>VDFB02258019.1:0-181321 GCA_007258455.2 Sequoia sempervirens | reverse complement strand
TGGAATATAACACTCCAACAGTTTAACATAATTGTATGCATCATCAACATGTCAATAAAGAGCAATAGGCATGTATAGTCTTCTCTAGTTTGCTATCAAACATCTACAATTAGCTATCAAACCAATTAGCACTATTATAGGATATTATTGAAGTTGCTTGTTCTATATATATGTGTACTATTGCTACAATGAAAAAGAAGATATACTAAACAATATTTTTTGTTGATCTATTATTTTTCCTTCTCTGTTGTTTTATATTTTATTATGGTATCAGAGCTAGCACTTGAGTAGGAAGCTTCATCTATTGATGTTTAATTTGCAACATCTATAGCAACCATCTAGAGTATTCTAGCAACTACATTAGAGTTGTTATAGTATTTGCATAGGAAATTTCCATTGTGCACTCTACTAGCTATCCAACATCATAAGTTTTATTTTGCTAATGAGATGTGATTGAATTCTCTACATTGTAGTTGAACAGGATGATCTAGAAGAGATCGGTAGTGCTCATGTGAAGAATTTTGAAGAAGAAATCTTTGTTTATTACAGTGTAAATAAGATCAAGGGTTTTTGTAAGAGTGTTGTCTTGTTACATAGCATTACCACTTGAAAGGGGGAAGATAATGCCAAGTAAGAGTGAGATTGTTGAAGAACCACCATATATTGATAGTGATAATGACTTCATTAAAGATGAGACACTTATCCTATTTTGAAGAGGCCAACACTTTGAAGACAAGGAGGATACAATAGAGGATATGTGTGTGTGTGTGTGCATGTGTGTGTGTGTGTGTTCAATAGGCTGAGGTGCTTGTGGATCAAACAAACTATACCTCATTAGGATAATGAGACAGGAATGTGAGGATTGATGTCCAATAGTTCATTTGTAAATGGCGTCCAATAATGTTGGGAACTTGAATTTCAACTAGGTGACTATTCTTGGGAGCGACTTGAAGAATTCTTATTGGTCCACGAATTGTTTTCCAAGAACAACTTCTATATAATGTATTTCCTTTTGTATTTATGTTGTTAGTTAGTTTGATGTTGTAGCATTAAGAGGGGGTGTTGGAATATAACACTCCAATAGTATACATGTCATCAACATGTCAATAAAGAGTAGTAGACATGTATAGTCTTCTCTAGTTTGTTTTCAAACAACTATAGTTAGCTGGAAAACCAATTAGCACTATTATAGTATGTTATTGCACTTGCTTGTATCTCTGTGTGTGTGTGTGTGTGTGGGTGTGTACTAATTCTATTATGAAAAATAAGAGATATTCAACCTTTTTTTTTGTTGTTTTTCCTTCTTTGTTGTTTTATATTTTAATAGGTGTAACCCTCTCCTACTTGTGTGAAATAGGAGCTTTGATGCAGAGTATGCATGTCCATTGTAGCACAAGGGATGAGAAACTTTTTGTGGTGTTGTACCAAAAATGTACGCAAATAAAGTAGAAGTATAGACGAAGCACATAACCTTTTCAACAAAATGCTTTTGAGCAAACTATAGAAGCATGAAAAATGTTGAGCAAAAAGCTTCAAAGGATTGTGGTCTCATGGAAAGTGATCTAATGAAAGGTCACCATTAAGAGGTTTTTAATGAAGGATTTTAGAATGAAGTAATTTCAAAGGTTTTTATAGTAGGTTTATTTGATGTCATCTTCCTTTATCATCAAATGAAATAATTATAACTTGTTAAAATAACTTGTAATATATTTTATGTATGCGACTTTTTTTTCTATTTTTAGTAAATATAGATTTTTTAACTTAATGTAAGAGTTTTAGTAGAAAAATATTATGAAAAAAATGAGAGCACTTCATTTTCAAAATTATGATTTTATCTTGTATTCTTTTTAAAATATGCATTATGGAATAAGTGTCACTTGTTATAAATAAAATATAAAAATAAGATAGTGAAAGCGTCTAAAAATGACAAATTATTTTTAAAATTTAAAAAATACTCATACAATTTAAAAAACCACTAGTTCACATAATTTTTAAATTTTTTAATAGAAAATGAAAAATACTAATAAAAATGTTTATTTGGATGTCCCTAAGATCACACCATTTAAGATCTCACTATTTCATCACCAACTTTGAAATAATCATTTAAACAACAATGCAAATATTAAGGTTAATAACATCATCCCTTGTACTATTCAATTTTATAGGATATATTAATGATTGACTAGATACTATATGCAACTTTTGCTCATCTCTCTCTTCTTCGCTTCTGGCGCCCAGTGCTCGTTCTCTCTTGGTGTTGTGCAGTTGGTTTGAATTTGTTCTTGTCCCTTTTGCAGCCTGCGGCTTTAGGTTAGCTCATTTTGTATCCTGGCTTTATGCATTCCTCCCGAGTTTGTTTCCTGTGTTTTGGGGGGCATGTTTTGGACCTTGCGTTAGTGTGTTGTTCTTCTTTTGGCCTTCCCTCGCTTTAGAGGTGTTTTTTTTTTTTTTTCTGATTTGTTGGCTTTGGCTCCGTTGCGTTCTCTCGTTTGGGGATTTTGGTCTACTACTGGGTCCAAATTTCCTGTGCTTGCCTTCACATGGGTCTGTCCCTTGGTTGGGTGGCCGAGTCTCTGTTTCATTCTACTTACCTTCTTTCTTGTTCTCCAAATCTTGGTTGGAGACATTGGTAAAGTCAGGGTTGATAGTTTTAGGGTGCTTTGCTCTTCTCTATTGAGTGGGGCTTGTTCCCCTGCTGTTTCCCTTTGGGAAAACCTGCTGCTTTTTTAGTTTGTGTTGTGGTCCTAGTTTCAGTGCTTTTCTCTTCATCTCTTTGTTTGGCCTTATCCCCTTCGGAGCTTGGTCTCAGTTGGTGGTTCCATGTCCTTGCTGATTTCTTAGGCATGGTGTTTTTCTCAATCTTTGTGATGTTATGGGGTTTTTTAAGTTTGTTCCTTGGGGAATGGTGGCGGCTTTTCCCTATTCCATTAGGGTTTGAGTTTTTCTTTGGAGGTTTCATGCTTGGTCTACTTGTGGGTTTTGTGTTTTGCAGTGTTGGCTATTGTTTTGCTTCTCTAGCTCTGGAGGATTGCGGTTATGAGAGTTGTTGGGCTTCTCTTTCAAAGATAGTGGTTGTTTTATCTCCTACAGGTGTTGTGTCTAAAGGTTTTCTGGGCAAGTTGAACTTTTCTAGTCTGCATGCCCCTTTTATGGCAAGTTTGTTGATTATCTTCAAGAGTTTTGCCGACTCTCAAGTTTTGAACCTTTTGTTCTTGATAGGGTTGAGTTTGAAGTTTTTTTTTGAAGACCATGTTACTCTTGTTACCCACTGTGGCTAAGACTTTTCTCTCCACTAGATTGTGTGCAGTCTTCCTAGCTCTGCAATGTTTGTCTCCTATGGAGGTGGAGACCTCTCCTATTGATGTGGATAGTGGTTATGTGGGTGTGGTCGGTTGTTCATGCTTCTTCAACCGGTCTTCTCCCTTGGAGCTCCTATCAAGGCGGAAGCCACTCCTATTGAGGTGGGAGTTTTGGTAGGTGTGTCAATATTTGCTGGAGTGGATAGAGTTCTCTTGGTTACTTCTCCTATACAGGTGGAGGGGTTAGTTGGAGGATGAGGTTTTTTGGCTCCATCAATACTACCTTATTTTATGACTTAGAAATTAGTTCAATAAGTGAAAGGTTCGTTGTTGTTTGGCTAATGTATACCATTGGGTGGAAGCTGTTAAAGGTTCATGTGTTTACAGCTCGATGGATGGCTTGTTGGTTTGTTTTGCTAGACATGAGGCTCGTTTTGAAAGTTGATTGGGTTTTGGATGCATTTATATTTGATTGTAATGGTTTGATGTTTCTCTAGCTTTTCCACCCTTGGGGTGGTTGTTGTGGTTGGCTACTATTCTGTAGCTTTGTGAATGGTCTTTTGGCCTATTCTAAGCTGACATTGTTGTCTGTTCTTTCTTGTTGTTCTACTAGCAACAAGAGCTATTTCTTCTTGTTGTTTCATCCTTTTGTTGTTCTTTGTCTTGCTATGGATATTGCTAAAAAAAATTTGCTATAAAAGGGATCATGGCCCTTTCAAAATCCATGCTTAATTAAAAACTTTTATTTGAATAGTTCCACTTACCAAGTGCATCTCGTACATTAGAGTGAGTATTTCCACTACTTAGGATTATGCCAATTCTAGCACAATAATTCATATTAATTATGAGCATTAATAATTTAATTTATTTTTAAAATATGAGAGTAATTGCCATCACATCAAAATCAAGTCATTTAGGCCAAAACAAACCAAAAAGTTCTTTTTCAAGGAAAGTAAACACATAGGCTTATCTAAATAAAAAATATTAACTTTATACAGACCAAATTACTTTTGTTTATTATATTTAAGTTACTTTATCCACATTTATACAATAGTCATAAATAGACTACTTAACTTCATATGTTGAGTTAGGTAGGCACCTACTAAATGTAATACAAAAGAATCAACGTAATACCCATGAATCGGTTAAGGAAAGATATACAACTATTCCAAAGTAGCTAAAACTCCCACAATTATTAAGCACATATAATGAGGCTAAAGTCACAAAATTGTTGGGCCTTACATAAATACCTTAGAGAAATTCAATAGATCATCACTAGGTTGAACTTCTAGGTTAACTACTTGGATTGATTTACTTTACAACTTTAAGTAACCTTCATACACAAGCTTGCATGTGGTCTATATGAAAATGATGTAGATTCTAATTCTTTGTCCCTTAGAAAATTAAAATATGCTCTAGATGATTTTTTTTTTTCCCTAAAATTCAACATGTGAATTAACAACAAATTGATTGTCTTTAAATATCTAGACATAACATGTCACACAAATATGTACCAAGTCGGTATGTAATGACTAGTGAAAAAGGATGGAAGATTCAAATTTTGAATTTGAGATTAATTCCTCTTTGCCATTGGATCAATCTCAATTAATATAAAAATGAACATGAATAGGGAATCGTCTTGACACAAGGAATGAATATATTGAAATGAGTGTGAATGAGGTGTAATAAATGAAAGAAGAATGGAGAAGTGTGTTCAAATAAGTGTAAGTGGGAGGAAATAAAGATAGATAAGGATTGAGATACAAACCAATTGAAAAACAAAAATATACTATCTATCAACATATAATTACATTAAAAACACTCCACCAAAATCAACACAATTAAATAAAAAATAACATAAATTTACTAATTTTCTCTCCTAGTTAAAGGACATTTCCTTCAACCAATCCCGACTTTTCAATTTTAAATCAACTCCTGTTATGAAATATTTTAATTAAATATTCTGCAATTTGGATCCACGGGATTTTTTATTTCCTTCTAATAGCTTTGTATCTTGGTAGCCATCTGCATTTACATCTAAGAACATCAGCCGTCTTTAAACCTTGCCAATGCTAAATCTTAACAAAATATGCACGCAACTGCCAATAGCAAAGCTTTCACTCATGCAATACGTCTTCTAGTGCGAAATAAACCAAATATGAATTGGGTAAAGGTGGTATTACAGACTCTTAATTTCAATGATGGAATGGGCAGAGGGCTCCATTGTCAAGAGTGCGTAAAGTAGAAAAGATATCTCATAGAGAACAAAGGGAAGAAAATCCAATCACGAACAAAACGCGCAAATCTTGAGGATCCTTCCTGTATAAATCCTATTACAAATGCAGCAGCCGCAATACCAGATATTCGCTGTCTCCTCTCCTGTAGGTACTTATTGAAACAGGATTCTATCTTTTCCACCTGGATTTGTCCCCACTCCTCCATGTTCACAGATTCGATGGCTTGTTCTAAGCATCTGCTCAGATGGACAGCGACCTCTAGAGCCATACAGGCGCCCTGACCAAGATCAGGCGCCACTGGGTGCAATGCATCTCCAACAATGGTTACGCTTCCCTTTCCCTTCTCCATCCCTCTTCCCCATTCCCAAGGCCACACCCACCTCACCTTCAGATCTGCCAAATTAATGGTCTCTGCTGGGCTCAACTTTATTAGTTCTGCAATGGGCTCAGGGAAATCTCTAACCATCTCCAGAGTTGCATGTCGAACCCTCTCTGCATCCCCACAGATCTCTTCATCTAGAAAATCGAATTGAAGGTTAGATTGCAAGCTGGTCATGATAAATAGCAAAAGAGAATTAAAAAAGTTTCTGACTGAACATTTTTAACTTGTCATTGGTACCTTACTACCTAATGTACAGAGAATCGATCTTATTCTATTTAATAGAATGGTCAATTGAAGACAAAGATTCGAGCTACTTATAATACAATAGGAATAGGGCATGAAATAATTCTGCTAGTGAAGATTTTTAACATGTTGGGTAGATGGATAATTAATCTTCTTGAATTTAATAGTTAATTATTTGAGTTGTTCTTCTTGCAAAGAGCACCAAAAATAAAAATTTAACTAATAAAATTCAAGCCATAACAAAAACTCCCAGTACCTTGTGGATGGGATCTCCTGGTTACAAACCAGTAAACCTTCTTGTCGGTGCAAGTCATAAACCCTGTCCTCGCTCCTTTACCCCAAAGCTGTACCATGATCTTCTCGAAATGGTGGCCTTCTGTATATGTGACCATGCCCCTAATGGCAACGCGTCCGGTTGATTTGGCCGATGGGAGGCCCATCCATCTTGCAACCACTGAGTACACTCCATCGCATCCTATCACAATCTGCAACCCATACTTCAGAGTAAGGAAGCCATATTTTGAGAAACAGAGCTTTTGGAAAAACTGAGTGAAAAGCTTTATTTTCTTGTTATGGAGAAAATAGTTCAAGGACAGAAAGCTCTACCTTTGCTGTGAGGGTTGTTCCGTCTGCAAGCTCTAGTGTGGTGAAAGGAGAGAGTGTATCTCTGTGTAGGGAAACGATTTTGGAGTTGAATCTGATGCTCCCCTCAGGCAATTCCTTGGCTAGTGCTTCCAAAAGTGCCATTCTTTCTATGCATCGAGTTTCCAGTTTCATGCTTGAATCCCTGAACGCATAAGAGCAGTTTGCATTTTTGACAAGAAATCTCATTTGCAAAACCAACAACTGGTTCTTTATTAGGGAGGTTGTTTTTTCTCATTCTCAGACTGTAGTCGTGGAGGGATTGTGCTACTGAGAAAATTTAAGAACATTTTTGTATATTTGCCAGTCTACTAAAGAGTTGCAGAGTAATTATAGATATATGGGTACATGAGAATGTCATTCCATGGAGACCACAACATCCTATTTATCCTCTATGAGTGGCTCCATAGAATGTTTGAAAATGTGAATCTGGATTAAACAAAATCTTCCCTATAACTTACAGAGCATCCATGTTACTAGCTCTTATGAGATGGAAACTTCTAGTGGGTGCTCAAGAGAAGGGCTGGAAATCTAAAAGCACAAGCAGAGAGTTCTTAAGTAGCTTAGATGCCAAATGATACTAAAATCACTTAAATTAAAATTTAAAATATTCGATATAAGGAGGTAGAAACTTCTTTTTAATTGGACTCTGTAGCTGTAAGAAGCTCCATAGAAACACTGGCTAAGAAATTCTAGGTGTGGAACTCAATAAGATGAGTGCCTCAAGAAAGTCTGTCAAGCTCTATGAAGAATTCAATGGAATCCTTAAACAGGTAGAGGAATCATTTAGCCCCACCTCCAAAGCAAAGTCTAAAACCTGCTATCAAAACATTGGGAGACTAAAATTTTACATGAAACATGGGTCAATGAGTTTGACTCGAAACTACACGGTTGAATCCTGATAGCAATATCATAAGATTTATTTTGTTCTTGCCAAAATATTTTCCTAGATCAGTCGATGAATAAATATAAGGACACGAGCTCTTCATGGGGTGGCAAACTTAAGCTGAAAGTAAAGAGTCCATCGTTTACCTGGGGCCTTCCCTATAAAAGATAATAGGCATATTGAGCACAACTTGCCGGCTGTTTAAGCTCTTTGGCATCCTTAAAATACTCTATAAATAATTTTGCCGTACTAAAGTCAATCATATGAATTTTCCCAGATCTACACTGGGCATAATCAATTTAAACTCTTTCAATGAACAATTGGATAAAAAATTGAAAGAATGATCAGATTTTTCCTTACCCTTTGCCTCCACTTTTCAGAGGGACATTCTTGCAGACACCAGTGCAGATTGAGGAGCCCTGAATCCTGCACACCCACATCTTGGGAATGAATTTCTAGATTACTCCTCGGGTGAAAGAGAAGATACAGTCAGTTGAGGTAAGTCACCTGTCAAGTTGAGAGTAAAATGGGCGAAAGGCATCTGCTACGCCCAGAGCATCGAGTGCTTTCCAGGCATTAGGCCACATGATGAGGGCAGCGCCGGCAGTTCGAAGGCAATCAGCGCGCTCAAGTACCAGGCTCTTCAATCCCACCCTACATTGGCTCTGTCAGAATAAAGACACTGAAATGTTTAATTAAAAATGGAGAACATGAAAATTTGTTGCACTACTTACTTATGGAGAGCAAGTGCAGTGGCTAGCCCTGCAACGCCCCCTCCTACGACCACAATATCTTCACACTTGTCCATCGTAGGTATTAATGGAGGCTTCTTTTTAAGAGATGCAACTGATGTGCATTACAGGGTTCAACCATATCAGAAACCTCTTTCCATTAAGTTGCCACAGAATGGAAATTAAAAGTTAAATAAATATACACCACGGAACAAAAATACGTACCCAATTTGCATTCTTAATCAGTCTTTCCAGAATTGTGGAATGCATCGTTTATAGTTTTCAAATCGTCTTTTTACTCCTTCCAGTCAATACAAATTACATTGGAGTTCAAAATTTTATTCAAATCACGAGTTCAAAAAGAAATTCATCGTGAATGCGATGTAATTTGTTTATTTATGGATGCAGAAAAACACTTTTTAATTTAGTTTTTTTCCAAATTTGTCTATAAGAGTTTGGGGTTAAATTTGATGACGTTATAATTATATTTATGCTTGTAAGGAAAAGTAAACAATTTGTTTGTTTTGGATTCATATTAATTAATTTATTTTATATGTCATGTATAGTGTATAAGTGATGTGTTTTTACATAGAATTCAATGATTTATTAGAGTTTTGATTGAATTTGACTTTGCATATCTTAAAGATGGTGTCTTAATTTAAAAATTTCACATTTCTTAACTTGGACTAAATTCTTAGGTCCAATTTTGAACTTCTTTTAGAATTGTAATTGTAGTTTTGACCCTTGAACTTTCAAAAATCAAATTTAATTATTGACCCAAGCTAAACCCTTTTAACTAGTCATTACTTGTTAAATTGAGCACAAAATGTTCAAATTGTAGGCTAGGGTGTTGTATAAAGTACAAACCCTAATTCATTTTAGACATCCAATCCTATCCAATCAATTGATCCCTCTATGCATTCATCACGTAGGGTATGTGCATGGAAATGAGGGATCAAATGGAACTCAAAACTAGCCACTCTCTTTTTCTTTTTAAAATAAGTAAAAACTAATATTGGTTGAGAAATTGAAAATAGTCATGCTTAAAATTTGAAGATGCAACAACAAGAAGATTCATAGTGCTCAAAATCTACTTTAAACTGCTACTTTTCAAAAAACAGTGGAGATTAAGAAGTTCAAATAGGGGGACCACACAAAGTGCTCATGTTTTTGTTAAAAAATATAACATGTAACATCCAATGTGCCCCACTAAAATTTCAACTTTTAAAAAATATTTCAAAAATTGCTTCATTGAAAAATTAGCTAACATCATGTAGTTTATGCTTGATTTTTCTACTAATTTTTAATCAAAGGATTTTTTTTTATTGATTTTCAAAGTGGACACATCCTAAAAAATAAAAAAATTGTGTTTCCCCTTTTTTTGATATTTTTAAATAATCAATAAAATAGCTCTTTGGTCAACATAAATAATCCCATTTGTCCCATCATATAATTAGATATGACCCATAGTATACCTTAGTTTTCAAATATAAAAATCTTATTTAAACAAAAAACATGGCCATGTGTCCTATCAATCAAACTCAAGTGCCTAACTACTAGTCATTTCTTCCTTTAATACTTGTATGCATGATGCATGAGCATCCAGCAATGTAGGGCAATCTTGCGTCACCCAAAAAAATTGTTTTTCCTTAATTGCTTTAGTTGTTTTGAGTCCCATGATGGCACTTAGGGTGTAAGAAAGTCAGAAGTCAGAAAAGACAAAAAATAATCATTTTCTATTTTTAGTAAGTTGGCCTAAACAGGCTCGTATGGACCTAAAAATTTACCCCAAGGAGCAGAACTTGAAAACATTTTCAATCATGAAAGAATCATCTCAATACCCTACACAGTTTGGGAGATATTAAAGTTTTTGTCTTGAGAAATTTTTCCAATGCAGCTACAAATTCAGATATGAAAACCTTAGAGACCCCGAAACAAATCGAAAAGTGGATGAACCGATCTTTGACTAATTTGGTGTTGTAGATCTCTTTGAGAGCTTTCCAACGATATGTAATAATAACTGTTAACCATCCAAATTTGCACCCCTCTACCAAGTTGTGAAAGAACTCAGCAAATTTGGAGTAACATGGGACTACTTTCAGGCTATGGGTATCCTATTGTGAAAGTAGATCTCCAGATTATGGGCTAGCTCCCCTTTCGGTGTCACCTAAACTATTCCTTGTTGGGAAAAGGGGAGAAAGAAACATGAAAAGAAAAACTAAACACCTATGGTGATGCACCTAATTTGATTTCTCAGACCTATATAGCTGCTTTCACACACAGTTTAATCAAAAGCTCAGCTTAACTTGACACAACTCAGATATTTTAATATATTAATCCATAAATATTTTGCAAGGAGGCTTGGTTCTCTTAACACTTTTGAAGGAAAGGGATTCTTTCACAACTAAAATAGTTATTTGACTCATCACACAACTTACAACCTGCATAAATATATATTTATTCTACCTAAAGGTGCTAAAATGAGACAAGCATTAAAGGAGTTACCAGAACTCACAAGAACATTCATCAATCACCACAGTACACTCAATAAAGTAGCTTCTAAGAAAGTAAAACACTGAATTTCATTAATAAAAATGGTGTTACATATTGCTGTATATGTTTGATATTGAGTCACAATGTAGTCCTCTGCCTGAAAAAAGCTCCAAAGTAAGCTACAATGCCTACAAAAAGAAAGAAAGAACTCCCTAAAACTTAAGTTTGAAGATAATCAATTTTTGAAACAACTGTCTCCCACAAGTCCTAGAAACCCTAGTCGCATGCAATGTAAAGGCGAAAAAAGAACCTTGCAAAACTCCTCCAAAATGCAAAAAAATCATGTAATACCCCTCGTGTTGTTCTCACTATTTGGATACTCTTTTATGTTGTGTCGTGTACTTGAGACTATGATGGTGATTGTTTCACTAGTTTGACTTGTGTGGTTGGCAGTTTAGTTTGTTTGGATGCTCATGATATTGTTTTATGATGTTGATGATATGATGATACTTGGTGTTTGGTTTTATCTGGTTACATTTATCATCTGGATGTGGTATTATTTTGTGATGTTATTGCTTAATGCTTGTTTCCTAATAGTTATAATGATGTGTTTTCGAGTTGAGTCTTGGTGAAAGGATGGTGTAGCATCGCTTGTTCGTGAGCACCTTGCTACGTTGTGACTACCTTTCACGGTGTGCTTGTGATTAGATATATAAATGTTGCTTGATGTTGGTTTAATGTAGGATGTAGGTACTTGACACTGACTCCACCTGTGTTGTCAGGTCTGAGCGTGCCCTACAAGCCCAATAGGTATGAAGTTGAAAACAAAGTTGACAAGAAGGTTTCCCCATCTGAATCTGTCACCCTGTCGTTGTGTCTGATGGTGTCGTTTGTGCACGACTCTGTTTCTATTTCTGGTATCATTTTGTTTTAGTCGTTTATTTTAATCATTGTTTAAGTGTCATTTTAATTATTTGTTATAATTGGTGTTTTCCTTATTGAGATTATTAATGTTGTTTAATTAATATTTTATAATGTTCTTAAGGGAGACATTAATTTAATTAAGTTATTAAGTTAGATTATTAAGTGAAATTTTGTTAAGTTAATTATTAAATTATTTTTAAAATTTAAATTGTAATTAAATAAATTACATTTATTAAAAAGGTTTGTGTGGATAATATTAATTATTTATGAAACATAATAGTGTAATTTAATTCTTTTTTTATTTTTAAATAATAATTAAAGATAAATGCTAATATAAAGAGATTTTAATTAATTAAATGTGGAGATAAATATGATTTTCAAATTGGATAAAAATGAAAGATTTGCAAAAGATAAAAAAAATAAAGAAAAGAGGAAAGAAGACGAATGATTGGACATGCTCACTTCGAAACTAAAAAGGCAATGGAAACTTGCCATCTTTATTGATTTTAGTTTTCGAAAACTAAAGGCAACTCCCAAAATTGAAAATTAAAAAAAGAAAAGAAAAGAGGTGAATGGTTGGCAGATAGTTAATGGTTTTGTTTTGGGGGGGCACTAAAAATTATTTTGCTCTACAAAAAAAAAATTGTTTTGCTCTCCAAATTGTTCGTCGATTTCACTTCTCCATTAAAAATTACAGATTTTGGGAACATTTGAGAAAGAGATTGGTTGGTCTTCCTGGAGAACGAGATTAGAGGGCTGCGGAGAACCCGTGTCTTCATTTTTTTTTTTTCAACATCTTGCATAGGATTCTAGGTTGGTACCTTGTTTTTCTTTCGGAGGTTGATTCTGAATGGTCATTCTTTTGGATTGTTGAAAATGATTGTAGTAAATTGAATTGAAAAGGAAATACAGTTTAGCCTTTATTTTATTTGGAATTCGTAGGCTTGTGTTAAGTTCTATTTTTTCTCTAAGATTGACCATAGGAATTTGGAATATCGCTACGCCCAGTTCTTGCACCTTTTATCTATGGCTATGTTTACTTGTCAAGTTTTGGTGCTTCTTTGATTTCCAGTGCCCTGATAGTTTTCTTGATTTGAATTTGGTTGAGAAATAAATATGAGCAATGGAGACTTTAAATTTTGCTTGGTTGTAAGATTATCTATTGTTTTCTAAGGCCGCTCTCCTCCTCTTTCTCCTTTTTATGCATTCTACATTGATGTCTCTTCTTATTGTTTAGTTTTTTTTTTTTTAAGAAAAGAGATAAGCCTTATGCAAGTGTGTGGTTGTGGGGTTTGTTGTTATGCTGCCCTGTGGATGGCGTTGCAGCACCTTGGTTAGACTTTTTGTTAGGTTGTTTGTTGGATAGGAATAGAACACTTTGGGTGCGCCCCCCCTTTCCCTCTCCTTTTCTCCTTCACTGCTATTAAATATTGTGGTTATTTACTTATGGTTGTGTTTCCAATGCCAAGTTAGTATTTTGGTTGGATTAGTTTTGTGACTTAGGGTGCGTTGGAGTCTTTATTCTTGCACTGGTTGTAGATTTGTCCTTTCCTTCTGTTGGCTGTAGTCGTGCCCCTCCAACTCCCATCCTCTTGCGCTACGTAGCAACATTAAGGCTGTTGTGCACAACTGATGGAGGCCATTGATGAGTGTTTAATAAGATTTAAATCTACTTGGTATATATTATGGTAGCCACTGGGATTCTTTTATAATATAAAATTGGTTTATATATATATATATAATCATGTTTTAGGCTTTTGTTTCCTATTATCAACAACAAGCTGCTTTACTTCAATGATATTTAATTATGTTTAATAGTAGATACGTTCTTATTAAATATAATCAATTGTGTATTATATATATATATATGTATTTATAAATATATGCATATATATATATAGATTCATCTATAATGTTATATATATGTGTGTGTGTGTAGAGGAGTAATTAGGTGTATTTCATGAGCTATATTTAAGAGAGATTAGTTGTACAAAATGTTTAGTTGGAAATTTGTTGTTATTCGTAATTTTATTTATTTATTTATGAGAAAACAAATGTATATGTGTGTTAGGATCCTTAATTAAGAGTAATCTATTGGTTTAATTATCATAAAATTTTAAAATTCTTCATTTATTAAAAGATTTCAATATGGACATGTGAATAGAATATAATTGGTGATTATTGATTTATGCTTAAAAGTATTAGGTGAGGTTGATTGTTCTTATGTTTAAGTAAGTGGGTATTTGAATTACCCTTCAATGTGTTTTGATAATGTCCAATTTGTATTTTAGAGTTCTCATTGAAATTACTTCCTTAGATGGGTTACATGTTTCCATGTTGATTTCATTCTTTTTCCCTTTGAATCAATTTCAGTCTGATGTACTAGGTATTTAGTCTTGTGGGAACCCATAGTTTTGAGACTTCCCTATTGGGAGTCAAGGGTGGTTTGTTTAGTAGGCTTCCAGAGACAATGGGAAAGTTTTCAGAATTTCATGATCTGACCTTTGTTTTGTTTCTTGTGGGTGTTACCTTGTGTTGTTATTTTTCCTTCGTTGTGATTCTTGGGCGAGATGGTTCATTCCTCGCACGTACACTTGTTTTGTGGTTTTATTGTTTGGTACACCCCTTGTTGTTGTAAGTTTTGTTTTGGAACTATTGGGGAGGGTAACTCTTCATGGTGGGCGGTGCACAAAGGGCCAGCCTGGATAACCCATGAAAGAGTTGGTTAAACAAGTACTGAAAACCTAATAAAATAAACTAGTGGGATGGGTAGGAACACATTAACTAAAGATAAGTATAATACCTCGTCCACGCCATTAGTGCTCTCACAGAATAAGGGTGGTCTATGAAGGCCATGGTCGGAAAGATTGCTACCTCATCCTCATGAGAGGCTAGTGGTCCCGCACGTGTCACCCTATGGGTCCAACGCCTATTGAGAGGCAACCTGGATAACCATAGATGGGGGCCGACGCCTATAGAAAGGTAGCCAAGATAACCCATAATAGCATCGTGTGATGACACTCTCCCATAGTATCCCTTGTTATTGCATTTGTATGCCTCTGGAAGCAGTCATCTTGTAAGTAGTCATTAATGTTTTTGTCATGTTTTGGTTCTTTTTGTGGTTGGGTCTCGTGGTCGTTCTACTTGACTGTCTTAGATCGTGGGTCTTTCTTGTCAGCTCCTAGCATGGGGAGTGGGCCTTCGAGTCCACGTGGTTGGGTGGAACGTGCTATGCACCCCGTTGGGTTCCCTGTCATCGTTCGTGCAACGCGGTGTTGTTCAGATGCGAAGTGTTCTAGAGTTCACCATATATTCAATTGTGTATTATTCATTTTTGTTATACTCATGTATTTAATCTACTAGTCCCATGTTGTGTTGGGAAACATTGATGTATATTTATGGCATTGAATGATGTAATGTAATGAAATGGATGTAGTGTATTATTTTACCTTTGTGAATCTTATGTGGTTAATGATTCATGGTAGCCGTTATTTGATGTGTTGTATCTGTGGAAACATGTTCCATTGAATTCACATGTTGATAATATTTTAATGGTTATTGGGATTAAGTTAATTTTGTTATGTTGAGTTCTCACATGTGGATGTTTTCTTATTGATGGATTGTAATGGATGTATGATTATGGTAAACGTATTCTTAATCATGGTTCATAATCTTGGAATTCGTTCGTTACCGTTATGGTATGGGTTTAGGTTTTGTAATGTCTTCACGTGTACCCCAGAGCACAGAGTTGTTAGTGTAATTGTATAATTGCATTTCATGTATCGTAACTTAATGTACATCTCATGTAGTTTTATTTAAAAGAAAAAAAATTGTGTTGTAATTGTTGTCTTAGTTGTCCTTTGGGGTTCACGCAACGAAGCACTACAACTTGGTATCATGCACCTCAAAGGCTTTGCATCCACTTGGTGGCGACTTGAAGAGCAGAAATTGCACCTAGATATCAACATGGTGACATGGGAGTTATTTCTGGAGATTCAAGGCTCGTTTCCTTTCAGACCATTGGAGACAGCATAGGGTAGATAAATTCCATGAGTTGATACAAATGGCAATGTCCATTGAGCAATACAAGCGTCGCTTCTATGAGCTCAAACAATATGTGGGAATTAGTAACAATGAGGTTATGCTAGTTCAAAACTTTGTTAGGGGCTTGAACGCCTGAATCAGTGGAGGATTCCAAGTCTTCGAGCTGAAGATGATGGAGGTATCTATTAAGAAGGCTCAACTTGTGGAGGAAAACTTGGCCATGGCTTTGGGAGGCCACACAGGTGTTCAAATTGGTAGTGCACCTGCATCTAGTTTTGGTTCTTGAGGTGGGTAGTCCCAAGCTACAGGATCTTCTAGGAGTCATCATGCACCCTCTAAGGGTGGTCAGTAGTAGTCACAGTTGAAGCACAATAATTCTCATTCTCAGCAGAGTGGAAAATCTCAGGCTAGAAAGAATCAAAATTGGCAATGAGCTCAGGAGGACCGTTTTGAGTAGCCTACACAGAGTACACAGTCGACACCCAGTCGGGGCAGTTTCTAGCAGTCTAATAAACCAACTGGTGGCAAAGGTTTTAGATGAGGCACAGGTTGTTTCTCCTGCGATCAACAAGGACATATTGCTAGACAATGTTTGCAAAGGAACACTACATGTTTTAGTCAGAGACCCGCCACTTTTGAGCCGATAGTGGGCGATGCGGGGAAATCACACTGAGCTTTCGCAGTGGTTGACAACTGCCAAGATCATCATCAAGGCATCGTGGTTGAGACATCAGGTGTGTTACAAGGCACTAGTATTTCTATCCTCTTTGATTCTGGAGCATCAGATTCATTTATTTCTCCTTTAGTAGTAGAGTGTTGTAGACTAGTGGCAACAAGGCAAGGCGTTAAGTGGCAAGTTGAATTGGCCTCTGGGGCAAAGGTAGCTGTTGAATTGCTTGTTTAGTTATAGTTTGAAAATTGGGTCAATATGTCAACAAGGACATATTGCTAGACAATGTCTGCAAAGGAACACTACAGGTTTTAGTCAAAGACCTGCCACTTCTAAGCCGATAGTGGGCAATGTGGTCAAATCACACTAAGCTTTCGCAATGGTTGACAACCGTCAAGATGATCATCAGGGCATCGTGGTTGAGACATCAGGTGTGTTACAAGGCACTAGTATTTCTATCCTCTTTGATTCTGGAGCATCAGATTCATTTATTTCTAGACTAGTGGCAACAAGTCAAGGCGTTAAGTGGTAGGTTGAATTGGCCTCTGGGGCAAAGGTAGCTGTTGAATTGCTTGTTCAAGGTTGTAATTTGAAAATTGGGTCAATATGTCAACAAGGACATATTGCTAGACAATGTCTGCAAAGGAACACTATAGGTTTTAGTCAAAGACCTGCCACTTCTGAGCTGATAGTGGGTGATGTGGGCAAATCAAATTGAGCTTTCGTAGTGGTTGACAACCGTCAAGATGATCATCAGGGCATCGTGGTTGAGACATCGGGTGTGTTACAAGGCACTAGTATTTCTATCCTCTTTGATTATGGAGCATCAGATTCATTTATTTCTCCTTCAGTAGTAGAGTGTTGTAGACTAGTGGCAACAAGGCAAGGCATTAAGTGGCAGGTTGAATTGGCCTATGGGGCAAAGGTAGCTATTGAATTGCTTGTTCAAGGTTGTAGTTTGAAAATTGGGTCAATATGTCAACAAGGACATATTGCTAGACAATGTCTGCAAAGGAACACTACAGGTTTTAGTCAGAGACTCGCCACTTCTAAGCCAATAGTGGGCGATGCGGGAAAATCACATTGAGCTTTCACAGTGGTTGACAACCATCAAGATGATCATCAGGGCATCATGGTTGAGACATCAGGTGTGTTACACGACACTAGTATTTCTATCCTCTTTGATTCTAGAGCATCAGATTCATTTATTTCTCCTTAAGTAGTAGAGTGTTGTAGACTAGTGGCAACAAGGCAAGGCATTAAGTGGCAGGTTGAATTGGCCTCTGGGGCAAAGGTAGTTATTGAATTGCTTGTTCAGGGTTGTAGTTTGAAAATTGGGTCATTAGTGACTATGGTGGACCTCTGAATCCTACCTCTTGGTTCCTATGATGTTGTTTTAGGTATGGATTGGTTGAGTGCTCACCGTGCTTTAATTGATTGTCATCGCAAGGCTGTGTGATGTGTAGATGATTCAGGTAATGAAGTTGAGATTTTTGGCATACAGAGACCTATCTCATTATGGATGATTTATGCTATGTAATTGAAGAGGTGTTTCTGGTAGGGTTGTCAGTTGTTTGTTGTGTCAGTCAATGACTTGGATTTGGGAGAGAGTCAAGAGGTGTCATTGGATGACAATCCTCTCCTTAAGGAGTTCTCAAATATTTTTTTGAGTGAAATTCTAGGGATGCCACCAAAATGTGACATTGACTTCAGAATTGACCTTGTACCTGGAGCTGAACCTATATCTCAGGCTCCATATCAAATGACAACATACGAACTTTAGGAGCTCTGTTTGCAGTTGGATGAATTATTAGCAAAAGGGTTCATTCATCCTTGTGTTTCTCCTTGGGGAGCACCAATGATATTCGTGAAGAAGGACTGTTCCCTCTGTTTATGTATTGATTATAGACAGCTTAATAAAGTGATGGTGAAGAACCAGTACCCTTTGTCGAGAATTAATGACCTGTTTGATCAGATAAAGGTGAATCGGGTATTCTCAAAGATTGATCTTAAGTCAGGCTACCATCAATTGCAAGTATTCAAAACTAATATACACAAAACTGCATTACGCACTTGTTACAGGCATTATGAATTCATGGTTATGATGTTTGGGTTGACAAATGCACCGTCAGTTTTCATGAGTCTGCTGAATGGAGTCTTTCAAACCTACGTGGATAGAATTGCTCTCATGTTTCTCAGTTATATCTTGATCTACTCAAAAACTATGGAGGAGCACAAGGAACATTTGAGACAGGTGTTACAATGCTTGAGAGACAATCATTTGTATGCTAATTTGGAAAAGTGTGAGTTCTTCAAGACTGAAGTGAAACACTTGGGTCACGTCATCTCTGGTTCGAAGGTATCGTTGTGGATCCTTCAAATATCCAAGCCATCATTAATTAGCTGACACCCACGAATGTTCTTGAGATTCACAATTTTATGGGTCTAGCAGGCTACTATCAGAGATTTGTTCAGGGATTTTCAAGGATTGCACATCCCATCACTTCTCTTCAAAGGAAAGGGAAGAAGTTTGTTTGGTCAGAACAATGTCAGTTAGCTTTCCAGACCCTTAAAGGAAAATTTAACCAATGCATCAATCCTAGTAGTTCCTGATCCTACTAGGGATTTCGTTGTGTGCACAGATGCTTCCTTAGAAGGCTTAGGAGCCATTTTGATGCAAGAAGGTCATGTGATTGCTTATGAGTACCACAAGCTCAAGGATCATGAGCTAAATTACCCCACACACAATTTGGAGTTATCCATTGTTGTTCACGCCCTTGTGAGATGGAGGCACTTTTATTGGGGCATCGATTTGAGCTACATAGCGATCATTGCAGCTTGCAGTATATCTTTATGTAGCCAAACCTGAATGCCAAGTAGAGGAGATGGATGTAATTTCTTTGTGAATATGATTTTGAGGTTAAGTACATCCAGGGCAAGAAAATGTAGTGACAGATGTTTTGAGTTGGCGGAGACATGAGATATCTACCATGACTCTTGATGTGGATTTGAGGAGCCAGATCCTTGCAACACTTCCCACTGATAGTTAGTATCAGGAAGTGAAATCTAAAATTGAGTTAGATAGGGCTTTGGAGGGAAATTTTGTTGGTTACTCACTAGAATCAGATGGACTTTTGTGGTATTTGGGTCGTATGTATGTACCTCTTGCAAAGGGTCTTTGTACCCTAATCATGACCGAGGCACATCGGGCTCCCTATTCTGCTCACCCAGGAGTCAAGAAGATGTATGTAGAACTTTGTTCACAGTACTTTTGGACTGGGATGAAGAGGGATATTGTAGACTTTGTGATGAGATGTTTGGAATGTCAGAGAGTCAAGGAAGAACACTAGCATCCTACAAGCCTTCTACAACCTCATCTCGTTCTTGAATGGAAATGGGATATCATATTGGTGGAATTTATTATTGGGTTGCCTATGACTTCTCATCGGCATGATGCTATCATGGTCACTATTGATAGGTTGACCAAGGTGGCACACTTCTCCCCCATCTGATCATCTTACACTGCTTCGTCGGTGGCCAGAATATTCATGGAAGACATTGCTCGACTGCACGGAATTTTGTGAAGGATTATTTTCAACAGAGATCCGGTGTTCACTTCTACATTGTGGACATCCTTGCATCGTGCCTTAGGGGCCTAGCTGAATTTTAGTTTTGCTTACCATCCTGAAATAGATGGTTAGACCAAGAGGGTCAACCAGGTTCTTGAGGACATGCTCTGTATGTATGTGATGGATCAGAACTCATGTTGGGAGGACTATTTGCATCTAGTGGATTTCGCCTACAACAATGGATATCATAGCTCGATTGGTATGGCTCCCTTTTAGGCATTATATGGTTGTCCTTGTCAAACCCTGTTGAGTTGGGATTGTCTTGAGGAAAAATTTCTCCTTGGGCCCAAAATTCTTTAGGATATGGAGCAGCAGGTAGCTCACATCAAAGAGCATCTTGTAGCAGCACAAGATAGGCAAAAGAAGTATGCTAATTTGTATAGGGTTGACCGTCAGTTTTCTGTTGGCGACCAAGTTTTCCTGCGAGTGCGTCCGCAAAAGAGTCCAATTCATTATGGGAAAGGCTCTAAGCTCACACCTCATTTTGTGGGACCATTTGAAGTATTGGGGAGAATTGGCCCTGTTGCTTATTGCCTAGCATTGTCGCCCAGTCTATCGTGCATACACGATGTATTTCATGTTTATGTACTTAAGCCTTATTATCCAAAGGTTTCTCGCGTACTTGATTGGAATGCATTACAAGTTGAGGACAGGAAGCTGGCACTCGAGCTCGTGGCCGTTCTTCAGCACAGGAGGCTCGCTCTCAAGGGCAGAGAAATTGAACAGGTGCGGGTCCAATGGGACCTTAATGATGAGACTTCAGCGACATGGGAGGATGCATCCTACATTAGAGAGGTTTTTCCTTATCCGTTCACCAGCTTCTCAGAGTAAGCCTATTTCTAGGGGGGAGGATGTAATTACCCTCATGTTGTTGTCACTATCTGGATATTCTTTTATGTTGTACCGTGTACTTGAGACTATGATGGTGATTGTTTCACCAGTTTTATTTTTGTGGTTGGCATTTTAGTTTGTTTGGATGCTCATGATATTGTTTTATGATATTGATGATATGATGATACTTGGTGTTTGGTTTTATCTGGTTACGTTTATCATCTAGTTGTGGAATTATGTTGTGATTTTATTGCTTAATGATTGTTTCCTGATAGTTATAATGATGTGTTTTTGGGTTGAGTCTTGGTGAAAGGACGATGTAGCATCGCTCGTTCATGAGCACCTTGCTACACTGCAACTACCTTTCACTGTGTGCTTGTGATTAGATATATATATGTTTCTTGATGTTGGTTTGATGCAGTATGCATGTACCTGGCACCGACTCCACCTGTGTTATTAGGTCTGAGCGTGCCCTACAATCCCAACGGGTATGAAGTTGAAAATGGAGTATGAAGTTGAAAATTGAGTTGACAAGAAGGTTTCCCCATCTGAGTCCATCACCTTGTCATTGTGTCTGACAGTGTCATTCGTCCATGACTCTGTTTCCATTTCTAGTATCGTTTTGTTTTAGTCATTTATTTTAATCGTTGTTTAAGTGTCATTTTAATTATTTATTATAATTGATGTTTTCCTTGTTGAGATTATAAATGTCATTTAATTAATGTTTTTTATAACGTTCTTAAGGGAGACATTAATTTAATTAAAGTATTAAGTTAGATTATTAAGTGAAATTTTGTTAAGTTAATTATTAAATTATTTTGAAAATTTAAATTGTAATTAAATAAATTACGTTTATTAAAAAAGTCTTTGTGGATAGTATTAATTATTTATGAAATGCAATAGTGTAATTTATTTATTTTTTGTTGTTAAATAATAATTAAAGATAGATGTTAATATAAAGAGATTTTAATTAATTAAATGTGGAGATAAATATGATTTTAAAATTGGATAAAAACAAAAGATAAAAAAAGATAAAAAAATCAAGAAAAGAGGAAAGAAGACGAAAGCTTGGACATGCACACTTTGAAACTAAAAAGGCGATAGAAACTTGCCATCTTTATTGATTTTAGTTTTTGAAAACTAAAGGTAACTCCCAAAATTGAAAATTAAAAAAAGAAAAGAAAAGAGGCGAATGGTTGGCGGGCAGTTAATGGTTTTTTTTTGGGGGGGCACTGAAAATTAAATTGGTTATGAAAATTATTTTTCTCTACAAAAAAAATTGTTTCTCTCCCTGAATTATTCGTCGATTTCGCTTCTCCATTAAAAAATATAGATTTTGGGAACATTGGAGAAAGAGATTGGTTGGTCTTCCTGGAGAACGAGATTAGAGGGTTGTGGAGAGCCTGTGTCTACATATTTTTATTCTTTCAGCATCTTGCATAGGATTCTGGGTCAGTACCTTTTTTTTCTTTCGTAGGTTGATTTTGAATGGTCATTCTTCTGGATTGCTGAAAATGATTGTAGTAAATTGAATTGAAAAAGAAATACAGTTTAGCCTTTATTTTATTTGGAATTCGTAGGCTTGTGTTTGGTTATGTTTTTTCTCTAAGATTGAACATAGGAATTTGAAATATCGCTACACCCAGTTCTTGCGCCTTTTATCTATGGCTACGTTTACTTGTCAAGTTTTGGTGCTTCTTTGATTTCCAGTGCCCTAATAGTTTTCTTGATTTGAATTTGGTTGAGAAATAAATATGAGCATTGGAGGCTTTAAATTTTGCTTCGTTGTAAGATTATCTATTGTTTTCTAAGGTCGTGCCCCTCCTCTTTCTCATTTCTATGCATTCTACATTGATGTCTCTTCTCATTGTTTAGTTTTTTTTTTTAAGAAAAGAGATAAGCCTTATGCAAGTGTGTGGTTGTGGGGTTTGTTGTTATGCTACCATGTGGATGGCGTTGCAACACCTTGGTTAGGATTTTTGTTAGGATGTTTTTTGGCTAGGAATAGAGCGCTTTGGGTGTGCCCTGCCTTTCCCTCTCCTTTTCTCCTTCACTGTTGTTAAATATTGTGGTTATTTACTTGTGGTTATGTTTCCAGTGCCAAGTTATTATTTTGATTGGATTAAGTTTGTGATTTAGGGTGTGTTGGAGTCTTTATTCTTGCATTGGTTGTAGATTTGTCCTTTCCTTCTGTTGGTTGTAGTTGTGCCTCTCTAGTACCCATCCTATTGTGTTGCGTAGCAACATTAAGGCTATTGTGCGTAGCTCATGGAGGCCATTGATGAGTGTTTAATAAGATTTAAATTTGCTTGGTATATATTATGTTAGTTCTTGGGATTCTTTTATGATATAAAATCGGTTTATATATATATATATATAATCATGTTTTCGGCTTTTGTTTCCTGTTATCAACAACAAGTTGCTTTACTTCATTGATATTTAATTATGTTTAACAATAGATATGTTCTTATTAAATATAATCATTTGTGTATTTTTTTTCATGTATATGTATTTATAAATATATGCATATATATGTATATATATATTCATCTATAATGTTATATATATATATATATATGTGCATATACATATATACATATATATATATATATATGTATATATATGTAGAGGAGTAATTAGGTTTATTTCATGAGCTATCTTTAAGAGAGATTAGTTGTACAAAATGTCTAGTTGGACATTTCTTGTTGTTCATAATTTTATTTATTTATTTATGAGAAAACAAATGTATATGTGTGTTAGGATCCTTAATTAAGAGTAATCTATTGGTTTAATTATCATAAGATTTTATAATTCTTCATTTATTAAAAGATTTCAATATGGATGTGTGAATAGAATATAATTCTTGATTATTGATTTATGCTTAAAAGTATTAGGCAAGGTTGATTGTTCTTATGTTTAAGTAAGTGGGTATTTGAATTACCATTCAATGTGTTTTGATAATGTCTAATTTGTATTTCAGAGTGCTCATTGAAATTACTTCCTTAGATGGGTTATATGTTTCTGTGTTGATTTCATTCTTTTTCCCTTTGAATCAATTTCAGTTTTATGTACTGGGTATTTAGTCTTGTGGGAACCTGTAGCTTTGAGACTTCCCTATTGGGAGTCAGGGGTGGTTTGTTTAGTAGGCTTCCAGGGACAGTGGGAGAGTTGTCAGAATTTCATGATCTGACCTTTGTTTTGTTTCTTGTGGGTGTTACCTTGTGTTGCTATTTTTCCTTCATTGTGATTCTTGGGTGAGATGGTTCATACCTCGCACGTGCACTTGTTTTGTGGTTTTTTTTTTGGTACACCCCTTGTTGTAAGTTTTGTTTCAGAACTATTGGGGAGGGTGGCTCTTCATGGGGGTCGGCACATAAAGGGGCAACCTGGATAACCCATGAAAGAGTTGGTTAAACAAGTGAAAACCCAATAAAATAAACTAGTGGGATGGGTAGGAACACATTAACTAAAGATAAGTATAATACATCACCCACACCGTTAGTGCTCTCGCAAACTAAGGGTGGGATGAGAAGGTCGTGGTCGACAAGATCACTACCTCATCCTCATGAGAGGCTAGCAGTCCCTCACATTTCACCCTATGGGGTCGACACCTATTGAGAGGCAGCCTGGATAACCATAGATGGGGGCCGATGCCTATAGAAAGGTAGTCAGGATAACCCATAATAGGGACGTCCAATGACACTCTCCCATACTATCCCTTGTTATTTCCTTTGTATGCCTTTGGAAGTAGTCATCTTGTAAGTAGTCGTTGATGTTGTTGTCATGTTTTGGTTGCTTTTCTGTGTTTGGATCTCATGGTCATTCTACTTGACTGTCTTGGATCGTGGGTCTTTCTTGTTAGCTCCTAACATGGGGGGTGGGCCTTTGGGTCCACGTGGTCGGGTGGAACATGTTATGCACCCCGTTGGGTTACCTGTCAACATTCATGCAGCGCAGTGTTGTTCAGATGTGGAGTGTTCCAGAGTTCACCATATGTTCAGTTGTGTATTATTCATTTTTTTTATACTCATGTATTTGATGTACTAGTCCCACGTTGCGTTGGGAAACATTGATGTATACTTATGACATTGAACGATGTAATGTAATGGAATGGATGTAATGTATTATTTTACCTTTGTGAATCTTATGTGGTTAATGATTCATGTTAGCCATTATTTGATGTGTTGTATCTGTGGAAATATGCTACATTGAATTCACATGTTGATAATATTTTAATGGTTATGGGGATTAAGTTAATCTTGTTATGTTGAGTTCTCACATGTGGATGTTTTCTTATTGATGGATTGTAATGGATGTATGATTATGGTAAATGTATGCTTAATCATGGTTCATAATCTTGGAATTCATTCATTATCATTATGGTATGGGTTTAGGTTTTGTAATGTCTTCACATGTACCCAAGAGGACGGAGTTGTTAGTGTAATTGTATAATTGCATTTCATGTATCGTAACTTAATGTACATCTCATGTAGGTTTATTTAAAAAAAAAAAATGTGTTGTAATTGTTGTCTTAGTTGTCCTTTGGGGTTCACATGATAGGGCATTACAAGTCAAACTTTGACCCAACCATACCAAAAACATGACAAAAATGCCTCCAAAATGGTCCCATTCCCTCCAAAACAGTCAAACACAACCCTCATGCCTTCCACATGTTGGTCAACCTCTCCAATCTCTCCAATATGCTTGCAAAGCATAATTACATTCTTTAAAAGCATAAAGACACTTACATGGCATATTTTACTTTATTTTGCATTTAAAATAACATTTTGACTAAATGATTTATAAGAATATCACTAGTCAAAAGCTTTATAGGTTGAAACAAATGCAAAATCTACAAGGCTCAAATTTGGCCATATGAAGTAACCAATGTAAAATTTTATGTCATAGAGACTTCTAGCAAATACAAGGCACATATAATATTTTAAAAAAATAGGGCATAAGACTTAATGTCTTAGCCCACAGCCTCCATTAGTTGTATTGAAAACTTAAAAGAAAGGAAAAAATGTCTTTGTGTGGTTTGCCAAGAAAATTAGGGTAGAAACCCTAATCTCAAAAAAAAAAAAAACTCTTTGTTTTCGACCTCATTTTGCATTGACCTATTCATGGGTGCCGCCAAGGGTTTGAAACCGAGCTCCTCTCAAGTGATTCTATGGTGGATTTCAAACATATTTTTCGTGCATCCTTCATCAAACATCAACAAAAAGACTTGGGAAAGCTCTTACTAAAAAAATTATGTATTTTCTGCTCATTTCTTGAAGAGAAGCAACTATTTCGAGCTCTATTTTTTGTTGTATAAAATACTCCATTCGACCTCTGTTTGCAAAAAAATAATGGAACATTTTATGCTCTTGAATTCTTCTATGATTTCATGTATTTATTTTAAGATTGATTTCCTTTAAAAAAAAAAGCATCTGATTATCTAGGCCACGACCATGTGCTACTATATTTTATTTGGCATTCTTTTGCATCACTTCGAAATGTACTTTAATGGCTACCCTGTAAATAAAAAATGGTTTTGTAAAATGATTCATTTCTATTGCACAGTGCGGGCATAACTCATAGGCTCTACACATTTTTCCATTCATTCATGGTCGTGGCTATAAATTCCATGAGCCTCTTGTAGAAACCCATTTTTAAGAAAACCCTTCTTTGCTGATAAAATCATGCAAGCTTATAATATGAATGAGGTTTCATGATTGAAACAAGAGCCATCTCAGTCGACTGTTCCATAAGAAATGTTTCCCTTTCCATGACTTTTAAACAGTCACTTTGTGCTTGAATCCATTGTCTATGACACCAAACAATAATGATTGTGTCTCCTGTAGCAAATGTCATGTGACTGTTAACAATTCACCATATCTGCCACTGAATGTGGGTATATGCCCTATAATATTCTATGGTAAACTGCCATCATAGCTACACACAAACATAATCTATGAACCTTTGTGATGCAGGAATATAAAACTCTGTAAAGCTCCCTACATTCACCAAAGAGGAAGGCAAGAATATTGAATCTTCCTATTTGTCTTGAGACATAAAATCTAAATCAAACTCCAATCACTTGATCACATCCTATCGGTCTTTCCTTTTTGCCTATGTAAAAGAAGAGGCTTGGAGATAGCATGCCACATATTGATAATAGAGACTCTTGCATGTCTACCATTGCTCCATGTTGTAATAGGCATTTTCCCCCCTTTGCAAGACATTAGATATAAAGGTAATAAACAATAGCAATCCAGTAGCTCTTACTTCATTCTTAAATACCATACCTTAACTCCATAGAGATGATACTACAACAATAAGCTATTCTACGTTGATTTGACCACCATTTGAAGATTCTAAACATTTCCCATGCTATGTTATGACCATTGCCTTGGATAGGAGTGCCTTTCTCATTCATGGTTTTCATGAATTCCCTTGTAACACTATGATTTACAACTATCACTGCCCTTTGTGCAAATCATTACCTTTGAAATGCTTAGTTGAGGACTATTCTCTGTTCTGCCACATGCATGATTGCTGATTGTCACTACATTTTCCTGACAGTAATCATGACACTCCCCTTGATGATGACTACTACTACCTTTTTCTTGTCTTGATTGTTGCAACTCTTCACTTGAAATGATTTCCCATTGGTCTTTCAAGGTCATTGTCATTGCTTCTCTCTACCTCCCTGTGCATATCATTGATTGACATTCTCTTAGTGGTGTGCACTGTCCTTGTTCATTACTATCATTTGTTCCCTTGAAAAACCATGATTGATAATCTGTGTTGATATCATATGAGACACCAACAACTACTTTTAGCAACCCTTGAAATACTATCAAAAGATGAGAAGAACCAAAACCCCTGGCTCCAATGATCTTCTTAAACCTGTTATTGTGACCATCATTATCATTGGGATATATGAGGCTGTCATATTATGCATGGTGACATGATTAGGATGAATAGTTATAACAACCTCTAAAATGATATTCTTATATGGAAAAATGATCTTGTGGCTTTGTATTGAGATCTGATGGAGAAAAAAAGAAACATTGGGAATGACCAAATGAGATGAGCTTTAGCTCTTTCCATAGCTTCCTTCATACTTGATTGCCTAGTTAAACTTAAACTACAAACTTACTTCAATGTCTTTTATCCCCCTTTTGGATTTGCTCTTCAATGTACTCATATATTCCAAGCAAAATAAGATGGAACTTCACGGGGTGATAGTTCAAAATGCATTCTTGGAGGACCCCTTGTCCCTCAATGCAGTTGTTGTTGTCACTTCTGATGATGGTTGCGACTGGAAATCCTATATGCATTATTCATCCTTGTTTCATTTAGTCACTGGCACTATACTTGTGCCTCTTGTTGTATGCTTCTTCATAGTTTATCATTCACTGCTAGAGTGAAAACACATTTCACTTGTTACTTCAATGAATGTAATGACTACCCCTATAGCTTCATGGCTCACTGATTGTATTTTGACAATGCTTGATAGCTCTTCTTTGAATCCAAGAAAGGCCCCCTTACTGCCCCGTAGCATACATTCATTGTTGCTATCCTGTAGCATGCATTCATTGTTGTTGTCTTGTTCTTATTTGCTGCTCCATATGACTCATGATGGTTCTAGACAGGACTTGATAGCTCCTTCATTATTTATTGATGGATGCATAATTGAACTTGATGTATATATTCTTCAGTGTCCACATAAATCATTTGCTTCTTTAATAAAATGGATCTTGGATCCACTTAAGGAGATTGAAAGACATATCAAAAAAGTACTACCCTTTTTGGCATGATGGCAGCCTATTGATTGATTCATTGTTAAAAGATGAAGAGTAACTTCTTGACAATTCACATTGTTTGTTGCATCTTTTGAATCTAATAATGAAATTTGATCAACTGGTGTGATTCCATATTGATTTAATGCATCAAGAATATGTTTATCTTTGATTTTATCAAGTTGCTCAATTTCACATCCCTCCTAAAATATAAGAGGGCGGTGTCTTAGCATCAACCCTCGTGGGAGCCACATTCTACTCCACATGCTATAATCAGTTGAATCAAAATAGTAAGAAAGATTTGTCTTATTTTTGCACAATGAACAAACAAGTTAGATAAACAAAGCATATCATAGGTGTGTTTGATTACTCTTTTCTTGTTTTCCTGGACACTTATGGTATGTTTTCTATTTTAATGCTTATGGACATCAAATTACATGTTTATGGGTGTTTTGCACATATTTTGATCAGTGACCTTTCATTGCTCTAACATCACTCTTTTTTCAGATGCAGGAAACCTAGGAATCGTGAGGAGAGCACCAAATAGAAGTAGGACAAGGCCAATGGGATTCGTCATTCTAGGCAATGACGGGTCCCTTTTCATTTTATGTGCATTTCTTTCTTTTTATCTATAAGCGTATAGTATTTTCTTCATAAGCATTAGAATAGTCAATCCCTCGGCTTGTGAGGGAAATTATACACTTATGATCATCAATAAAGATTAAATTTGCAATAATGTTGGTTCTCTTTCTTATTGTATGCAATTGCAAAACTGGAATAATGCAATTTGTTTGACAATCTCCTATATGCACATGAATGAAATTTAGTAGAAAATGATGTATCTTTTAATGTTTAAATGCAAACATAATAATAAGTTACTTGATTTAGCTAGAAGCAAAATTGGGTAACAATAACAAATCGGACACCCGGATCAAAAGTTATGGCACCACGAAGTTTCCCCACTAAAAAGTGAATTTCATTAAATTTCTTCCTAGGAAAGAAATCAAATGGTGTGAATTTTGACATTAAAACAAAAGGGAAAGTTACACTTTCTAAAACATTCTAGGGCGATTATTGTTGTAAAATAAAAAGGGTTAAGTGGGGTTATAGAAGGTGGCTCCATTAGTGTAGATTGTGGGTCCGAATAATATATTTTTGTTCTTAGAGTTGATTTTGTTGTAATGAATCAAGCCCATGAGGTTGTAGCATGTAAGTTTTGAGTATGTAATTTTATTTTTTTTAAATAATTGAAAGTGAGTTATTTTTTTGTCTCACATCTTTTGTGTTGGTGTCTATTGTTCTGATTTGTGTGGGTTTCGAGTGGTGTGGCCCTCATCAAGTGGTATTAGAGCAGTAGTTCTTGAGTCCGTAATAGAGCGTTGAACGTGAGGCAGTTGCAGTAGGACCTGTGAGTGTGGGTTGAGTTCAAGATGCTTCCAAGACTTGCCTAGCATGGAAGAGGTAGAGGCTGAGGTGGTGGAGGAATAAATCCACCTAGAGATGAAATTAGAGCTCTTAGAAGGCAATTAGAAACCTTGCATCAAGAGGTTCGAAGAAGAGATTTGCATCGAAAAGACATGACAGTGAAGATGAAAAAGAAGAGGAAATGGAAGAGGAAGAGTAGGATCCAATGGATCTTGGAGAAATAATATTGCTACAAGTGATCTCAAGCATTGCGAACAAACCTAAAATGGAGGTTTCAACTTTTAGTGGAAGTTTGAATCCTGAAGAATTGATCGATTGGATCAATGGTATGGAGGAATTTTTTGAGTTTGAGGAGATTGAAGATTCTCATAGAGTGAGGTTTGAAAAGAAAAAATTGAAAGGTCACACTACTATATGGTGGAAAGAGATCCAATTAGAAAGAGGAATATAAGGGAAAGATAAAATTTCCAGATGGGACAGAATGGTGTCAAAATTGAAGAAACAATTTATTCCAGTCAATTACAAATTGGAGCTGCTCAAGAAGATGCAGAGCTTGAGGCAAGGAACAAGGATGGTGAAAGAATACATAAAGGAATTTCATAAGGTCTTGATTTAGAAAGGAAATTCTAAGGAGAATAAAGAGAAAGTTGCTCATTATATTAACGGGTTGAAGCCAAGCATACAAGAAGGATTGGCACTAGTAAGAATGACCACCATTGAGGAAACTTATCAGTTTTCTCTAAAGGTTGAAGAGAAACTGAACAAGAGGTTTGAGAACAAACAATGAGGTGGAGGTTGTGGAGGAAAGATTGGTGGATGATCATATGGAGGTCAAAATGAAGATTAAAAGAAGAGTGAAGGGTCCAATAGTAGCCAAAACCATAAAGGAAATAACACCTACCATCCTCGTGATCAGAATAATGGAGACCAAAGAGGAAGATCTAGATGAGGACCAAGAAGAGGAGGCTTTTGTGGAACATGTTTCCAATGCAGAGAAGGACATAGAGCCTATGAGTGTCCTCAACATCAAGGAAGGAAAAATAGAAGACATGAGAGTAATACACGAGTTGCACATGTAGATGAAGATGTCAAGTCTTCATATTCTGAGGATGCAGAAAGAGGAGAGGGTTTTGTTACTAGAAGAGCCTTGGTGAATGAGGAGAAAGAACCTACTCAAAGGAATAATTATTTTCACACTAGATGTAAGTGTGAAGATAAAGTTTGCAATTTTATTATTGATGGAGGTAGTACTAATAATCTTTTTTCAAAAGAGATGGTTAGTAAGTTGCAGTTGGAGAGAAGAATGACCATAAAGCTTTGGTAAATGAACAATGTTTGGTAAAGTTAAAGATTAGAAATTACCATGATGAAGTATTGTGTGATATTGTGCCTATGGATGTTTGTCATATGTTGCTAGGCAGACTGTGGCAGTTTGATCAGTAAGAAATACATGATGGACATGCCAACACCTATTCTTTTAAAAAGGATGGAGTTCATCATAAGTTGAATCCCTTGAAAGCAATAGAAGAAAAGGTATGCAATAATGCAAGAATTTGTTTGGTTTATGGAAGAAAGTTCTTAGAAGGTATGAGGCACGAGCATATGTGTTTTGCATCGATCCATAGAGTTGATAAAGAAGATACTAATGAGGTACCTATAGAGGTTTTGGATATGTTGAATGAGTTTCAAGATATTGTTTCTGATAACTTACGTGAAGGTTTTCCTCTAGTAAGAAAGATTAGTCATCAGATGGAGTTGATTCTTGGAGTAAATTTTCTGAATAAGGCAGCTCATCATATGACTCCAGCAAAGAGTGAAGAGTTGAACAAACAAGTGCAAGAGTTGTTGCGGAAGGGATTGATTAGAGAGAGCTTGAGTCCATGTGCAGTACCTACAGTACTAGCACCAAAGAAGGATGGGGAATGGTGAATGTGTACAGATTCTAGAACCATCAACAATATCACCATCAAGTATATATTTCCCTTGCCGAGAATGGATGACATTACAGATTGTTTGAGTGGAGTTGAGTACTTCATGAAGATAGATTTGAAGAGTGGATATCACCAGATCTGAATTAGAGAAGGAGATGAATGGAAGAAAGCCTTCAAAACCAAGGAGGGCTTGTACAAGTGGTTAGTCATGCCTTTTGGGATAACCAACACACTGAACACATTTATGCGGCTTATGAATGAGGTATTGAAAGAATTTTTTGGAAAAAAATTTATCATTTATTTGGATGATATGTTGATTTTCAGAAAGACATTGGAGGAGAACTTGATGCATATCTGAAGAGTTTTTGAGTAGCTAAGGGAGGAGAAGTTGTTGATTAATTTGAAGAAATATAGTTTTGTGAAGAGAGATTTGGTGTATCTGGGATTTGTTATCTCAAAGAAGGGTCTTCAAATGGATCTAGAGAAGGTGGGAGCTATCATTGAATGGCCTACCTCGAGGAATGTTATAGAGGTAAGATCATTTCATGGTCTAGCAAGTTTTTACAAAAAAATTATTAAGAATTTCAGTAGTATTTGTGCACCTCTAACTAAAGCAATGAGAGGAGATAGAAAAGAGTTTAAGTGAACTACACGATCAGCCAAAAAAATTTATATGTTGAAGAAGAAAGTTAAAGAGAAATCTATTTTGGCACTTCCAGATTTCAATAAGGTCTTTTAGGTAGATTGTGATGCTAGTGGCACTACCATAGGAGCTGTTTTGAGTCAAGAAGGTAAGCCTATTTCCTATTTTAGTGAGAAGTTAAATGATGTTAAGAAGAAATATTATGTGTATGATCAGGAGTTTTATGCTATAGTTCAAGCTTTGAAGAAATGAAGACACTTTTTTTTCCAAAAGAATTTGTTTTATACTAATCACCAAGCTTTGCAGTATCTCAATAGTCAAGGAAAGTTAAATCAAAAGCACTTAAAATAGGTTGAGTTTTTGTAGAGCTATACCTTTGTTTTGAAGCACAGGAGTGGAAGGTCAAACAAAGTTACAAATTCCTTAAGCAGAAGGAAAAATTTATTGATAGAGATGAATATAGAGGTTGTTGGGTTCAATGAACTCAAAAGTTTGTATCTTGAAGATCTAGACTTTGAAAAAGATTGGAAGGCTTGTTTGGAACCTGTTACATTGGATAGGACAAGATGGTTGGATTTCTTAATCCAATATGGGATGTTGTTTAGAGGAAGCCAATTGTGCATTCCAAGGAGTTCTATGAGAGATAATCTAATCAAGGAGAAGCATAGTGGAGGATTGGCTGGACATTTCGGTTGAGATAAGACCATTGCTCTTGTTAGTGAGAATTATTATTGGCCACAGTTACAACAAGATGTGAAGAAGTTTGTAGAAATTTTTAGAGTATGTCAGATAGCAAAATGAACAAGTCAAAATAATAGATTGTATCAGCCATTACCTATACCTGAGAGGCCATGGGAGGTTATTAGTACAGATTTTTTTCTTGGCTTTCAAAGGACACAGAGAGGGCATGATTCCATATTTGTGTTGGTGGATAGATTTTCAAAGATGGCACATTTCATTCTATGTCATAAGACCAGTAATGTTGTTTATGTTGCAGAGTTGTTTTTCAGAGAGGTGGTGAGATTACATGGTCTACCAAAGAGTATAGTTTCAGACAGAGATACCAAATTTGTTGGTTATTTCTAGAAGACATTATGGAAGAAGTTGAAGATAGATTTTAAGTTCAATTATGCACACCATCCACATACTGATGGACAAATGGAGGTGGTGAATAGGAGTTTGGGTAACCTACTAAAATGTTTAGTAGGAGATAAGCCCAAGGGATGAGATTTGATTAAAACATAGAAAAAAAATTCTTATGACAATTCTGTAAAAAAGAGCACTGGTAAATCACCATTCTAGATTGTGTATGGGAGTAGTCCAAGGATTGCTTCTAAACTAAGAAATATGGATAAGGGGGAGAAGAGTAATGTTGAGGTTGGATATTTTGTTGAGCACCTGAAGAATTTGCACGAAGAGGCAAATAAACATATCAATAAGATGAACTCACAATATAAGGATAAGGTAGATCAAAAAGGGAGGTATAAGGAGTTCTAGGTAGGAGATGAAGTCATGGTTCATTTGTGAAAGGAAAGGCATCCAGTTGGTACATACAATAAGTTAAAGATGAATAATTTTGGACCATGTAAGATCCTGAAGAAGCACATGATTCAAGAAATACATATGAGGTAGAGTTACCTGATGAAATTCAAATTTCACTTGTGTTTAACATTTCAAATTTAACAGAATATCATGAAGGATGAATTGATGAAGAAATAATAGAAGCACAGTGGAATATTCCAGCATCTAATTCAGAAAAGGAGGAGATAGAAGAAATTTTGGATAGTCTTGTGGGTAGAAGAACAAGAAATAGACATTACATAGAGTACCTAGTGAAAAGGAGAAGAAGGCTTGTTGAAGATTCATCGTGGTTGTCTGAGGCTAGGGTTAACCATCTTGGTTTCCCTCTAACTCCTGAGAAGTGGCAGGGTCACTTTTCAAATTACCCTGGGTGTCTAATGCAAGAGCATCCAATGGTGTAGGGAAATCTTGCGTCACCCAAAAATAAAAATTCCTTAATTTCTTTAGTTTTTCTAAGTCTCATGATGGCACCTAAAGGGTGTAAGATAGTCAGAAGTCAGAAAGGAAAAAAATGATCACTTACTAGTTTTAGTAAGTTGGCCTAATCAAGCTCATATGGACCTAAAAATTTACCCCAAGGAGCAGAACTGAAAAACATTTCTGATCACGAAAGAATCATCTCAATACCTTGCATGGTTTGGGAGATATTAAAGTTTTTGTCTTGATAAATTTCTCCAATGCAGCTTCAAATTCATATATGAAAACCTTAGAGGCCTCGAAACAGCTTGAAAAGTGGACAAACTAATCTTTGATCAATTTGGCATTGTATATCTCTTGAAGATATTTCCAAAGATATGTTATAATTGCAAAGTAGACACCCGGATCAAAAGTTATGGTCCTATGAAGTTGCCTCACTAAAAATTGAATTTCACCAAAAAAAATTCCTAGTAAATAAATCAAATGATGGGGCTTTTGGTGCCAAAACAAAAGGGAAAGTTACACTTTCTAGAACATTCTAGGGCAGTTATTGGGGTAAAATAAAAAGGGTTAAGTGGGGTTGTAGAAGGTGGATCCATTAGTGCAGATTGTGGCTCTGAATAATATATTTTTGTTTTTTGAGTTGATTTTGTTGTAATGAATCAAGCTCGTGAGGCTATAACATGTAAGTTTTGAATCTATAATTTCATTTCCTGAAAATAATTGAAAGTGAGTTATTTTTTGTCTCGCATCTTCTGTGTTGGTATCTATTGTTGTGATTTGTGTGGGTTTCAGGTGGTGTAGCCCTCATCAATGCAACACACTTGAAGGTGTAAGACTCACTAATGATGTCATCAAAATAATAGGGAATAAAATAAATAATTTACACCATACAAGCATTCAACCAAGTCAATCAACTCTCAAATTAGTGGCCAAACAAAAATTCCACAAACCCTACAAGCAACACAGTCGATAGTGGTAGGATTACAACTTAAGAAAAAATGATAAAATTTAAGAATTTAACAACAAACAAGCATTCAAGACTTCATTAATATTATCAATTCAAATAGACATAACATTCATTTATCTCATTTTAATGCATCACCAATTTAGTTTTGTATTTTTTTTATTTTCTCTCATGTTCTATATTTTAGTGGTGGTAGAGATGTATGAAGAGGAGACAATAATTAAATATTAAAAAATGAAAATTGCATATTGTTCTAAGTATTATATTGGTTTACCATATACTATATGCCTAGTTCTTTTGAAGGATGTGACTATAATGTCCCTAACATAAAAATTTAACAATGACCGGTTTGCAAATTGTATCAATACACATCAATATATGAACACAAATATATTACTCCAATATATTGATAAACTCCATAACTTTATTCATATATATAATGATATATCAATTATAATTCACAACAATTATTTGGAATGGTTTACAAGATTACCACGAATCAACAACAATATTACTAACTTCCTTATAGAATCCTTGAAGCTCATATGCAATTTGCTAAATGAGAATGCCCTCAAGAACCAAAGGGGTTTCATCCTTTGATCCTAGTGAACACTAGGTTTTCATCTAATGAATACAAACACTTATGGGTTTTCATCCACAAAAAGGAATTAGAACACAAGTGTTCTGAAATACAAGAGAATGACATAATAATTTGATGTTTGTTGCAAGAATTGACTCCCTATATTTATACAATAATAATTTTCCTCAAGGAACAGGTCGTCCTTGAGCCAAAAATGTCACCAAAGCCCTAAATTTGAATTTCACACACTACACTAGGTTGGTCTTAAGGCTAAAGTAGATTCTTCTAGAATTAATATGTCATCCTGTGAACCTATCCACACTCTCCCCTGGCCCCTTCCATCTTCTTGAATCTTCACAATTGGTGTCACATGACCCAGAGGGGTCTTGTTCATTATGCATACTGAAATAGGTGCATGTTGCCTCACACAATCATCTTCTGGTAGTAATATATTTCTAGTGCCACATCCATCCCTCTTAAGATTTGGATATAATGTGTAGGTGTCATCATAGATGCTATGTTCCATACAAAAACCCAAAATGTGCTCTTGTGGAGGAATGCAAAGGGGTTCCTAGAATTGACCCTACTCTGGTAAGGTGAGCCTAGACTAGTGATCTTCTCGTGGCAATATCTTCTCGGTATACAATATTTTTTAAATGAACTTTGGATATGATGTGTAGTTGTTATTGCAAGTGTTGAGTTCCAAATCACAATCCAGGATGTTCTCCTATGGAAGAATGTGGTAGGATTCCTGGATTCCACTTTGTAATTGTCTTTTCAAAAAAAGGGAGATGACAAATCCTCCCTTCCCAAAATTTCTTGTCCTCAAGCAATGCAAATTTGGATGCTCTAGAATTTTAAGCCCTTCCCAAGTAGCATATTCAATGGGAAAATCCTTCCAATAGACAAGATAATTAGTTATATTTTGGTTCTTTAAAATTTTGACCCTAGTATCAATCACAACTTCTGGAATAAAGATAAGTTTCCCCTGGTGGTAGCTTAGTAGAAAGAGATATATTCAATCTCAAAACCTTCTTCATACATAAACATGAAAGATATTATAGATCTTATTGTATGTTGGAAGCTCCACCTCATAAGCAACTTCTCCAACTTTCCCAGAATTATCTTGTATGGCCCATAGAACTTAGGCTTGAGCTTCTCTACTACACCTTTCTTGATGGAAGATTGTCTATAGGGTTGTAACGTATAAATAACATATCTCCCACCGCAAATGATATTTTGTGCCCTTTCTATCTGCATACATCTTTTTTTGACTATGGGCAACTTGCAGATGATCCTTGAGAGTTCTCAAGATGTCTTGACTTTGATTAACCAAATAACTTGCTACCAAAACTCTACTATTTGTGATGACTAATTACACAAAGGATAATGTATCATATCCATAGAGTTCTTTGAATGGAGACATGTGATTAGCTATGTTGTAGCAATACTCTCCCAAATGCAACCATTTGATCAAGACCACCTATTGACTGGTAGCATAATTCCTCAAGTATCCTTCTAACCACTTGTTTAAAATTTCATTTTTTCCCACTGGTTTGTGAATAACTTGTGATAGGGGTGATCTTGGTTCCTAGAAGTTTGAATAACTCTTTCCAAAACATGCTAACGAACTAGATGTGTTTGTCACTAACAATGTTCTTGGGTAGCCCATGCAATTGGAAAACTTCCTTAAAGAATAGTTATGCAACTTGTCAAGATTTACGATCACTAGAGATGACAAAGACATGAGTATACTTAGTCATTCCATCCACTACTACATAGATGAAATCTTTTCCTTGCACTTTGGGTAATCCAGTGATGAAATCCATGGAGATACTCTCCCATTTGTGCTCTAGAATGGGAAGATATTGTAGTAGCCCAACCAAAAACTCTTTTTCCCCCTTGTTTTGTTGGTATGGGACACATTCCTTGATGTGTGATAGAACATCCTCCAAATCCATCTTGGGTCCTTAAATTCCAAAGCCCAATCCTTCATACCTTCCATCTATCTTGGGTCCCTATGTACCAAAACCAAAATGTTCATCTCCTCCATCTATTTTGGATCCTTACAGTCCACCACTCATCACTCCTATCTGAAAATCCATTCATCCTATTTATCCATCAACTCAAATCCCCAATCAAGATCAACAAAGGCACACATCCTTGAATCCCTTCCAACATCCTATAGGTACATCAACCCAACCATAAGACTTCCACATCATTCCTCTTCATTCACAATCTTATTGCTCTTGGAAGAAATTTGTATGCCAAACATAAAATTTATAAAGCCAAAAATCCACATACATCTAAGGATCAACATGTCCCCTAAAAATACATGCTAAGGAAAATCCAAATATGATCCAAAATAAAAAATATAAATCCAAAAGGCCACAAAATCCCATTCAAAAAAATCAAAGTCAAAAGCCATGTGGATTCCCAAACTACTCATAGAAGAAATGTATCTCAAAGAACAATCAAAATCAACATCTAAACTTGCTAATCCAATAGCTTCATCAACTCTAGAGTCCTCCAATCCTCCATCTAATAATCCTTCATCTTCAAAATCCATTTTGGGCCCTTATGCCCAAAAATCTACCCCTCCATATAATTCAAAATCGACCCCTCCATCTAATTAAAAATATACTCCTCCACAACTCCACCACCCCTCAAGGTGTGTGCCAATGTTGATCTTACCAAAATTCTCATCCACTCATCCACAAGTCTTACATCAACCCATCCATTATCCAACACCTAAATGTATGTTATGTTAATTAACCATTCTTATTGGCATATGTGTGTTATGTTGGTTATCAATAATGTTTGGCATGTGTGTGGACCATACTCCCCTTTTTGTGTGAGTGTGTGTGTTTGTGCATAGATGAATATCTCCTAACATGGTTGGGTGGTGTGGGACCATAATTGGGGATTAATGAACTCAAAGGATTATTCTTGGAGAGTTTGATGGACTCTCATGATACCTTACAATTGTATATTTCTCCTTATTGAAAAATGGGTTCTTGTGACTATTGTAATAATGGTTATGATAATGTTTCTTATAATAAATTATGTGGGTTATGATCCATCCATGTTTAGGATGAGACCCTTTGAATACAATAATCTATTGATATCATATTACATTTTATCACACGTCATTTTGTGAGGGCATTGGTATGTTTAGAATGCTAGACTAATTATAATTGGTTATGTTAGCTTCAATTTATTTAATGCTTTAAATGATGCTTATGGATGTTTTAAATTTGGATTACTTTTTACCATATAGGTGGTGATGATCTTATTATTTATTTTAGCACATGTTGACATTGGAGTTGAATGGGCATAACATGTTGTAACACTAACCATATTTGACTATATGATTGTTGGTGAAATATATCAAGATTATTTTTGATTTGGGCATAAAATAAACATAATGTGTTAGAAAATTTTCAATTATGTTTTTTGGGGGATGTTAGGTAAATCCATTCCTCATATCCTTGAGTTTATGTATGTGAACCTATCATAAGGTGGTGTATTTTTTTGTCATTAGGTTTCTCCTTGGGAAAGGAGAGTGAGTAGGGTGTGTTATGTGCATTTCCCTTCCTCTCTCATGTCCTTGAATTTAGTTTGGAATCCCTTGTTGATCTCCTTATACATTGGGAAGTGTCTCTTCCATTTGCATGTGTTTCGAAAGACTGTGAGATCAGGTGTGGTCTCCTAATTACCCACCTTAGCTTTCCTTTTATTTGTTGTTGTTTTTGTAGGTATTTCCCATATTAGAGAAACTTAGTTGAGTGTTTTAGATGAGGTCTTGAGTGGGGGTCCTAAAGCAACCTTACATTCAAACTTTGCCTCTAGATAGTAGCATTATTCCTAGATGACAACACTAGGTCAAGAATCTAGTACAACTAAGAAATATAAAATATTATCCTACTACTCCTAGAATTATATACATTATTATATGTATATGTATACATAACTTGCATAAAGCATATTATATGCAACATATAAAAACTTAATTATTATAAAATTTTAATATTTAAACATTTCATTTGGTAGGTGTTGTTGGAATATAACACTCCAACAGTTTAACATAATTGTATGCATCATCAACATGTCAATAAAGAGCAATAGGCATGTATAGTCTTCTCTAGTTTGCTATCAAACATCTACAATTAGCTATCAAACCAATTAGCACTATTATAGGATATTATTGAAGTTGCTTGTTCTATATATATGTGTACTATTGCTACAATGAAAAAGAAGATATACTAAACAATATTTTTTGTTGATCTATTATTTTTCCTTCTCTGTTGTTTTATATTTTATTATGGTATCAGAGCTAGCACTTGAGTAGGAAGCTTCATCTATTGATGTTTAATTTGCAACATCTATAGCAACCATCTAGAGTATTCTAGCAACTACATTAGAGTTGTTATAGTATTTGCATAGGAAATTTCCATTGTGCACTCTACTAGCTATCCAACATCATAAGTTTTATTTTGCTAATGAGATGTGATTGAATTCTCTACATTGTAGTTGAACAGGATGATCTAGAAGAGATCGGTAGTGCTCATGTGAAGAATTTTGAAGAAGAAATCTTTGTTTATTACAGTGTAAATAAGATCAAGGGTTTTTGTAAGAGTGTTGTCTTGTTACATAGCATTACCACTTGAAAGGGGGAAGATAATGCCAAGTAAGAGTGAGATTATTGAAGAACCACCATATATTGATAGTGATAATAACTTCATTAAAGATGAGACACTTATCCTATTTTGAAGAGGCCAACACTTTGAAGACAAGGAGGATACAATAGAGGATATGTGTGTGTGTGTACATGTGTGTGTGTGTGTGAGTGTTCAATAGGCTGAGGTGCTTGTGGATCAAAGAAACTATACCTCATTAGTATAATGAGACAGGAATGTGAGGATTGATGTCCAATAGTTCATTTGTAAATGGCGTCCAATAATGTTGGGAACTTGAATTTCAACTAGGCGACTATTCTTGGGAGCAACTTGAAGAATTCTTATTGGCCCAAGAATTGTTTTCCAAGAACAACTTCTATATAATGTATTTCCTTTTGTATTTATGTTGTTAGTTAGTTTGATGTTGTAGCATTAAGAGGGGGTGTTGGAATATAACACTCCAATAGTATACATGTCATCAACATGTCAATAAAGAGTAGTAGACATGTCTAGTCTTCTCTAGTTTGTTGTCAAACAACTATAGTTAGCTGGAAAACCAATTAGCACTATTATAGGATGTTATTGAACTTGCTTGTATCTGTGTGTGTGTGTGTGGGTGTGTACTAATTCTATTGTGAAAAATAAGAGATATTCAACATTCTTTTTTGTTATTTTTCCTTCTTTGTTGTTTTATATTTTAATAGGTGTAACCCTCTCCTACTTTTGTGAAATAGGAGCTTTTATGCAGAGTATGCATGTCTATTGTAGCACAAGGGACGAGAAACTTTTTGTGGTGTTGTACCAAAAATGTATGCAAATAAAGTAGAAGTATAGACGAAGCACATAACCTTTTCAACAAAATTCTTTTGAGCAAACTATAGGAGCATGAAAATTGTCGAGCAAAAAGCTTCAAAGGATTGTGGCCTCATGGAAAGTGATCTAATATCATTAAGAGGTTTTTAATGAAGGATTTTAGAATGAAGTAATTTCAAAGGTTTTTATAGTAGGTTTATTTGATGTCATCTTCCTTTATCATCAAATGAAATAATTATAACTTGTTAGAATAACTTGTAATATATTTTATGTATGTGACTTTTTTTTCTATTTTTAGTAAATATAGATTTTTTAACTAAATGTAAGAGTTTTAGTAGAAAAATATTATGAAAAAAATGAGAGCACTTCATTTTCAAAATTATGATTTTATCTTGTATTCTTTTTAAAATATACATTATGGAATAAGTGTCACTTGTTATAAATAAAATATAAAACTAAGATAGTGAAAGTGTCTAAAAATGACAAATTATTTTTAAAATTTAAAAAATACTCATACAATTTAAAAAACCACTAGTTCACATAATTTTTAAATTTTTTAATAGAAAGTGAAAAATACTAAGAAAAATGTTGATTTGGATGTCCCTAAGATCACACCATTTAAGATCTCACTATTTCATCACCAACTTTGAAATAATCATTTAAATAACAATGCAAATATTAAGGTTAATAACATCATCCCTCGTACTATTCAATTTTATAGGATATATTTATGATTGACTAGATACTATATGCAACTTGTGCTCCTCTCTCTCTTCTTCGCTCCTTGCGCCCAATGCTTGTTCTCTCTTGGTGTTGTGCAGTTGGTTTGAATTTGTTCTTGTCCCTTTTGCAGCCTGCGGCTTTAGGTTAGCTCATTTTGTATCCTGGCTTTGTGCTTTCCTCCCGAGTTTGTTTCCTGTTTTGGACCTTGCATTCGTGTGTTGTTCTTCTTCTGGCGTGTCCCTCGCTTTAGAGGTGTTTTTTTCTTCTTCTGATTTTATGGCTTTGGCTCCGTTGTGTTTTCTCGTTTGGGGTTTTTGGTCTAGTGCTGGGTCCAAATCTCCTGTGCTTGCCTTCACATGGGTTTGTCCCTTGGTTGTGTGGCTGAGCCTCTGTTTCATTCTGCTTCCCCTCTTTCTTGTTCTCCAAATCTTGGTTGGAGACATTGGTAAAGTCGAGGTTGATAGTTTTAGGGTGCTTTTCTCTTCTTTATTGAGTGGGGCTTGTTCCCCTGCTGTTTCCCTTTGGGAAAACCTGCTTCTTTTTTAGTTTGTGTTGTGGTCCTAGTTTCAGTGCTCTGCTCTTCATCTCTTTGTTTGACCTTATCCCCTTCGGAGCTTGGTCTCAGTTGGTGGTGCCATGTCCTTTCTGATGTCTCAGGCGTGGTGTTTTTCTCAATCTTTGTGATGTTATGGGGTTTTTTAAGTTTGTTCCTTGGAGAATGGTAGTGGCTTCGCCCTGTTCCATTGGGGTTTGAGTTTTTCTTTGGAGGTTTCATGCTTGGTCTGCTTGTGGATTTTGTGTTCTGCAGTGTTGGCTGTTGTTTTGCTTCTCTGGCTCTGGAGGATTGGGGTTATGAGAGTTGTTGGGCTTCTCTTTCAAAGAGAGTGGTTGTTTTATCTCTTGCAAGAGTTGTGTCCAAAGTTTTTCTGGACAAGCTGAACTTTTCTAGTCTGCTTGCCCCTTTTATGGCAAGCTTGCTGATTATCTTCAAGGGTGTTGCGGACTCTCAAGTTTTGAACCTTTTGTTCTTGATAGGGCTGAGTTCGAAGGTTATTTTGAAGGCCATGTTACTCTTGTTGCCCACTATGGCTAAGAGTTTTCTCTCCAGTGTGGGTGATCTTCTTAGCTCTGCAGTCTATGTCTCCTATGGAGGTGGAGACCCTTCTTATTGAGGTGGAGACCTATCCTATGGATGTGGATAGTGGTTATGTGGGATAGTGGTTATGTGGGCATGGTGGGTTGTTCATGCTTCTTCAATTGGTCTTCTCCCTTGGAGCTCCTATCTAGGCGAAAGCCGCTCCTATTGAGGTGGAGTTTTGGTAGGTGTGTCAATATTTGTTTGAGTGGATAGAGTTCTCTTGGTTACTTCTCCTATACAAGGGGAGGGGTTAGTTGGAGGACAAGATTTGTTGGCTCCATCAACACTACCTTATTTTATGACACAAAAATTGGTTCAATAAGCAAAAGGTTCGTTGTTTTTTGGCTGATGTATACCCTTGGGGCGGGAGCTGTTAAAGGTTACTGTGTTTATAGCTCGATGGATGGCTTGTCGATTTGTTTTGCTAGCCATGAGGCCCGTTTTGAAAGTTGATTGGGTTTTGGATCCATTTATATCTGATTGTAATGGTTTGATGTTTTTCTAGCTTTTCCACCCTTGGGGTGGTTGTTGTGGTTGGCTGTTATTATGTAGCTTTGTGAGTGATCTTTTGGCCTATTTTGGGCTGGCGTTGTTGTATGTTCTTCCTTGTTGTTCTACTAGCAACAAGAGCTATTTCTTCTTGTTTCATACTTTTGTTGTTCTTTGTCTTCCTGTGCTTATTGCTAATTTTTTTTTGCTATAAAAGGGATCATGGCCCTTTCAAAATCCATGCTTAATTAAAAACTTTTATTTGAATAGTTCCACTTACCAAATGCATCTCATACATTAGAGGAGTATTTCCACTACTTAGGATTATGCCAATTCTAACACAATGATTCATATTAATTATGAGCATTAATAATTTAATTTATTTTTAAAATATGAGAGTAATTGCCATCATATCAAAATCAAATCATATAGGCCAAAATAAACCAAGAAATTCTTTTTCAAGGAAGGTATCCGCATAGGCTTAATCCATCTAAATAAAAAATATTAACTTTATTTAAATCAAATTACTTTTGTTTATTATATTTAAGTTACTTTATCCACATTTATACAATAGTCAAAAATAGACTACTTAACTTCATTTGTTGAGTTAGATAGGCACCTACTAAAATGTAATACAAAAGAATTAACGTAATACCCATGAATCGATTAAGGAAAGATATACAACTATTCCAAAGTAGCTAAAACTCCCACAATTATTAAGCACATATAATGAGGCTAAAGTTACAAAATTGTTGGGCCTTACATAAATACCTTAGAGAAATTCAATAGATCACTAGGCTAAACTTCTAGGTTAACTACTTGGATTGATTTACTTTACAACTTTAAGTAATCTTCATACACAAGCGTGTGTGTGGTCTATATGAAAATGATGTAGATTCTAATTCTTTCTTCCTTAGAAAATTAAAATATGCTCTAGATGTTTTCTTTTTAATTCCTAAAATTGAACATCTAAATTAATAACAAATTGATTGCCTTTAAATATCTAGACATAACATGTCACACAAATATGTACCAAGTCAGCATGTAATGACTAGTGAAAAAGGATGGAAGATTCAAAATTTGAATTTGAGATTCATTCCTGTGTCATTGGATCAATCTCAATTAATACAAAAATGAACATGGATAGAGAATCGTCTTGACACAAGGAATGAATATATTGAAATGAGTGTGAATGAGGTGTAATAAATGAAAGAAGAATGGAGAAGTGTGTTGAAATAAGTGTAAGTGGAAGGAAATAAAGATAGATAAAGATTGAGATATAAACCAATTGAAAAAGAAAAATATAATAAGGGAAAAGGGCCCATAATGGATAGGGGTCCAATGGTGGGTATAGAAATAGGTCTGAGTAGACCCCATAGTAGGTAGACTTAATATCCAATAAACTTACAGTTAATATCCAACTTCAAAACACTTTTATCCATAAAGTACACAAATTGGCAAATCATGTGATGCCACATCAATGCACCAATAATACATGACTTCGTGACCCACTATCGGTCTCACGTTTTTTTTGGGCCTTTTGGACACCTTGACAAAAAGAATGCTGATGTGGCATCATATTTGATGATGTGGCCTTGAAACCAATTTTTATAAGCAGTGGACTTGCCAAATAAGCTGCTATACAAATTTGGGACTGATTAGAAATTTTCACATAAGACTCTGAGAAGCCCAAAGTTAAGGTGGTCCACTATAGACTCCTCTCCCTTATCTATCAACATATAATTACATTAGAAACACTCCACCAAAATCAACACAAATAAAAATAACATAAATTTACCAATTTTCTCTCCTTTTAACTTATAAATTAAAAAGACCAATCCCGACTTTTAAATTTTAAATCAACTCCTGTTATGAAATATTTTAATTAAATATTCTACAATTTGGATCCACGGGATTTCTTATTTCCTTCTAATAGCTTTGTATCTTGGTAGCCATCTGCATTTACACTAAGAACATCGGCCTTCTTTAAACCTTCAAAATGCTAAATCGTAACAAAATATGGACGCAACTGCCAATAGCCAAGCTTTCACTCATGCAATATGTCTTCTAGTGGGAAATAAACCAAATGTGGATTAGGTAAAGGTGGTGGGACAGACTCTAAATTTCAATGAAGAAATGGGCAGAGGGCTCCATTGTCATGAGTGCGTAAAGTAGAAAAGATATCTCATAGAGAACAAAGGGAAGAAAATCCAATCACGAACAAAACGAGCAAATCCTGAGGATCCTTCCTGTATAAATCCTATTACAAATGCAGCAGCCGCAATAACAGATATTCGCCATCTCCTCTCCTGTAGGTACTTATTGAAACAGGATTCTATCTCTTCCACCTGGGCTTCTCCCCACTCCTCCATGTTCACAGATTCGATGGCTTGTTCTAAGCATCTGCTGAGATGGACAGCGTCCTCTAGAGCCATACAAGCTCCCTGACCAAGATCAGGCGCCACTGGGTGCAATGCATCTCCAACAATGGTTACGCTTCCCTTTCCCTTTTCCATCCCTCTTCCCCATTCCCAAGGCCACACCCACCTCACCTTCAGATCTGTGAAATTAATGGTCTCTGCTGGGCTCAACTTTATTAGTTCTGCAATGGGCTCAGGGAAATCTTTAACCATCTCCAGAGTTGCATGTCGAACCCTCTCTGCATCCCCACAGATCTCTTCATCTAGAAAATCGAATTGAAGGTTAGATTGCAAGCTGGTCATGATAAATAGCGAAAGAGAATGAAAAAAGTTTCTGACTGAACATTTTTAACTTGTCATTGGTACCTTACTACCTAATGTACAGAGAATCGATCTTATTCTATTTAATAGAATGGCCAATTGAAGACAAGACTCGAGCTACTTATAATACAATAGGAATAGGGCATGAAATAAATCTGCGAGTGAAGATTTTTAACATGTTGGGTAGATGGATAATTAATCTTCTTGAATTTAATAGTTAATTATTTGAGTTGTTCTTCTTGCAAAGAGCACCAAAAATAAAAATTTATCTTTAATAAAATTCAAACCATAACAAAAACTCCCAGTACCTTGTGGATGGGATCTCCTGGTTACAAACCAGTAAACTTTTTTGTCGGTGCAAGTCATAAACCCTGTCCTCGCTCCCTTACCCCAAAGCTGTACCATGAGCTTCTCGAAATGGTGGCCTTCTGTATATGTGACCATGCCCCTAATGGCAACGCGTCCGGTTGATTTGGCCGATGGGAGGCCCATCCATCTTGCAACCACTGAGTACACTCCATCGCATCCTATCACAATCTGCAACCCATACTTCAGAGTAAGGAAGCCATATTTTGAGAAACAGAGCTTTTGGAAAAACTGAGTGAAAAGCTTTATTTTCTTGTTATGGAGAAAATAGTTCAAGGACAGAAAGCTCTACCTTTGCTGTGAGGGTTGTTCCGTCTGCAAGCTCTAGTGTGGTGAAAGGAGAGAGTGTATCTCTGTGTAGGGAAACGATTTTGGAGTTGAATCTGATGCTCCCCTCAGGCAATTCCTTGGCTAGTGCTTCCAAAAGTGCCATTCTTTCTATGCATCGAGTTTCCAGTTTCATGCTTGAATCCCTGAACGCATAAGAGCAGTTTGCATTTTTGACAAGAAATCTCATTTGCAAAACCAACAACTGGTTCTTTATTAGGGAGGTTGTTTTTTCTCATTCTCAGACTGTAGTCGTGGAGGGATTGTGCTACTGAGAAAATTTAAGAACATTTTTGTATATTTGCCAGTCTACTAAAGAGTTGCAGAGTAATTATAGATATATGGGTACATGAGAATGTCATTCCATGGAGACCACAACAGCCTATTTATCCTCTATGAGTGGCTCCATAGAATGTTTGAAAATGTGAATCTGGATTAAACAAAATCTTCCCTATAAATTACAGAGCATCCATGTTACTAGCTCTTATGAGATGGAAACTTCTAGTGGGTGCTCAAGAGAAGGGCTGGAAATCTAAAAGCACAAGCAGAGAGTTCTTAAGTAGCTTAGATGCCAAATGATACTAAAATCACTTAAATTAAAATTTAAAATATTCGATATAAGGAGGTAGAAACTTCTTTTTAATTGGACTCTGTAGCTGTAAGAAGCTCCATAGAAACACTGGCTAAGAAATTCTAGGTGTGGAACTCAATAAGATGAGTGCCTCAAGAAAGTCTGTCAAGCTCTATGAAGAATTCAATGGAATCCTTAAACAGGTAGAGGAATCATTTAGCCCCACCTCCAAAGCAAAGTCTAAAACCTGCTATCAAAACATTGGGAGACTAAAATTTTACATGAAAAGATTTATTTTGTTCTTGCCAAAATATTTTCCTAGATCAGTCGATGAATAAATATAAGGACACGAGCTCTTCATGGGGTGGCAAACTTAAGCTGAAAGTAAAGAGTCCATCGTTTACCTGGGGCCTTCCCTATAAAAGATAATAGGCATATTGAGCACAACTTGCCGGCTGTTTAAGCTCTTTGGCATCCTTAAAATACTCTATAAATAATTTTGCCGTACTAAAGTCAATCATATGAATTTTCCCAGATCTACACTGGGCATAATCAATTTAAACTCTTTCAATGAACAATTGGATAAAAAATTGAAAGAATGATCAGATTTTTCCTTACCCTTTGCCTCCACTTTTCAGAGGGACATTCTTGCAGACACCAGTGCAGATTGAGGAGCCCTGAATCCTGCACACCCACATCTTGGGAATGAATTTCTAGATTACTCCTCGGGTGAAAGAGAAGATACAGTCAGTTGAGGTAAGTCACCTGTCAAGTTGAGAGTAAAATGGGCGAAAGGCATCTGCTACGCCCAGAGCATCGAGTGCTTTCCAGGCATTAGGCCACATGATGAGGGCAGCGCCGGCAGTTCGAAGGCAATCAGCGCGCTCAAGTACCAGGCTCTTCAATCCCACCCTACATTGGCTCTGTCAGAATAAAGACACTGAAATGTTTAATTAAAAATGGAGAACATGAAAATTTGTTGCACTACTTACTTATGGAGAGCAAGTGCAGTGGCTAGCCCTGCAACGCCCCCTCCTACGACCACAATATCTTCACACTTGTCCATCGTAGGTATTAATGGAGGCTTCTTTTTAAGAGATGCAACTGATGTGCATTACAGGGTTCAACCATATCAGAAACCTCTTTCCATTAAGTTGCCACAGAATGGAAATTAAAAGTTAAATAAATATACACCACGGAACAAAAATACGTACCCAATTTGCATTCTTAATCAGTCTTTCCAGAATTGTGGAATGCATCGTTTATAGTTTTCAAATCGTCTTTTTACTCCTTCCAGTCAATACAAATTACATTGGAGTTCAAAATTTTATTCAAATCACGAGTTCAAAAAGAAATTCATCGTGAATGCGATGTAATTTGTTTATTTATGGATGCAGAAAAACACTTTTTAATTTAGTTTTTTTCCAAATTTGTCTATAAGAGTTTGGGGTTAAATTTGATGACGTTATAATTATATTTATGCTTGTAAGGAAAAGTAAACAATTTGTTTGTTTTGGATTCATATTAATTAATTTATTTTATATGTCATGTATAGTGTATAAGTGATGTGTTTTTACATAGAATTCAATGATTTATTAGAGTTTTGATTGAATTTGACTTTGCATATCTTAAAGATGGTGTCTTAATTTAAAAATTTCACATTTCTTAACTTGGACTAAATTCTTAGGTCCAATTTTGAACTTCTTTTAGAATTGTAATTGTAGTTTTGACCCTTGAACTTTCAAAAATCAAATTTAATTATTGACCCAAGCTAAACCCTTTTAACTAGTCATTACTTGTTAAATTGAGCACAAAATGTTCAAATTGTAGGCTAGGGTGTTGTATAAAGTACAAACCCTAATTCATTTTAGACATCCAATCCTATCCAATCAATTGATCCCTCTATGCATTCATCACGTAGGGTATGTGCATGGAAATGAGGGATCAAATGGAACTCAAAACTAGCCACTCTCTTTTTCTTTTTAAAATAAGTAAAAACTAATATTGGTTGAGAAATTGAAAATAGTCATGCTTAAAATTTGAAGATGCAACAACAAGAAGATTCATAGTGCTCAAAATCTACTTTAAACTGCTACTTTTCAAAAAACAGTGGAGATTAAGAAGTTCAAATAGGGGGACCACACAAAGTGCTCATGTTTTTGTTAAAAAATATAACATGTAACATCCAATGTGCCCCACTAAAATTTCAACTTTTAAAAAATATTTCAAAAATTGCTTCATTGAAAAATTAGCTAATATCATGTAGTTTATGCTTGATTTTTCTAATAATTTTTAATCAAAGGATTTTTTATTGATTTTCAAAGTGGACGCATCCTAAAAAATAAAAAATTGTGTTTACCCTATTTTTTTTCAGATTTAATCAATTATTTTAACAAAATAATCACTTGCCATATATTCACAATCACTTTGAATATATTTTTTCTTCTTTTCATTCGGAATAGGGGCATGTTCACGATCAATATTTGTAAAGCCCTATGACAAGCATCAATATACAAAGTAAACTACAAATGAATATCATTCAAGTTTTCACTAGTCAATAAATAAAAAAACAAGTTTAACATAAAATTTACTAATCCAACTCATACCTCTATCAAAGGCATTGAAGATGATATTTCTATGTCAACACCATGCTCCATTATGGTACGGATACAAAGAGGACTATCAACTAATGTCAACATTTGAAAAATGAAACAACACTAAGAAGTTATATGGAGGCTATTTATACCCCTAACAACATTAATGGAGGATCAATCATGTAGGAGAGGATAGTGTCATATCTGGGGGACATTTGATCATGTAGAGCATTGAATGCAAGAATTTTTGCATAAAAAGAAAGGATAGGTAGGCGAGTTCAAACATTCAGAGAATTGGGTGGCATCTGAGCAGAAAGTTATATGGGTAAAGAAGTGAAGGTTTGATATAAAAGGTATGCAAGGAAATTGTGAAGTTGTAGGCCAAACAAATAAGTTTATGTAAATGAGAAGGAAGGTGTGAGAGAGAAGGTTGCAAGGGAGAGAGGAGCATAGAAAAATGCATTGTAAAATTGATGGTAGAGAAGAAGGCCATAAAGTTGGAATAATAGACAACAAGAAGAGTGCAAGGTAAATAATAAAGAATATCTAGAGGAGTCATGAACGTTTAGTGTGTGGATATTTTAGAGAGAGCTAACTAAAGGGGGAATTTATGAGTTAGATATCAATGCAAATGAGTGTGGAAACCATGAAGAGGTTGAGAAATCAATAAGATTGACAAAGATCACACAAGATATAGTGAGCTAAGAATAAGGCATGGGGGAGTAGTTTTGTTCACTCAAGGTTGAAGAGATGATCCACAAGAAAGAGTGAAGTAGTGCATCTATAGAGAAGTATATCGAAGACGTAGAATAGAGAAGATATTGAAGGTTGTTGGTGCAAACCAAGGAAGTTTTCCACTTGACGATCTAAAGGTTACTAAAGGTATGAGAGAATTCCCAAGGAGCAATAAATATTTGTAACTAAGGTGGTAAAACTGAGTGCAAAAAAGGAGCATATTGAGAATTCTATATTGAAGGTGTTACAAGTAGGTTTAATAAGGGATGGATATAGGCATGAAGATGCATGTGGACCTAGACTAGTTTTAGAGATGCTACTAGTGAGAGTAGAAAAATATAGTGAAGAGATATCAATGGATACAGTGAAAGGGAATTTAACTAGGGAGTTGTACAAGAGATTATATGAATAGATGTAACAAAACTATTGTAGGTTTATACAAAAATAGAGAGTGAACTTAGAAAATTGTAAGTGAGATGACACAAGTGAGGGTAGTGAGCAACAAAGATCCTTTAGGCATAAAGGAAAATCAAGAGAAGATACAAACTATTGAATTAACAAAATATACCTAACATTAATTTATAAACTATTAATGATTAAAAATAGATAAGATTGCCTTAGTGAAAGATGGAGACAACCTTGACTGACAAGTGTTGGTGTTGAAGGCCCAACATTAACCTATTCAATATCCAATATGAGTAATAAGATTACCATTCATATAAGGTTAAGCTATTCACATGTACTATATTTATTATTTTTTTAACTAGTTACATACATGTGGGCTCAATATTGTCATGTAATCGGCAGGTGGAGGGTCACCAAATGCAAGGTGAACACTTTGACCCTGAAATTTTGTTATAATCAATCTATTAATTTAGTTAACCTTACATTTCAAATGAAATTTTAATTAGTTAAATTTGAACTTGTTGAAATTTACCTAACTATCACTGTCATATGTTTTATTCAATAGATCATCTGCCATGACCGTCTAATTTTCTATAATTGCATCATGGCCACATCCATCCTCATCATCCCCGTACCCATGAACATAAAGAAACCCACAATTTTGACATAAGTGACGTGAAAATTGAGGCTTGGAAGACTTGCTTGGCTCACCCTATGCTAGAGGTCTACTATGTTGTATAAGGGTATGGGTCAGTGAGCTAATAGACTTTAATGTCCCCACCCTAACACCCTCCTTCACAATGGAAGGGATAGTGATGTTTGAACTCTAATCTAGCTAAGGGTCTTGATGTCTGGTTTTGGGCACATTGTGCCCCAAAGTCCCCACCTCTACCTTGGAGCTCTCACATATCAAAATAATTAGGGATGTCATTGATGACATGCTCACAATAGAGTTTCCCAAAGAAGTATTATGGTACCTCATTATTATTGCAAGGAAGATGGTCAAAAACCATCTGCCACCTATCCAAAAAAGTATTCCTTATCCCTTGTTGGTGGCACCAATGATAGGGAACCTCCTGTAAGTGTCATGTAAGGGTGCATTGGTTTGGGGGTCAGTGAATAGAGAACGCAAGTCATATTTCATTTTTCTTGTTTAACTTGTTCATAAGATATTTTGTCTACATAAAGTTGTTCTAGTTCTCCCCTCTTGTTGGATCAAATCTTAATTTTTCCACTCACTAATACTATGTGAGAGATAATGGATTGTAGTGATTCAACAAGGGTAGACCTATGGGAGTTTGTTTCTGCCAGATCTTTCAACTTTGCAATTATTCCCTTAAGTTTTCTTTCATTTTTTCTATTTGACCTTTAAATACATTTTCTTATGTTCTTGGAGGATTTTGAGGCATTGAAGGAGGGGTTTTTTGTGTTTTTTCTTTAGTAGGATTTTGATGAGGAGTTGAATCAAGATTTTGATCGTTTGGGGGTGAATTCTCAGCTCCTAAAAATTAAACAAATTTCACTCAAAAACTAATTGAATCTATCTATTTAATACAAAATTTACACTAAATATTTTTGCAAATACTTACCCCTTCGACCCCAACGCTGTCATGGCAGCATTTTGGAGATTAAATGGTAAAAAAATGACGATGAATGGGGTCTCCAAGAATGCAAGTGCACTTGAGGATGCTTGTAGGCCATAGGTTTATAGGGAGAAATGGAGAAATAAATTTTAGAATTGTGGTTTTTGTTTTATGATCTATGGATCATAATGTGAGCACATTATAACTTGCTCACATTTAGGTCTAGGGGGCATTATAAGAGGAGCAAGGAGCACAAACCCACAATTGCTAAGTATTCCTTTTGCAAAAGACCTATGAAATATATCGTAGAGCCAAACATGTTTTTGTCCCTATTGAAACAAACACTTGAGAATAAATGTCTCATTTTTGCAGACAATGTAGATTTTAATTCTTTGTCCCTTATAACATTAAAACTTGTTTTAAATGTTTCTTTTTTATTCCTTGAAATTCAATGTGATTTACGACACATTGATAGCCTTTAAATATCAAGAAATAACATGTCACACAAACATAAGTAGACTCATAATGACTAGTGAAAAAAATGGGAAAATTTGAATTTGAATTTGAATTCATGCATGTGTTTCATGGGATTGATCTCAATCAATATAAAAATAAATATGGGCAGGAAAAAAATAGCCTTGACGTAGGAATGAATGTATTGGAGTGTGAATGAGGTATAATAAATAAAAGGTGAATGGTGATGTGTGTTGGAATAAGTATAAGTTATGATATTGCTATCAGGATTCAACCGTGTAGTTTATGAGTCAAACTCATTGACCCATGTTTCATTAGTAGTGGTTCACAAGAACCCATCTCTCACGATAATGAATGGTCAAGTTAGCACTTATTACATCTAGGTGATGCTCACAAAGGTGAAGCACTGGGCCTTCCCAGGAGGTCACCCATCCAAGTACTACTCTAGCTCAAGCGCGCTTAACCACAGAGTTTTCTGCAAGGTTAAGCCCACTTAGCTTGCAACCCCATTTGCAAAACCTTCAACAAGTGTTGTGCCTTATGAATCATTCATTATAGAGCCCCTTTAGCTCATCAATTGATAAGTAGAAGGTATTTTCCATAGCATGTCAAATTATGATATTGTTATCAGGATTCAACTGTGTAGTTTACAAGTCAAACTCATTGATCCATGTTTCATGAGTAGTGGTTCACAAGAACCCATCTCCCATGATAATAAATTGTCCACTTAGCACTCATTGCATCTAGGTGATGCTCACAAAGGTGAAACACTAGGCCTTCTCGGGAGTTCACCCATCCCAATACTACTCCAACTCAAAAGCTCAAATGCACTTACAAATATAAATGAAAAAAAATTGAAATATGAATGAATCCTAACATATAAATATACCATTTATCAATATATAATTACATTAAAAACAATCCACCAAATAAAATTAAATAACATAAATATGTTAATTTCATACCTTAGAATAAATTTCCTTCAACCCACCTTAAACTTTTAAGTTTAATAACCACTCGTGTTACGAAATACTTGAGGGGATTTCTTATATCGAATCTTTGTATCTTGGTAGCCATTCGTATTTACAATTAAGAGGGTCAGCCGTCTTTAAGACTTAACAAAAACTAAATCATACCAAACTAATAGCCAAGCTTCCACTCATGCATTATGGCTTCTAGTTTGTAATACATTCATTTGGCGACATCCGCATAGCCGTTCATTTCATAAGATGAAGTGTGGAGCTGATCTCTTTCAGGTCTCGAACAAAGAAACCAAAAGTGGATTCGGTAAAGGTGGTAGAACAAACTCTTAACTTTAATGAAGAGATGTGCAGAGGGCTCCATTGTCAAGAGCGTACAAAATACAGATTATATCTCATTGAGAACAAAGGGAAGAAAATCCAATCGCGAACAAAACGCATAAGTCTTGAGGATCCCTCCTGTATAAATCCTATCACAAATGCTGCACTTGCAATACCAGATACTCGCCATCTCCTCTCTTGTAGGTATTTCTTGAAACAGAATTCTATCTTTTCCACCTGGGCTTCTCCCCACTCCTCCATGTTTACAGATTTGATGGCTTGTTCTAAGCATCTGCTGAGATGGACAGCGTCTTCTAGAGCCATACAGGCGCCCTGACCAAGATCAGGCGTCACTGGGTGCAATGCATCTCCAACAATGGTTACACTTCCCTTTCCCTTTTCCATCCCTCTTCCCCACTCCCATGGCCACACCCACTTCACCTTCAGATCTGCCACATTAATGGTCTCTGCTGGGCTCAACTTTATTAGTTCTGTAATGGGCTCAGGGAAATCTCTAACCATCTCCAGAGTTGCATGTCGAACCCTCTCAGCGTCCCCACAGATCTCTTCATCTAAATAATCGAATTGATAGTTAGATTATAAGTTGGTCATGATAAATAGCCAAAGAGAAAGAAATAAGTTTCTGACTGAAGATTTTTTAACTTGCCATTGGTACCAAGTGTATAGATAATCGATCTTATTCCATTTAATATAATGGTCAATGGAAGACAAGATCCGAGTGACTTATAATCAAATAGGAAAGAGCATGAAATAATTGTCTGACCGAAGATTTTTGCTCACAGTAAGGAAGATTCAAGCTAATTTTGAAACAATTGGAATAAAGCATGAAATAATTTTTTGAGTGAGGATTTTTAACATGTTGGGTACATGAATAATTAATCTTCTTGAATTTAATAGTTTATTAGTAGAGTTGTTCATCTTGCAAAGAACACCAAAAATAAAATTTTAACTAATAAAATTCAGACCACAACCAAAAAATTTAAAAAAACAGTATTACCTTGGGGATGGGATCTCCTAGTTACAAACCAGAAAACTTTTTTGTCGGTGCAAGTGAAAAACCCTACCCTCACTCCTTTACCCCAAAGCTATACCATGAGCTTCTCGAAATGGTGGCCTTCTGTATATGTGACCATGCCCCTAATGGCAACGCGTCCGGTTGATTTGGCCGGTGGGAGGCCCATCCATCTTGCAACCACCGAGTACACTCCATCACATCCTATCACAATCTGCAACCCATACTTAAGAACAAGGAAGCTATATATTTTAAGAAAGAGAGCTTCTGGAAAATCTGAGTGAAAAGCTTAATTCTCTTATTATGGAGATATTAGTTCCTACCTTTGCTGTGAGGGATGTTCCGTCTGCAAGCTCTAGTGTGATTAAAGGAGAGAGTGTGTCTCTGTGTAAGGAAACGATTTTGGAATTGAATCTGATGCTCCCCTCAGGCAATTCCTTGGCTAGTGTTTCCAAAAGTGTCATTCTTTCTATGCACCGAGATTCCAGTTTCATGCTTGAATCCCTGAATACATAAGAGCAGTTTGCATTTTTGACAAGAAATCTCATTTTCAAAACCAAAAACTTTTTCTTTATTAGGGAGGTTGTTTTGTTCGTTCTCAGACTGTAGTCCTATGGAGTGGCTGAACTAATTTTTTTAGTAGGTGCTACTGAGAAAATTTATCAACATTTTTCTGGATTTTCCAGTCTATTAAAGAGTTGCAGAGTAATTATAGATTATTGGGTAAATAAAGATGCCATTCCATGGAGACCACTACAGCTGTTATTTATCCACTATGAGTGGCTCCATAAAATGTCTGGAAATGTGAAACAGGATCAAACAAAATCTTCCTTATCAATTACAGAGCATCCATTTTACTTGTTCTTTTGAGATGGAAACTTCTAGTGGGTGCTCAAGAGAAGGGCACACTGAAATAAATTTAAATTAGAATTAGAAAAACGATACTAAAAGCACAAGCAGAGAGTTCTTAAGAAGCTTAATTGTCAAATGACAAATAAATTTTAAAATTGGGTATAAGGAGGTAGAAACTTGTTTTTCATTGGGCTCTAAAAAGCTCCATAGCAACACTGGCTAAGAAATTTTAGGTGTGGAACTCAATAAGATCAGTGTCTCAACAAAATCAGTCAAATTCTATCAAGAATTCAATGGAATCCTTAAACAGGTAGAGGAAACTTTGAGCCCCCACCTCCCAAGCAGCGCCTAAAACCTGCTCACAAAACATCGGGAGGCTCCAATTTTACATGAAAAGATTTATTTTGTTCCTGCTAAAATATTTTCCTAGATCAGTCCATGAATAAGGAAGGGTATGAGCTCTTCATGGGATGGCAACCTTAAGCTGAAAGTAAACAGTCCAACGTTTACCTGTGGCCTTCCCTATTTATATAATAGACATATTGAACACAACTTGCTGGCTGTTTAAGCTCTTTTGGCATCCTTTAAATACCCTATAAATATTTTTGCCGTACTCAAGTTAATCATATGAATTTTCCCAGATCTGCACTGGGCATAATTATTTACAACTCTTCCAATTAACAATTGGGAAAAAAATAAAACCCTGATCAGATTCGCTTGTTTCAAGTAAACATCCTTTTCCTTACCCTTTGTCTCCACTTTCCAGAGGGACATTCTTGCAGACACCAGTGCAAATTGAGGAGCCCTGAATCCTGCACACCCACATTTTGGGAATGAATTTCTACATTATTCCTCGGGTGAAAGAGAAGGTACAGTCAGTTGAGGTAAATCACCCGTCAAGTTGAGAGTAAAATGGGCGAAGGGCATCTGCTACGCCCAGAGCATCGAGTGCTTTCCAGGCATTAGGCCACATGATGAAGGCAGCGCCGGCAGTTCGAAGGCACTCAGCGCGCTCAAGCACCAGGCTCTTCAATCCCACCCTACACTGGCTCTGTCAGAATAAATATACCGAATCGTTTAATTAAATGGAGAATATAAAAAATTGTCGCACTACTTACTTATGGAGAGCAAGCGCAGTGGCTAGCCCTGCAACTCCCCCTCCTACAACCACAATATCTTCGCACTTGTCCATCGTAGGTATTAATGGAGGCTTCTTTTAAGAGATGCAACTGATATGCATTACAGGGTTCAACCATATCAGAAATCTCTTTCCAATAAGCCGCCACAGAATGGAAACTAAAAGTAAAATAAATATACACTACAAAACAAAAGTCTACGTACCCACTCTACAGAGTTACGACCACTTTCCAGAATTGTGGAGTGTATAGTTTATAGTTTTGAAATCGCATCTTTCCTACTTCCAGTCACGACAACGTAAGAATCGACAAATTATTTTAGATAGTTAGGAGAATGTTGCAACTACACATGTTTTCTTTTGGTCTTGCATATTTGGCTAGTGATGCTAATCCTACATAGCTTTTTATATTGGAAAAAGCTGAACACAAATTATAGAGCAAGGCTGTAACAGAAATCCAGACAGCAGAATGTACATTTGACTTATTAATTAATTGAAAATCGAAATAGAATGTATTTTTAATTTTTAATTAATTAATAAATACAGTCATATGTGCATTCTGCTAGTTGGATAGATGTTGCCGCAGTAAACAGACCATAGAATAGCAACAATAAGCGCACAGATTAATAAGATATAGATGCTAATATTATACATATAGTTGATGTGAACTGTATAGTTTGATGATTAATAAGATACACATGGATTACTGTGTTTAAAGGTATAGGCAAAAGGATAATCCATTCAAGTCTTAAAGTGGTGTGTTCCTCCTGCCTTCTAATCCTCTTTTTTCTTTGTTCCATATTATATGTTCCTTGTTTTTCCAGTCTTTTAATAGACATTTTATATTCTCTACTTCTCATCTTTTGCCTTTCAATTATGTTTATCTCCCTTCCTTTGCTTCTTCCCATGCCCATCGTACTAGATGGTTACACCTACTACCTATTCCACTAGTGTCATGCTTACCTCTCTTCTTTTTATTGTTGTCACTACCTCTTTTACTAGTGTCGTGTCCACTTTTCATGTTTTTTTTACCCCATCCTCTTCCATTATGTCATAACCTATTAGGGCAGATGCATAAAGCTATATCTTACTCATGAGCCACTTCCAACATTGAGCACTTCAATTGAAGATTGTGGGAAAGGCAAGTGGACACGATATAGGCTTCATTGTTGAATGAAGGTCAAAATTATAATTAAAGGGTGCTTCAAATATTTCATATTTTTCAATAGTTTTATAGTTGTACAAGTGATAGTGGTAGACTATCTTTGAAAAATAAAACAGACCATTTTAAGCCCTTGCCTAAAATATAGGCAAACCATTTTAAAGTGGGAGTTTTCCTTTTCTTTTGGGTGTTTGCATTATTTTTTATTTCTATAAATATTTTTTTGTTTGTTTTAAACCTACACACCACAAAAAAATTATAGAAACCCTAGAAAAGCTATAAAGTTAAGGAGCTTACGGGTATGTAAAAAATTTCAAAATAGATAGAAAAACTAAACTACAACGAACATAGGTATGCAAATTTCATCCATTATTTTGGGTAGAAAACTAAATCACATGTGAGATGGGTATGTAAAAAATAGGAGGAAACCTATTTATGGTAGCTGACATGGGTACTCTAATTTTGACAATCACTTGAAATGAGCATAAAACTAAATCAGAAATAACATGGGTGAGAAAATTTCATCCATTCTTTTTTAAATGGATAGAAAAGATTAAATAGAAATTGACATGGGTATACAAATTTCATTTAGATTGTTTTTAATGAGTAGAAAACTAATGGGTATTGACATGGGTATGCAAATTTTTCCCATTGTCTTAAAATAAATAAAAAGTAAAATAAGAATTAATAAGGGTATGCAAATTTTACCTATTATGAACAAAAACCTAAATTAAAAATGACATTACTATATATACAAATTTCAACATTACAAAATTATATAATTTAATATTTTAATATATTCATTTTAGATGCAATTCTCTCAAAATAGACATGAAAATATTTACATAATTATATTAATTCATTTTCTCAAAATAGATAGAAAATTAAATGTAACAACCCTAACACTAGCCACAACACTATCATCTATTGAATGGTAATGAATTTATAATAGTTTTTTTCTTCACAAAACCTTAAGGATAAAACATATATGATTACATATTAAAAAACCTAAATCCAAAAGTATACATATTTAAGATCATGTGCTAAATAGAATCGACAATTTTTACATAGTTTTGAACTCATAAATATAATGCTTAATTTTCTTTAGTAGATGCATCTAGATTATAAAATATGATTGTTCAAATATGGCCATTTGATTGAATAGTTATTCATACTTAAATAGAATTTATTCACTATTTTATAAGTTCTAAGAAAAGAAATCCATACTTGTTCTAGTTAGGAAATTATGATATCATTTGAATGATATTTTTATAAAGAAAACAAAATCATTTTGCACATATAGGAAAATAATGTAATTATTTGAATGTAATTGTTATCTCATAAAGTTTGCACCCTTATCAAGTTGCAAAAACTTGATACCTTAGAGAAACATGGGAACTTTTCCAAGTTGTGGGTCACCTAAAGATGGAAAAGAACCTCTAGAGAAGGCCGGCTTCCTATGGATATCACCTAAACTATTAATTTGATAAGGAAAAGGGTAAGAAAAAGCTTGCATAAAACTAAAAAGATGAAAATAATGATAAAATTGGGTGATACACCAAATTATTGAGAGCTATGAAACATTAGGACTGTCATACACTTGGTTACTTTTAGTGAAAACTAAAAATACACAGCCTATTAGTGTAAGCTTATGCATAAATATTTCATGAACAGGTCAATTATATATATATATTCTCAAGAAGGAAAGACAAAGTTTCACAAACTAGAGGCTTCTATGCAATTTTGAGATACAATTCATAACTTGCATACTCCTACTTTTGCAAGAAAGGCATAAAATGAGACAAAGTTAAAGAAGAAAGAAATTCTCACAAAGAACTTGATCAAGCACTTGAAATGCACAATGCTTTGCAAGAAACAGGAAGGTAAAATCATTGTTCAATGATTTCCAAGGTAAAAAGTTATATTTCATACTCCAAAATGATGAGTTACAAAAGATGCTCAAAAACTGTTGCAAAGGACTATATTAGTCACAATCTCCAAGAAGTTTGCATAATCAGAACTAACTCAATAATGAGTTACAAAATGGGAAAATTAGCCAAGCTCCTCTAAAAAAGGATCTAGATGGCCTGTGGGTCGGATGCAACCAAAAACCCATAAATCTAGCATTCATATCTCATCAAAAGAGCTTTAAAACATGAGAAAAAGTCATTCTTGACTTTTTCAAACAAGATGACTCAAAAAATCGATCCCTAAAAGCTCTCAACTCCTCCAAAAATGAGTAAAAACAACTCCTAAATCCTTGGCATATGTTTGTAAACATATCACAACCTGCCTAGATGCTCTCCCCATTCTCCCAAACAGAAAATAATCTCCCTTTGTTTGTAGCATACCATCAATGCAAACATATCTCCATTTCATAACTTGGTCATACTATGAAGATAAATATAACATAAATCTTCTATGTGTTGAATGCTCTTATGACTTGGGTCTTTTAGCATATATACTCCATAAATTTGCATTTGTAGAATTAATAATGTTTAATTCAAATGATTTATAAATCACCACTTGAAATTAAACATTTTACAATATAACTAATGCAAAACTAAGCTCACATCAAGTATCAATCATTTGACTTAACCAAAAGTTACTAAGTCAAAATACATGAAAAAGCCTAAATATTAGGCACAAGGCATAATTAAACTCAAGACTTATAATCTTGACCCTTCCAACATTAGTTAGCATAAATATTTTTTTTAAAAAAAGGGCAAAAAGCACCAAGTTTCTCTATCGGCCACCAAAAGTAGGGTTACAAGAGAAGCTCGTGCGCGGCAGCAGGAGATAGGCTGGGGTGCGTGGTGGGTCCTGCGAGCCTCTTCTTGGCTTTTCACCCTTTTCCAGAGCAAAGGTCTCGGCATCAGGAACAGGTGTGCCCCACCTTGTATGCGCTGTCTTTTGTCTTTTTCTGCTTGGCATTTTAAAAAAGTCTAGCTCTTCATTAAACAATGCAAATATCCCATACACATTGCATCATATCCCGTAAACAAGTCAAGTAAACAAAACTCTCAAACCAAAGCATCAAACTGGGTGGGCCTCAGGGGCTAGGGCATTTTGTTGGGTTGAGAGTTTGATACGGTGGGAGCAAGCAAGGCAAATACTGTTACTGTTTTCAGCACTCCAAATAAAGCTGAAACATTAAGTAATATGAAGTTGGAAAAACAGATCGAATGGCAATACCTCAAGGGTCATGACGGGAATGAGGTGAGTCTGTTAAGAGCAGGGGATGTAAATTCTGAAAATGTTGCAATTGGCAGTGACATTATTCCAATCAAGGCTGAAAATGTTGTAAATGGCACTGACATTATCTCAATCCAGGCTGAAGCAAAGGGGTCAAAAGAAACCAAGTCAGATAGTGTTGAAATAACTGGAATAAGGCAAAAGAGTACTCAATGGCCTATGAATGGCATGTTAGCTCAGGGGAACTTTTTAATTCCTTTTAACTTTTCGCACCTCCCGATGGAATCCTCAACATTCACTGGGGCAACAAATAGCATTTGGGGAACATGTGTGTTAGGCTGTCCACAAAACAACCTCTTAAACATGGAGGAAAGATGTGTTTATGTAAATGCAAAACAGTACAAGGGGATTTTAAGACGTAGGCAAACACGAAAAGTGAAGTTGGCAAAGAAGGGTAAACTTGCAGCTATTCTACCGAGGTTAGAACCTAAGAACTCAACTATCACAGCAGAAAATCAGCAAGAGCAAACAGAACAACCTAAAGGAAAAGGAAATGTGAACTCAGCAACTCTCATAGTCTCAAGCAAGAAGCAAAATGGAGATGAAAATAGTCAGGTAAACAAGGCAGTAGAGGAGGAAGGTAATTCTGATTTTTACAGCCCCACCACAACGCCGCTCATGTGGTCCTCAGAGTTATATGTCAATGAGCTAATGGACATGAAGAAGAGACTCCAATCCTTGGAAACAAGAGGGCAATATGAAGACACCAAAGTGAAAGAGGTCATAGAAGTCAATTGGCAGTTAACAAGGGAGAACAATTTGCTCAAAGAACAGATAAACAAACTGCAAATTTCCATGGCAAAAGGGGAGCAAGAATTACTATCGTTAAGGCAAGTTTTAATTCAAATGGATGTAGCAGGCACAAGCAAGCCAAAAGAGGCAGCTGAAAGCAATAATTCGCAGTTAAAGGAAATACAATCAGTAATGGACAGCATGAAGATAAAAGAAGAGCAGCTAAGGGAACAATTGGAAGAGGCCAAATCTTGGACTCAAGTAGTAAGAGGATCATCGGATACACAAAGGGACGATATAGAAAAGCAAGTCAGGAGGCAGTTAAGAGAAGAAAAGGACAGAAATGATAGGACTTTGAATGTCATTGTTAAAGGGCTAAGAGATTATGGTGAGAATGAAACCACTAAAGAGTTGGCAAGGGATTTCTTTAAGGACGAACTTCAGTGGTCAGGGGTTATTCAGCAAGCAAACAGGATTGGAAAATGGACGGAAGGTGGTAAAAATAGGCATGTAAGAGTTACTTTGAAGAAACTTGAGGACAAAAGCGTGCTACTAAGGAACAAGAGGTTTCTTAAAGGTACACAAATTTACCTTGATGAGGATCTAACCATAACACAGCAAGAAGAAAGACGAAAAGAGTGGGAAAAAGTAAAAACAGCAAGAAGTGAAGGTAAATGGGCTTGGTTGCAAAATGGGAAGGCCCAAGTTAGTGACAGAGTTACACACCAAAAATAGGAACTCGGGGCCCCCCAGGAATATTTATCTATAGTAAGTTGGAACTGCAGAGGTTATCCTTGGAGAAGAGGACCTGGTTTAGGGCCCATAGCAGCAGGAAAAGACATTATTATTCTTACCGAGACTCATGAGCATGAAGGGTGTAAAATTCCCGATTTTGAAGGTTATAGAAAGGCCTCAATTTGGAATGAGAGAACAGAAAATGGCAAAGGACATGGTGGAGTTGCAGTCCTAATAAAAGAATCATGGGAAAAGAATATAAAAGTGGAGAAAGAAGATCCAAACAAACAGTACATATGGTTAACAATAACAGAAAATCAGACTACAATTAGATTGGCTGCTTGCTATTTCGCCCCAAAAGGCTCCAAATCATATAAGAAAAGGAGCCTAGATCGTGAGGACCCCTTTGCATCTCTAAAAAAGGACATTTCGGTGTTTAGCACATCGGGGGAAGTCATATTAATAGGTGATTTTAATGCTAGGACAGCTAGCAACCAAGCTCTTAACTTGAAAAGCCAAGATAAAGAGAAAGATGATCCGCTATGGCTGGAAGAAGAGAACCATCAATTATGGGAACGAACCTCTCAAGATAATAAATGTAACGTTACTCATTATGGGGCAGAACTGTTAGGAATATGCAGTCTATTCAACTTGGTAATATGTAACGGTATGAGATCATGGCCGGGATCGGGCAACATCACTTGCAAGACCTATAATGGTCAAAGTGTGGTGGATTATGTCATTTTATCTCGTAATTATACAGCAAGAATAATGGAGCTTGTGATTGGTAAATGTCCAATGGAGTTGAAATCGGATCATAATCCAATATATGTAAAACTTGACATTCGCATAATCAAGCAGCAAGGGGAACAAGTTCTTAACAGCAAGAACAAAGCACCCACACCGGGTAAAATTCTCATGAATCAAGAAAATCAGAAAATCTTCAAGACTGCCCTCAAAAATTTCTTTCAGGAATTGGAAAAAAAATCAGCTTACATAAAGATGCACTCAATAAACAAGAATACTTTGATCCCTCTAGTGCACAAAGCTTTGGGTGAGTGCAAGAGGTCTAGACCCAAGAGAGGCAGTACAAATACTTTTCCGGCAAACCCGTGGTTCGATGAGGAGTGCAAGTTAACAAAAAGGAAGCTTCGGGAGGGGGGAATGACAATAGAAAACAAGAAAGAGTATGAAAGGATGATACGAAGTAAAAAGGAAAAGTATGTAAGGGATAGAAGATTGGAGCTGATTACCCTTGGAAAGAACAACCCCAAAAAATTTTGGAAGGAGCTACAACAGAAAAGAAAACAAATGGAAAATAATATTACAAGCTCTCAATGGCTAGACTATGCAAAACTTCTTTATGAGCGTGAGCAGGATAAACATAGACCCCCAATAATCAAGGCAGCCACCGAACTTTTCACTGTAGAGGATATCAGTCAAGGCATAAGAAGGTTGGCAGGAGGGAAAGCACAAGATATTGATGGGCTGCAAGCAGAACATTTAAAGTGGGGTGTTGAGGTCCTTGCACCTTGTATTAAGAGCATTTTCAACAGGGTCAATCAAGAAGGCTTCCCAGAAGGATGGACCACTAGTGTTGTTATCCCCTTGCACAAAAATGGTGACATAAATAACCCATCAAACTACCGAACTATTATGGTTAACCCTCTTATGGGGAAACTTTTTGGAAGCATGATTGAACGCAGGATTAGCAGCTGGGCTGAAAAAGAGGGGAAAAGAGCAAAAGGTCAAGCTGGTTTTAGGCCCAAGCACTCCACTATTGATCATGGGGTTACCCTTAGATTTTTGATTGAAAAAATTTGGGACATTCAAGGAGACGAAGCCTATTGCTGCTTTGTTGATTTTAAAAAAGCCTTTGACACGGTCCCTCGGAACAAGCTATGGAAGAGAATGGAGGATTTGGGAGTTCCGCATGAGCTTAGGGCGGCTGCTCATAGGCTCTACGAGCAGGTCAAAGCTAAAATCAGAACCAATGATGGTATGTCAGAATGCTTTGGCAGTGACATTGGTGTCAAACAAGGCTGCCCGCTCTCCCCAACGCTATTTGGGCTTTACATTGATAAGCTGGAAGAATGGATTGACAAGGTTGGTGGGGAAGGCATCCTTTTGGCCAACTTTGTAATAAAATTACTGTTATATGCCGATGACCTCATATTAATTGCTAAAACTGCACATGATTTGAGAAAACATTTGAAGGCCCTTGAATCGTTTTGTCAAGAGGTCGGGATGCAAGTGAACACTTCAAAAACCAAAATAATGATCTTCTCACTGCGAAGAAAAAAACAGCAGATTGAATTTATCTTTGAAGGCAAGCCACTAGAAATAGTGGATGAGTATAAGTACCTTGGGCTTGATTTTCACAACAAGCTTAGCTGGGAAACATGTAGAGCAAAAAGAATTCAAGGAGGCTGGAAAGCGTTGTACTCTTTGCAAAATAGATGTAGAAATGCCGAATTATGGGATTGGAAAACTAAAAGAACGCTTTTTGGTCTTCTTGTTACTCCGGTAATTCTCTATGGGTGTGAAATCTGGGGCAGCAGCATGTCAGATCAGAAATGGAGACAAGTGGAAAGGATACAAAAACATCTAATTATATGCAGCCTCAAGCTTAAGACTGCAGTGCCTTATGAAATTTTATTGGCTGAGACCGGTACTTTTCCTCTGGAGGCCTCAGCGATGACCCGGTTATTAAGCTACTTAAAGAAGGTCCAGAATATGGAGGATCATAGATGGCCTAAGCTAATTATGAAAGAGGAGCTAACTAGAAGAAAGAACACATGGATGAAACTTAATATCAAGTGGATGAAGAAATGGGATATTGTGATGCATGAGTGTCCAAACACAAATGGAGAAATAAAAAATTACGTGAGAGAAAAATTTAAATATGGTATATGGACGAAAAAAACAGGGCGTAAAAAGGATTATTATATCAAAGAATTCAATCCCACAAGGGACCATGAAGAAAAGGCTTATATAGGAGCGAATATCAAATGGAAAGCAAAAATGTTGATAGCCCAATTGCGGACTAGTTCACACCATCTTAGGTGTGAAACGGGTAGGTGGGAGGTTCCTAAAGAAGAGTGGGAAAATAGAATATGCCGCTTTTGTAACGAAGGTATGGTGGAGACAGAATGGCACTTTATCATAGAATGCTCAGCTTATAAAGACATCCGGGCCAGCTATGGGGATGCGGTGCAGGTTGACAATTTAAATACCTTGTTTGAAGATTCAAGACTCGACAAAATTGCAAACTTCATCATCAAAATTCACTCTCGAAGGGCTGATCTCGAACGACACCTCCATTGTGTCTAGGGTTGTGCTGTGTGTTGTTCCGGTGCTGATCTTGGGTCCCATAGGCTTCTTTGGCCTCGTGGACGTCATTAAAATATTTCATTTCATTTCATTTCATTTCATTTCATTTCATTTCATTTCATTTCAACCCTAAAGAACAAGAGAGAAATGAAATTTCATTTTGTTTTGTTTGAAGCTTCTTAGAGAAGCTAAGCTTCCGCCATGTGATGAGGGTTTCCTGAAGTAGATTCATGGTGAAAAAAATCAGTATCAGACTCCTTTCTTGCATTTTTTTTCTGCAAATCTCCTTTATATACTGGTGAGTCACTTTTCAAAAGCAATTTTAAAAAGAAAACCCTTTTTGACTAATGATCTTTTGGGTCACATAGGCCACAATATCATGTGATTTCTCATCCTTTCTATATACTTATTTCATTTTTGTGTATCTCTTTTCACTGGACGCCATGGAGATTTGCGGCTGAGTCTTTGTTGAAACTTTGAGCTAGGTAAGTCGAAGCTTACATTTTCTTTATATCTTACTTCAGTTTGTAATCAAAGAGTTTGAAGTTGCTTTATGGCCGCGACCACACATACCATAGGAAACCATAAACTATTTTCTTTCACATGCATGTCATTTTTTATCATTTCATGGGTTCTAGAAAACCCCAATCTAAATAACTCGAGCAATGTATTTGATATATTTCAATGATCTTCTTTCATAGGCATGTGATTACCATAGCTTTTTTACTGTTTTCAAACATGGTTGTGGCCATATTTTGCTTCACAGATTGTGATTGGTTGGCAAAACCTGCGGTCCCATCATTATGGATTTTATGGGTTTTGATTTTTTTAAGTATTGTATTCTCCTTTTGACTCCTCTTTTAATTTCCTATGAAATGGTTGAGGTTTCAATTTGTTCTGTTTCATTTCTTCTATTCACCTAGGATTTGAGACCCCTTTTATACCTTTTATGACTGTCATCATGGAACCTTGGTCCCTGAAGGATGTTTCCTTCGAAATTTTTTTCTCTAGGTATTTTACCTTTAACAACTGTAACCATATTTGTTATTGGAAGTCATACATGCTACTAGAAATTAATTCAATGGTGAGGGTTTTTACTTTCAGAATCTTTGGAAATGTTTTGATTATTTTACTTTCTACAGTCATTGTATTTTATAATGACAATATTTTGTAAATCATTATAAAAAAGTTCACATGCTTTGCTTATGTTGTAGATGGTCCCTTTTAATTAGTATATTGTAAAGAAGCTTTCAATCCTTAAAACAGTCATCATATCACTGTATCTAGTGATGACTATTACTGTCTTTTGTATCAAATTCTATATGTAGAGAAAAAGACACTCATTGTACTCATTTCTTGACAAATTCCCTCATGGATTGTTAGGCTATGTGGTTTTGAATATTTGTTCCTTTTGAATATATACCATCACTATCATTCAACTGTGAGTTTGATTTTCATGACTCTACATGCATATATTATGTGTCTATGGCTGCTATGGCACTGTTCTTGTATTTGGTTGTGTTCCTTTACAGTGAAAGATAAACAAATACATATGTTATCTTCATTGAGCATTGTTGATTATATGGTCACCTTCAACTATATGTATAGATTGGAACAAACATTTTATGCATTCTCCCGATTCTCCATGCATGCCATGTAACTCCAAATCAACTTGTCATTTTCCATATTCACTTAACAAATAAAATGAACATGTTGCTACTGGTATAGAGACACAGTTGACTCTTTGTACATGACTGCCCATTTATATATATCTGGAAGCAATTCCTTCAGTATGCATTATAACACTAGGAAGTAAAATTTTCATGAATAGCTTTCTTCCTATGATTGCACTATATCTTGTCCAATGTAGATTTGGTAAACTCTGCCTCTTCATATCTATCACATCTGCTCTATGATTCTTATACATAATTATTCATTTGAAGGAAAGTATTTGATTGTTTCCTGAAAGAGATAACTTTAACTCATTTCATGATAAATAGGTACAAAAATGAACAAGTTGTTTCTCTGCAAGCTTATTGTCTATCTTTCTTTATAATCTTCATTGGTATCTTAGCTTCATTTACATTTGAATACTCACTATTTCAATCAGCAAACATTGTTATTGTAATCTACATTGAATGCATTGAAATGCATCTAAAAATTGTGCATATATAATGAGCTAGGCTCAACCCTCGTGGGAGCCACATTTCCACCACTCATTTGTTCTGAAAATATGATTGCACCTGTAGTTGCACATGAAACAAACAAGTTAGGAAAAATGCATATTTTGATGTGATATCTCAATGGCTTTAGTGTTTTCTCTCAACATATGGATGTTTATTTGATACAGATTAAGGTTGATTTATATATAATATGAATGGGTAAATGATCATGTATGGTGTGCAATCTTTCATTGCTTAGAGCATTGTTCCAATACATTGTTTTTCTTTATTGCAGGAAACAAGAGCCTTAAGGAGCTAGGAACAAACCAAGACCACTCAGACAATAGCCAGCCAAGAAGACTCGACAAATAACCAGTTATTCACAGGCAATGATTGGTTACCCTCCCTACATGCTCTTTTATATTCATTTACTTATTCATGTATATGTTAATCTTGATTTGTATTGAATAAGACAAGAGTTAAACTCACGGCTTGTGTGAGTCACATTAATATTCTATATTCAATAAAGATTGCTTTTCTAAAAAAAGATTTGTAAAATCTTTCTATGTTTCATACATTTATATAAATGTAATTATTTTAAATTCTTGCAATCTTTTAAGGTTATTTCATTTGTATAATTGAATGTAGCATAGGGAGATTAAAAATGTACTATTTTCATGAAAGTTTAGAGGGTTCTATCTAATTGAGACTGTAGATGAAAATCTGGTAACAGTAATATAATTCTTAAATTAATTGTATGTAAGATTTTCATTAATCTTAAAGTTATTATAGTTCTTGACAAATCACATTTAATATTATTAGATTTATTCTAAACCTAGTGCACACTAGTGCCTACACTACCTTCTAGTTACTTTAGTTCATACAACCAAAAATATTAGTGCCCTGGTACATATGTTCCCATATTCCTATAAATCCTAGTGCTCATATTAAGCATATCTACCCATACACCCATAAGCACTTACCCCACCCATAAACCCTAGGGTGCCCTTAGCACATACAGGATCCAAAAACTTACTTCCTCTTAATTTATGTAGATCCATAAAACCTTACTTTCCCTTTAGTGTATACATACATAAAACCTAAAGCCACGAGTGCCTACATCTATATACCCTAGTTCGTTTGGCATACATACACCAAAAAATCCTAGTGGGCCCTTGGCATATACTTTCACACACCCATAAAACCTAGTGTTAAGATATCAAGCATATTTGTACACACTCATATATTCCTACCCTACCCATAAAACCTAGAATGCTCATGGGGCATGATACCTCCATGAAACCTCGTGCATCTTGGTGCATGTAAATCTATTAAAACTAGTACCACTTAGTCCTCATATGCCCATATATCGTTCAGTTACATCAATGAGTACACCAAAGAGTCTATTGCTATATTTTTATAAATTTTAGTCCTACATCCATAAATTATTATCCCATCTTTAAACCCTAAAGTGCCCCTAATGCATACCTCTATAAAACCTAGTGTCTCTTAGCGTATATATACACCCATACAACCTAAGTTACTCCATAGTGCATACACATAAAATCCTAAATCCATGTAGTGCCTACACTAGTATATCTTAGTTACCTTAGGATATACACCCAAAAAGCCTAACTTGGTCCTAGTACAACTCCTATACACCCAAAAAGCCTAACTTGGTCCTAGTACAACTCCTATACACCCATTAATCCTAGTACTTGTTTTGAGAAAGGGAATCAAACATGAAATAATATCCACAATATTTTTATAAGAAAATAACTCAAGCTCCAAAATTTTGAAGCTCTTATGTTAGTTTAAGTCAAATAAAAAATTTGAAGTTGTGAGAGTTACTAATACATCCTTGATTATAAATTGTCTGTACCAATGTGAGAGTGATAAACTTAATAATTTATATCCAGATAAATATATGTGAAGGGAGACCTCTTGATTTATCACCCTAGTCCTTAAAATGGAATTCCAAGCTATCTAGCTTATTTAATAATGTTATAGAAAATGAGTAAATAAACTATTACCTTTAGTGTACATGTTATTGATTAGATAATCAGGGAAGGGCCATGATCCCATGGTTTCAACAACAGACAAAAAAGAAATAGAGAGAGGTGGGAAACAACACCACCATCAAACAAAAAACAATAGTAGTATTAGCATGCAGGCCAACATTTAAAATAGTAACCATAGTCCAACCAGTACTAATAAAAAACAATAAGTTTTTACCAGCATACTTAGTTCTACGTATACCATTAATTAAGTTGACAGTGTCCTAGGTGCTATTCCACCATAACATAGAGATAATAAAACAACAGTCTGAGATGTTAAAACAAAATGAAAAAAAACTCATCTTAACAACAGAGTAGCAACAACAAGCCATTAACTGGCTTTCTTCAATAGGTCCCCATACTCGCCCATGAGAGAAATGTATTCTCTCCAATCAGGCCCCTCTGTCTTGTCCAACATCTTCAAGGTATTAGGTTTCCCCTGTTTCTTTAGTTTCCTTGTAATTTTTGTTTCATTGAAAGTAGCTCCAAACATTTCCCTCCTCATCAATCTGTTAGTTACCTTCATGAGAGTAACCAACACCTTCTCCATATCTTTGAATTGTACCTACAAAAAATTTAGTCTACTTTTTAAAATTCATTGCTTAAGTTCTCAGTTTTGTTCTCCATACCCAAATCCCCAACATCCTGGCCCAAATCCCAACATCCTGAACATTTTCAACCTCATTCTTTGTTGGCAACACAAGGTCAGACAACTGAGAGGGGGGTGAATCAGTTGTCACCGAATTTCAAACTTATTCAACTTATTAACCTTATTCTTAGATCTGATCATTAATCATGAAAGCATAAATGAACAACACATCATAATCACACATAACACCAAGATTTTTACGTGGAAACCCTGTTAGGGGAAAAACCATGGTGGAGATCAGTCCACAAGATTATACCCTATTAAAAGTATAAGAGAATATGAATGGGGAATGCACATGCATTTAGGCACACTGCCTAGAGCTCACTCCTCAAATACAAATTAGGCACTCCTCAAATACAAATTAGGCTTACTTCCCAAAGGAAGACACACTGTCTTACATAAAGGTTCTGATTAAATCCATTAGACTTTGAACTGAGAAAATAGCATCTACTAATGTCTGGTTATAGTTCTGATTAAGCACATAAACACTTCTTCACTCTTCTTCACTCTTCTTCACTCTCTACTTTTCCTTCAAATGATCTGAACTTTATTCGCACATAGGACTCATATACTTCGCATCCTCACTATACAATTCAAACAAACAATCGATCTTATATATCCACAACAAGAAATTCCATCGCTATAAGTCAGATCCAAAGAAATAATAAAATGAATATAAACAGTAGGCCCAAATCAAATAAAGATTATTCATGCAAATCAACCAAGGTTGGACACAACATAGTGAAGACTAAAAATAAAATCCTCAAATATGAACCACTTCAATTAATTAGTCCTCGAAGATCCACAACACGCTTCAACACCTTGTCGGCCAAAAACATGAAAAACATGAACACACATGAGAAAATATTGGATCACGAGCACAAAAATCAATGTGGATGTGCAACATAGATAGAGCACAAACTAAAAACATCCAAAGAATCATGAAACACCAGAGAAGCATCCACAACAACTGAACTTACTGAAATCACATGATCTTCATTCAGGAACACAAACTAAAGTAGCAGAAAAACTGTTAGAATACAAATCTTCATAACTCAATCAAATCTTCATGTGGATCTCTGAAACTTGACGTGGATAAACTAGATATACTCAACAAGAAACCCTTTAGTCCACAACCTCTAAACAACAACGTACTGATCACACTGATAGAAAGAACTTCACTTCACCACTGACAACTTATAGCACTTCTTACTACAATTTTCTCAATATCCTCGACATATACAACTTCTAATACAACAATGCTAATAGTGTTGACATCAATGACAACCACATATCAGCAACACAACACAACATCCAACAATCTCCCCCTTTGGAATTGATGGCAACACATGATGTCAAAAATACCATCAACACAACTACGCTCACTCTCCCTTAGGTTCTGACTCTTCTTTCCTCAACTCTTCTCCCCATAAATATTTTTCACATTGCTCTTATCCCCCTTTGACATCAATGGCAAAGATCTCTTCTATACAAGATTTGAACCACATATCTGAACACCTAAACTTCTAAACATCTAACCACTCCCCCTGAGTAGTAGGCACCACAACATCAATCCGGATCAAAATATGATCATGAAATGCACAGATTGATACAAATCAATGCATCCTTAGTTCTAATTAGGAGGGGTAATCACCCCTAACTTCCCTCTAAGATACTCAAAAGTATCCTTAGGCAACAACTTGGTAAATATGTCTGCAATCTACTCCTTAGTAGGCACATACTCCAATTTGACTTCATTTTCACTTACTTTCTCTCTCAAAAAGTGAAACTTGATAGATATATGCTTGGTCTTGGAATACAACACCATATTCTTAGAAATGTTAATAGCACTTTAGTTATCATAGAATATAACAATAGGCTCATCATACACAACTCTGATATCCTTCAACATCTACTTCATCCACATCACTTGAGTACAATTATTAGCAACAACAATGTATTCGGCCTTTGTAGTAGATAAAGAAAGAGCATTCTACTTTTTGCTTAACCATGAAATCAACTTCTTTCCCAAGAAAAATGCTCCACCACTAGTATATTTACTGTCATTCACATTTCCTACCCAATCAACATCAATAAAGGCACTCAAATTAAGATCATCATCTTTAGGATACCATAAACCAAAATCAACTGTCCCCTTCAAGTATCTGAAAATCCTCTTCACAGTAGTCACATGAGATTCTTTAGGATCAGCTTGAAATCTTGCAACAATACATACAACATTCATGATATCAAGCCTAGTTTGAGTCAAATAAAGCAATCCACCAATCATTGATTTGTATCTAGTCTGATTTTCCTTCGGAGAATCATCGTCAGTTGTTAACTTGCATCCGATCACTATGGGTGTACCAACTGGCTTTGAATCTTCCATACCAAATTTATTCAGTAATTCTTTCACATACTTGGACTAAGATATAAAGATCCCTTTATCTAATTAAGTAATTTGCAATCCCAAGAAGAATTTCATCTCTCCAATCATTGACATCTCAAACTCATTCTGCATCTCATCAACAAACTTCATACACAAGCTATCATCTCCTCCAAATATGATATCATCGACAAAAACTTCCCCAATCAAATATTTACCATCATTCTTGAAATACAGATTACTATCAACAGTTCCTTTGTTAAATCCAAGCTTCACCAAGTACTTATCCAATCTGGTATACCATGGTCTAGGGGCTTGTTTGAGTCCATATAATGCTTTCTTCAATCGGCAAACCATATCTTCCTGATTAGTCAATTGGAATCCATCAGGTTGTACAACATACACCTTTTCTTCCAATTCACCATTTAGAAAAGTTAACTTGACATCCATTTGATAAACTTTGTAGTCTCTATAAGCAACATAAGCAATAAACAATCTCACAGCTTCAATTCTAGCAACAAGGACAAAGGTTTCTTCAAAATCAATACCTTCCATCTATGAATATCCCTTACATGCTAGTCTTGCTTTGTTTCTAACCACTTCACCTTGTTCATTCAGTTTGTTTCTAAAGACCCATTTAGTTCCAATTACATTCTTATCCTTAGGTCTGGGAACAAGAATCCATGTATCATTCTTTTCAATTTGTTGTAGTTCCTCTTTCATTGCTTCAACCCAATGTGACTCATCTTTGCATGGTTCATTCACATTGTTAGGCTCAGTCTTTGAAATCATACAATACTCTTCTGCAATCTTTCTCCTAGTCTGGACACCTTTGTTCTTATCACCTATGATCTGATTTTCTCAGTGATTCAACCTTACATACCTCAGAGTCTTCTTAGAATGTTCTTCAATTCCTGGCTCTTTTGATCTCTCTTCTATTCTTCCACCAGTTTCTCATTCCTCTTGATCTTCTTGATTCACCAGAATGATTTGGACTTGACTTGAAGTCTGACCTTTGTTTGTATTGACATTCTGATCATCAGAATCATATCCATAGGTTATGGATGGTTTACCAAAGTCTTCATCAACCTTAACATTTTCACTTTCAACCATTTTCTTCAATCTTTTATTATAACACTAGTAGGCCTTAATTTTAGTAGCATAACCCAGAAACATTCCTTCAACACCCCTAGCATCAAACTTTCCTATATCTTCATCTCTTTTGATATAACACTTGCTTCCAAAAATCTTGAAATATCTAACAGTAGACTTTTGACCAGTCCATAGCTCAAAAGGATTCTTACTAGTATCACCTTTGATTTGTACTCGGTTAAGTGTGTACACAACAATATTCACAACTTCTCTCTAGTAGATATGAGGTACATTTCCTTCCAACATCATGGTTCTAGCAACATCTAGAACTATTTTGTTCTTCCTTTCCACAACTCCATTTTGTTGAGGGGTCTACGGTGCAGATAATTGTCTCTTTATTCCATGCTCTTCACAAAAAGAATTAAACTCACCAGAAATGAATTCACCACCTCTATCTGATCTCAGACATTTAATCTTCAGGCCTGTCTCTATCTCAACCATAGCCTTAAAGATCTTGAACTTTTCCAGAGCTTTAGATTTCTCCCTTAAGAAAGTAGCCCACATCATCCTCGAATAGTCATCAATAAGAAACATGAAGTATATGTATCCTTGTAAACTTCTAGTTCTAGAAGGACCGCACAAATCAGTATGCACAAGATCCAACAATCCATTTGAATTTTGTTGTTTACTCTAAAATGAAATTCTTGTTTGCTTTCCTAACAGACATTCTTTGCATATGGCATTAGTAGGTTTCATCAGCTTAGGAAGATCTCTCATTGCCTTAGTGGAACTTATCTTGACAATATTATCAAAGTTAACATGACACATTCTCCTATGCCACAACTAGCTTTCATCAATTTGAACAATCAAACAACTTTTACTAGTAGCACTCAGGTGGAAAATATTACTTTTTGTTTTTGTACTTGATGCAATCACATTCCCAAAATTTTCCAATATTTTTCACTTTCCATTCATGAATTGAAGATTGTATCCCTTATCAACCATCTATCCAACACTTAAAATATTATGCTTGAAACCTTCAACATACAAGACATCATCAGTATTATGCTTGCCATCAAGAGAAATGCATCCTCTTCCACAGATCACACCAGTTGTATTATCACCAAATCTCACAACACCATCATACTTTTCCAAATTCACAAACTTAATTTTATCTCCTGTCATATGATAAGAACAACCACTTTCAATTACCCATTCATCTTTCTCTTCAACTTGAGCAGTTAGGGCTTTCTCCACATTTTTACAACTAGCAAATTTAGTAGACACGAGATTATTTTCCTCGATAGTAATAAACACAAATTCACCTTCACTTGCATTTCCTTTGTTAGATTCATCATCTATTATACCTTCATCAGTAGCATAGTAACACTTCTTTTGGAATTTAGGCTTGTTAAATCTTGGCTTGGAAACTCTCTCAGGACACCTTGATGCAAAATGACCTATCTTATTGCAAGAGAAACATTTAATAGGAAACTTTCCTTTATACTTACCTTGTCCTTTGGCTTCTCTTTTCACAATCAATGCTTCAAGTTCTTCAAGCTCTCTTTCTTCTTCATCGAGTTGTCTCATTTCATCCTCATACTTGAATTTATTTCTAGATGAACTTTCACCTAGATCATATCTTTGTCTATCTCTTCCAGAGGTAGTGGCCTTGAATGTAGATTCAACCTTAGGAAGGGCATCACCGAATTCACTCTACTCAAAAGTAGTAAGCTTATCAATCAACATATCTCTGTTAACATTTGTAACAATCCAGAGCTCTTCAATAGAACTAGCCTTGACTTTGTAAGAATCAGGAAAGGATCTAAGCACTTTAGCAACAATCTCTGATTTGTCTATCTGTCCACAAAAACATCTGATACCACACACAAGTTCATTCACTCTTTGCATGAAAGTAGTAACATTTTCATCATCACCCATTTTCAACTTTTCATATTTTCCTTTTAGACTTTGTAGCTTAGCAATCTTCACATTAGCATCACCTTCATACAAGGTCTCCAACTTTTTCCAAATCTCATAAGGAGTTTTTAGATCCATCACATTTTTCATCTCAATATCAATCAAAGCACTCAACAATGCCTCCATAGCCTTGATATTATATTCAACATCCCTAATCTCAGAAAAAGTAGTAGGACCATTCTGTGGAATAATATATATATTTCTTGTAATGCTCCAGTAGGGTTCACCAATGCATCTCAGATGGCACTCCATTCAAGTCTTCCATAAAGAATAATTTGTTCCATAAAATCTAGGACTATCCTTCTTATAAGTTGCCATCCTGGATCACCTCAAGCTGTTAAACTTCTTCCAAGGAACCACAACCTCTGATACCAATTGTTGGAAACAAAAGATCAGACAACTAAGAGGGGGGGTGAATCAGTTGTTACTGAATTTCAAACTTATTCAACTTATTAACCTTATTCTTAGATCTAATAATTAATCATGAAAACATAAATTAACAACACATCAGAATCACACATTATACCAAGATTTTTATGTGGAAACGTTGTTAGGGGAAAAACCATAGTGGAGGTCAATCCACAAGATTATACCCTATTAAAAGTATAAGAGAAAATGAATGGGGAACACACATACATTCAAGCACACTGCCTAGAGCTCACTGCTCAAATACAAAATAGGCTTACTACCCAAAGGAAGACACACTATCTTACATAAAGGTTTTGATTAAATCCATCAGACTTTGAACTGAGAAAATAGCATTTGCTAATGCCTGGTTATAGTTTTGGTTAAGCACATGAACACTTCTTCACTCTTCTTCACTCTCTACTCTACCTTCGAATGATCTAAACTTTATTTGCACACGAGACTCATACACTTTGCATCCTCTCTATACAATTCAAACAAACACTTACTCTTATATATCCGCAGCAAGAATTTTCATCGCTATAAGTCAGCTCCAAAGAAATATTAAAATGAATACAAACAGTCAGACCAAATCAAATAAAGATTATTCATGTGAATCAACCAAGGTCAGCCACAACATAGTGAAGAACAAAAATAACATCCTCAAACAAGAACCACTTCAATTAATTACTCCTCAAAGATCCACAACACGCTTCAACACCTTGTCACCTAAGAACATGAAAAACATGAACACGCAAGAGAAATATTCGATCACGAACACAATGATCAATGTGGACATGTAACATAGATAGAGCAAGAACTAGAAACATCTGCAAGCATCATGAAACACCAGAGAAGCATCCACAACAACTGAACTTACTGAAATTACATGATCTTCATTCAGGAACACAAACTGAAGTAGCAAAAAAATTGTCAGAATACAAATCTGCATAACTCGATCAAATCTTCACGCAGATCTCTAAAATTTGCATGGATAAACTTGATATACTCAGCAAGAAACCCTTTAGTCCACAACCTCTGAACAACAACATACTGATCACACCGAAAGAAAGAACTTCACTTCACCACTGACAACCTATAACACTTCTTATTACAATTTTCTCAATATCCTCAACATATACAACTTCTAATGCAACAATGCTAATAGTGTTGAAATCAATGACAACCACATATCAACAACACAACACTTGACATCCAACATTCTTATCCTTAGAAGGCTCAATTTTCTCATCCTCTTCCTTATCCTCCTCTGAACCATCTTCCCCCATCTCAGAAGCAGATTCCTCAAATTCCATGTCCTCGAGTCTTCTTCCTCCTGGGCTTCAAACTCTTCATACCCTAGGTCCTCCTCCTCACTCACAGTCATTTTCTATTTTCCTTTTTCATCCTTCCCTTCTACTTTAGCTAGGCATGCCAACCTTCTCCCTCCACTACCTCCACTCCCTTTCCCTTTTAAAGTTTCCTTTACCTCCTCATTTTGATTCCCTTCCTCTGTGATATTAATTACATCCCTAGGATTTATGTCTCTTTTAGGTTTCTTAGCTTTTGGGAGTTCCAACAACAAAGGCGAATGTTTCCTTTTCTCTGGCGTAGCTCTAAGGAGCTCGATCTCAAAAATTATTTTCTCGTCACTCTTTTGCGACATTGAAGTTGAGGGGTTTGACACATTGGCCATAAGAGAATTACTTTTAGTAGGGATAAGCACTCACCTAGTAGCAATTGTAGGAGGTTGGCGAGGGATAGGTTCCTCAGCCGAGATTTCAACATATCCATATATGCAATGATATAAAATTTCTTAGAGCGAAAAAATAAAAGATATGTTACTTTGTTTTGATAAATGAGTAATTTCATGGAAATGGTATACAAAAAGGAGTCAAAAGTGGCCACTTTATTTTATTATTAAAATCATCCAAACTTGATTTCAAAATAATACACTTCTACAATTCACTCTTAACCATATTTCTCCCAATCATTTTTTTAAAATAATAAATACAACAAAAAATATGAGGGCACACACTAGACACTATGTTATGTTATACTAAGATAAATAGGAACACTCCTATGTGGGCACAACATTTCACCCTCTTAATATTAACCATTTTTCCAAAATTTTAGTTTAGAAACTAGATTCAAAGTACTACAATTCTTGTTCTTAATGTATATTCAAATTTTGAGTGCATAATCAAAATTGAGAATCATATTTGGTTAGTGGAATTGTATTATATAAATTGTATTCAAATTGCTAGAAGCTTATTTCTTCTAGAATCATATTTATATTATTTTAAAAGACTTATTGAAGATTTTTTTGGATTTCGTTTGCTAAGAAAAACTTTCTTATTATATTTTCTATTCATGTGCTCTCATATCAATTAGTATCAAAGCTAAAGGATCATGAATTTAGATCAAGTCTCCTTGAAGTTTTGATTAACCTTTACCAACTCCCTCCCTTTTTTATTGTCATATATCTAGACTCCTTGAGGGCTGCATTTGGTATTCATTTCTAGATCTTCATTTGCAGCCCAAGATCTAATCTTCTTGAGGGTTTCATACTTGAACCCTTAGTAGAGATCTATATTCTCTTTTTTCTTAGGTATCACATTGCGAAACTTTGCAACTCATTTTGGGGTCTTTTAAGTGGCTTTTGATGGTTTTAAAAAAGATTGAAAGGATCACTAATGCATTTACCTTGTCAAGAACTTTTTTTTTAATTCCAAAATTTATTTTTTGGATAAAAAATGATGCTCTCTAAGCATACTCTATTAAAAAACTCTTGATATGAATGATTTTTTTGTACTCCACATTTTAGTGGATCCCAAGTGAGAAGATAGTTCTAAAGAGTCTATGAACATGATTACTCTCCAAAAAAAATTATAATATAAAAAAGAGAGCCAAAATTATATACAAGATCTAATCACAATTTTTCAAATAGTACTCTATTATCCTCTAGTAAATATGAAGGCCACTCAAATCCCTGGCTTCCAAATTGAAACAGAGTTTTCCATTCCCAAATTTGATGGTGAAAAACTAGACTCTTGGCTTCATATTCTAGATTCTCATTTCAAGACATTGCCTAAGCTAACTAACTACCAAAAGGTGCAAATTATTAAGTTCCATTTGTCAAATTTAGACTTGGACTGATGGAAAAATCATCAAATAATGCTCACTGTAAGAGGATAAGATATTAATGAGCACCCAAGACTATAAGAATCTCTTAAGGAAAAAATTCATCCCCATGGATATCTATGAAACTTGTTAGGTCAATCCAGCTACAACTCAAGAAAGCTCATGGTCAATCAATGGAACAATATATTGATAACTTCAACAAGATTCAAGTCAAGTTCAATATTTTAGATGAAGACGATGTACTTGTTAAATTTATTTTTGGTATGTCTCCTTTCCTTCATAAAGAGATAGCTATGTTTGATTTTGAATCTTTAGATAGGGCTTTTAAGTTGGCAATGGCTATAGAAAATAAGTTAGGATTTAAAAATGGGATGAAACAAGGAACATCTAAAACCTCTAGTAATATTAGTGGCCCATCACAATTTCTAATTAAGTCATCCTCCTCTAACACTAGTAGAAATAAATATTTCCGCAGTTATCACAAGAAATGGGGATATTCCACTAAGTATTGTAAGGTATTTCAAAGTAAGAGAGAAACAAAAACTCCTTGTAGAAGAGCAACAAGGAAATATGGAAGAGGTGGAGGATTTGCATATAGTTGAGATTAATAATCCTATAGATCTCAATCCTACCCTTTTTCTCATGACTAAGAACTATGAATGTATTTTTACACATAATTTTGAAATCAAGAATATTATGGCTCTTTTGATCATTGATAATAAAAGTGAAAAGAATCTAGTCAATTAAATATTTTTCACCACTCTTCAACTCTCCACATATGATCATCCCAACCATACCATCTAGGTTAGGTACAAGAACATAGGCCTGTAAGTTAATAATAAGGTTTGTGCTATGAAATTTTATATTGGTCCTTTCAAGGATATAATTGAATATGATGTAACACCATTAGATTGCTTAGATATCCTTCTTGGATGACCCTTCTAGTATGATCATAGTGTATTTTTTATGGATGCCTAAACACCTCTAGATCAAAAAATATGGTAAGGTGTATAAGCTTACGTCTACTTCCAATGTTAACTAACTCTTCATTTTAAGTAAGCCTCTATTCAACAGGTCAACTTATCAAAATACTTAACACTATGTAATATTCACCAAGCTAAGGTGGATAATGAAGACAAGTTTCCACCTCCTATTATTAGAATTTGAAGATACAAAAGGTTTACTGTGTTTCAAAGCTATCATTTTATACATTTAGTTCTATGGTCTTTCCTTCCAAATTTTCTAGTATATCACCTCTCTCAAATTCAGAGTGCAAAAAACTAGAAGCAAATTAAAAATTATAGAAGGGAAGATGATCTAGCCTAGAGCCTCTCCTTGTGGATCTCTAGCCTTTACCATTCCTATAAAGGAGAAGGATGAGTAGATAATGGTCACTAGTAATAGAGATTTGACTATGATAATTGTAAAGAATATACATCCTTTAACAAGAACTAATGATCTTCTAGACCATCTTATGGGAGCTCAACACTTTACAAAGTTGGATCTCACTTCAAACTATCATCAAATAAGAATGGATCCTACTAATTGTTAGTTAATTTCCTTCAAAACTAAAATTGGGATTAATGAATGGTTAGTTATGACTTTTAGATTGAGTAATGCTCCTACCAAATTTATGCTACTCATCAATTATATTTTTAGATCTTACCTAGAAAAGTTCATCATTGTGTATTCGGATGATATTCTTGTGTTCATTAAATATTTAGAAGATCATATTCAAAATATTCACACTATTTTATGTCTTTTATGAAAACAAAAAATTCAAGCTAAGATGAAGAAATACTTCTTGGCCAATGCTCTATCAAATATCTAGGTTTTGTTATTGATCAAAGTGGAGTGCATGTAGACCTTGACAAAGTAAAAGCTCTCAAACATTAGCTTATCCATCATTGTGTTATAAATGTAAAGATTTTTCTCTAAGGGGAATGGACTACTATAAAAAAAGTCATTCAAAAAATTTCCTACATTGCTTGACCACTTCACCAAATACCCAACCAAAATAAATTTTCATGGTGTACAATACTAAATCAAGCATTCTAATGGCTTAAGTAGGCACTTTTCTTATATTCAACACTTATTCTTCTATATCTTTAGCAACCATTTTAGATTGAGACAAAAGCTTCCAACTGTGTTATAAGAGTTCTTAAATAGGGAGTACATCTAGTAGCTTATACATTTGAGGTCCTCTCTACAACCAAGCTCAATTACAACAACTATTATAATAATTCTATGCTTTGGTCCAAGCCTTTTGTAACATGCCCATTGTTCTACACAATAACTTTCCTATGTTTTAACCTCAAGTAAATAAATTATGATGACAAAAATTTAAGCAATAAAATTTTTCTTTCTAAATATAAAGATAGCATGCACATTTGAAATAAACATCTTTACAAACTTTTCCATTGCATTATATCGAAGTATTACAACTTTCCAATGTAATGATTTCGTAGTACATAATTTCATGATAACATATCTCTTTTACAATTTTTCCATAGTAATGGATACAAAAAACATACAAGGCTCCATTGAGCTTACTGGCAATAGATGTATGAATGATCTAGGTGTCCTCCATCAAATCTTGGTCACCTACTGATGAGGAGAGGCGTCACTCAATTTTTTTCCACGAACCTTGGACTAACCGCGGTCCCCAACACATCTACCAAATTGATAGATGGTCCTACCCTTCAACGAAGAGATTGGTTTGGTAACCTCATAATAATATTGACCTTCCTTGAGCTTGGTGTTGTGTCCTACATATCTAGATCTATCACATAGTGGCTACAACCTACACATATGGGATCCCCTACCTAGTATGTAAACCTGGATCATAGTGAACTGATAATGTAAACAGTGGCAACTTAAACTACTTTGTCCAAAGTATTCATCACCCCAAATTTAGAGTGGGCCACGTCATAAACTTCACCCACCTTCCTAGCCTAATTTGTATTGGCCATTCATAACCTATGCATAGGTTATCCCCTTACGCCATGGAGTAACCTTAACCCTAGGAATAACCTATAACCTCTACGTTTACCAAGACACTTCTACTAAGTAAATCAAAGTAGTTCTATAACCCAACTTAAATAAACATCTATAAAATCTCTATCGTTAATATAATATATAATTCTATTGTAAACACCCATTCCTTAATATGGAATAAATGCATACACTCAATCAATAGAGAACCTAGACAAGGTATGTCAAGAATCTTTAGTTCTACATAAAGAAGAGAATAACATTTCCCTAATAAGCAATTAAAAAAAATTTCCAAAACAAGGCAAACAATATCACACAATCTTTTCAAATGCATAAAAAATATAAAAGAGTAGAGGGTAAAAGCACAAAGTTGTCAGACTTTTGGCCAAATAATAGTTTAGAGCGAAATATTTTTGGCCAAAAAGGTTTCGCTCGACTGGGTTTCGACCGAAACCATGTGGCCTATTACGTGGCACATAGGTTTCAGCCGAATAAGTCTCGCCTGAATCCCAAAAATTTAAATTTTTTCGTTTCCCATTTTGAAATTGGTTTTGAAATTGCATTTTTTTATGTGTGAGGTTTCTATAGAAAGGGTTTCGGCCGAAACCCTTTCTATAGAAATTGTTTCTACCGAAACTGTCTATGTGGCATCCTAGTTGGTAGCCAACTCAGCTTTTTTAAGAATTTTCTTAAAATTTCAACTTTAGCTAGGTATTTCTTTAGTCAAAATGATTTTTCTAAAAAAAAACAAAAATGACCTTTAGTAGAGCTCAAAGTGGAGAATCCAAATATATAATTTTTTTAATATTTTGATATTTTTTAATATATTTTATTTTAAAAATAATGCAAGTAGGTTTTTAAAATGAAAAAGGAGGTTGATTACAAATAAAAAGATATAGTAAAACTTATTAAAAAAATTTAAATCTTATATGAGGCACAAGAGGAGAGAGTCTTCTTCAAAAGGGTATAATTTGTTTTTTGAAAATGATTAAAAAAATTGAAAATAGTTGACAGCCCGTGAAAATTATCAAATTACGTTATGTTTGACTTTAAAACATTATTACGAGAAAAATTTACATCAAAATTTGATTTTTTTTTCCATGCACAAGATATTGAAGTTACCTATTTGAAGAAAAAAAATAAAGGAGAAATGAAGTTTTTTTCAATTTTTTTCTTGACAGCCCGTGAAGTCACTCTTTTATGAAATTTTTCAGTACTCCAATAATCTGTCCTTAAATTGATAAAAACATAATGAAATCATTTTTTTTTAAAGTAAAAATTATAGCAATAAACTTCATCAAAAGTTCTAAATTTCATTAGTTTACACCATTTTGAAATTCAAAACATAAAGACCACTTTTATGTGGTTGAAGTTCAGAAATTTTTTTGCTGTTGGTTGATTCCTTTATAAAGTGTGACACAGGTTTGTGCTTTTACCCTAGAAATCAGCCTGCCTGTTTATGCAATAGCTCCAATTGACCAAACTAGATTCCTAGCTCAGCTTTCCCAAAATCAGCAAGCAATTCCCAACTATCTCTCTTCCACCTACCAAAAAATTACTCTTAACAATCTCTCACAAACTCTCAAAAACCTCTCACAAAATCTCAAACTCCTAAAATTAGAATAACAAGAAATTATAAAATAAGCATCAAGAGTGCATAATGCATCCCAATTGAGGGAAAAAACACTTCTATTTATACACAAATATGAGCAACTGCAGGCTAGAAACAAGCTATCCAAGGTGACACTTCTCAATGTAAAAGGTTTGACTCAACAAGAAGAAGAAAAGGCGGAAATTGAAATCATTGCACAGTAAACACATGCACAACTAGATTTCACCATGAAGAATGAGTTACTCATTCAAAAGGACAACAAGAATAACATTAAAAAATGCAAGGTTAATATCTCCCCAGGTCAACTCAATTTGGAAAACTTCTCATTTGACTATTTCCCACATTCCAATTTGCTTCAAAATGCTAGAATTCATATTGCAGATTAGACTTCTATCTGGTTCATACTATTCATAAGTTGGCACCACCAAAATATCACATGCCCTATCTTTTGGATTACTATTTGCTAAAGACCAAGTCAAAGTTTCTTGTACGTTGCATATTCACTTTACCTTTATGTTTTGACTTAGTCTTGGTAGATTTAACTCACACATTGGTTGTATTTGATTTCCTACACTTTATTCTAGTGCTGCCTATGTTTCATATTACTTAGAATTTAAATACTTTAAACATTGTCTAATGTTTAAGCATTGCCTTCAATGGTACACAATTCTCTTTATTTTTGCGCCATATACTATATGTATATGTTGCACATTATACATAGTATATGTTGTTCAATATAAATTATGCGCTTAATAACATTTTAGTGCTATTTGATATCAATAACATATATATACATAACGTAAGATGCATATATGCATCTATGTATATATATTAATATACTAGTACATGGACATTTCCTTTTCATCAATACAAACACATATGTTTATATATGTGTGTGTGTGTGTGTCATGCCTTGATATTTAAACACACACTCAAAATCATATCGATTGGCATATATACATGAAGTTTATATAAATATGTCACCTTTGTCCGATTGATATTCCCTTGCATATGGGTAATCCATCTATGAGCGTGTGTAGATACATCTATTTATGTATACTCATGCACGTATTTACTCATGTGTATGATTTGATTGTTGACACATACATATATTCACACACCACACACACACATATATATATATATTATGTATATATCCCATTGGTTAAATATAATCACATGAATAAGAACTCACACATCACAAAGAGACTCAACACTTTCAAACCCCAAAACAAGAATGTTCATAAATAAAACCATAAGCTCTTGTAATCAAACACAAATAAAACTAAAGGTAACTTACTATTTCCCAAGCTATTAACCTGACTCGACCAAACTAGAAGTGAGTGTGTGCATGAAAGATTATTTTATGTCTTATTAAAGGTTACCAAACCAAGTTCTTCTCTTGAGTGATACATCCCCTCTCTTCAGAAGGCTTGATTCTATTCCTGCGTCCAACTTAGTACATTGCAACACTAGTTAGCTGAAAACAATACATCCATTTGCATCATATATTTCACAATCAGAATCATTATACAACATCAAATTAAATCGAACATTTAATCATCATATTTCCAAAACACTTAAAGCATAAATACACTCATTTAAAGCATTTTACCCAACTAGGTAAAAGTAAATAAGTAGTAACACAATGGGGTGTAACACCTTGAAAAATGGTGGCACTACATTTTTGGTAAGGAAATAATCCTTTATACAAATCATCAACCCATTGTGTTTTTAAATTCACAATCTAAAATTCAAGAACAACATCATTTGAAAATGTCCTCATTTATTCAATAGTTTTAATTAGTCATTAAATAATAAAGGGGAGTACCAATAAATTTGATGGTTTTTGAGTGACCCTCCAACTAAAGCATTACATATTCTAAATGTTAGATTTGCTACATATGAGGATTGGAAATGTTTGTACTTTTTTGAAGCAACTTTTGAACTATTTATACATGCTCTACTACATCTCAGTATTTCCAATCAAAATCCTTTCTTATACAACACAATTAAAGATGGTTAGTTATATAAATTGAATCAATTATGTGTTCCCACTAGTTATTCTTGACCGATGCTAATTAAAGAGGCTCATTCTTATTCTTATGGTGGACACTTTGGTATTACCAAAACTCTACAATATTTACAACATGATACTTCTATATGCCCTTCATGAGAAATAAAGTGAAATATTTCATTCATGGATTCTCTCGTTTTAGCCAAGGAAAGCCTAAAAACCATAAAATTGGTTTGTATAAGACTCTTCATATTCCCTCTTGGCCATGGGAGTCTATCTCTATGGATTTTGTTAGTGGGTTTCCTACTACTTTTAGACAACATAAATGCATTTTGTGGTGGTATGCCAATTTTCAAAGATGACCATCTTTATCCCTTGTACAAGAAATTTTTTGATGCTTCTAAGGTTGTAGAATTTTTTTTAGTAATGTATGGTGTTAGTTTGGTTTTCCTCTTTCAATTAGTTTTATTCATGATTCTATATTTTTGAATCACTTTTGGAAATCCTCTTAGAATCTATTGGGGTGTCAAAGTATTTATTCTATAGCTTTTTATCCATAAATAGATGGTTAGACTAAAGGAGTGAATCAAACTTTATTTTAGTCTCTTAGATTATACTATAACAAGAATAAATAGTAGGATACATATATTCATGTTTTGCAACATAGCTAGAATCAGGCTACACATGCCTCATAAGCAATTCTCCATTTGAGGTATGTTATGAATATCAACCTCTTGCTCCATATGAGATTCCAATTTATTTTCTTCTTCATCACACCAATAAGATGAATAGGGCCAATATTCTCAATGTATTAATAATATATCAAAGGTTCGTACCTAAGTTCAAGAAACGCTTCAAACTTCTTAAGTTAGGTATAAGAAAATTCATGATAATCATTGTATCCCTTCCAACTTCATAGTTGAGGATAAAGTATAGATGTATATGGATAAACAAAGGTTCAAATTTCAAAAAAATCATAAGATAAATCCTATTAGATATGGACCTTATACTATTATCCAACTAATAGGACATAATGCCTTCAAACTTGATCTCTCATCCCAACTTGGAATTCACGATGTGGTTAATGTTAATCAACTAAATGATATAAGCCACCTCACTTAGAAGATGAAGCTTATCTCTCTCATCTTGAGCATGATATTCCATATTTTTAACCTCCTTTGGATGTAGATACCATTTTTGAGGTCCATGCATGCTATACTAGGAGAGAGACTACCACTAGATAGACTTTGCTAGTTTTAACGATGCCCTATTGAATCAAGCCAATGGATCTCATAGGAATATTTTAAGGAAGATTTTTTGATATTAAGGAGAAAGTGGGGAAAATTTCCTCTGAATGGGGAGGAATTGATTAGGCTTAGCCCATTCATAGCCTCTTCATTAGACTTAATATTTTATTAGTTAGTATATTAGAATACAATATTCTCAATAGTTATAATATTTGGTTAGAGGATTATTATTATATTTTATATTCAAATTCATAGAATATTATTTCCTTCTAGAATCATATTTCTATTCCTTTAAAAGACTTATTAAAGATGTTATTGGATTGATTTTGTTGAGAAAAAAATCTATCTTGTTAGTTTCTCTACTCTTGTGTGCTCATTAATGTTCATTCTCATACCATATTCTAGGATTAATATATCATATTTCTTTGACCTATTTTCCCCACCAATTTCCAAGTTCTTCCTCTTTTCAAAGGTGGTTTGAATGTTTTTTGTCTTGTTTTGGAGGGGGTTCCAATGACCACCACCTCCCAAAAATTTACTTGTCATCATCACTACAAAAGCAAATATCCACCTGTCAATGCTTCTTTAGCAACTCATTTAGGTGGCACCATCAATGTAAAACATTAATGTTACTGATCTAGCCCACATCAATTTATGAGCAATTAGATTCATCTCACAATCCACTGCTATCACTAGTCCATGGTCGCATGGGTGACCAGGGGTTATATTTAGATTCTAGTCCCTTAAACCAAGGAATTGATCACATAGACAACCAAGTACCAAGAAAAACAACCACCATTTTTCTTTTTTAGTAATTTTGGAGATATTTTGTGGAATTAGGCATAACTTGGGCATGTAAAGTCAAATTTTCAAAAAAGAATAGTTGTTGAAAAACTAGTTCTAAGCACTTTATAATATATGGTGCTAATATTTTTCCATTTTTTTATTATTTATGATTTTTATCATTTTTTAAAATTGTATCTTCCTTTGTAGCTTTCAAGTTCATAATTTTTTCCCCAAATCTTTTATTTTCATGATTATTGTGGCATTATAAAACTAGTTTAGTGATCAACATAGTACTTAGATTGGATTTTTCAAGATTTTTCACTAGGTACATAGAGATAAAATATAAAGTGAACTCTTTATTTTTTACTTTTCCATTGTAATATTTTAAAAATGGTTTTTTTTTTGCTGTTATGGGGAGGTTAATTTCATTCTTAAAGTATTTTAAAAAAATGAAAAAAAATCAATACTAACATTTAGTCGATTTTGTAGACTTAAAGAAAACACACAAAGTGGTGGACACCTCTTCTATTAAGAACCTTAAACCACACAACTATGACACCTAGAAACCTCAATGACCAAATTTCTCATGTCCAAGGGACTATGCTCCACATTGGATGATACTGCACCTATGTTCACTCAGGAATATGAGATATTTTGCATACATGAACAAGATGAATGAAACCATGAGACTTAGTGCACTATGTGTTTTAGAAAACCTATTGTTTCATAAAGAATCTTGTAGAACTCCTAAGAATATCTAGTATGCATACAAGGAACTATTTGGTACAGTTAATAAGTTTTGAGAATTATAGTTTGAGGCAAAATTTACTACATTTGTTCTTGATTCATTTCCCTACATTGAGGAATTTCTAGTGAAATTCAAGTCATTCATATCACTTTTATAGGATTGTGGAAAGGATAAAGATGACAAGGCATGTGTTTTTATCATATATAAGCTTCAAGGACAATTTCAAGTGTTCTCTTCAAATTTCTATACTTCTATGGATGCATTGGGAAATACATTTACCATGTATTATTTTGAGGTATTTTGTGATCACTTGACACACAAAAAGACTAAGTTGGCACAATCAAAGTAACTTTCTAGCTATAAAACTCATGTGTTCATATCACAGCCATTCAAGGGAAAAGGAAAGAAAACACAAAAGCCTAAGATAGAATATACATCGAGTAGTGAGAGTTCCTCTGGAAGCTAAAGTAGAAGTCAAATTAGAAATAGCAATCCACTTCAAAAAATGAAAAATAGTGTAAGCTTAGTGATCCTTCCTCAAAAGAAAAGAAGAAATCAAGAGATTATTGTAGTTACCTTATGTTGGAAAGAGACTAAAGGCGTTATAGGAAGCCATGAAGTAGTGCACCATTTCACCCTCTAGGTCTTCTTCCACTAGCACAATCAAAGGCCATGCACTTTTTGTATAGGATTTATAATTAAAACACAGTTAGATTGTAGACTTAGGAGCCTCACATCACATGACTCATTCATCTTATCTATGTGAGAATATTTCTAATAGTAGTACTTCTCATATTGTAGTGGGTAGCTCTTCATAGATTTTAGTTTTGGGTTCAAGGACTATATAGATGATTGGTAGTTATAATGAGGATGTTCTCCTTTTCCTTGAGATTTCTACCAATATTCTTTATCTACCAAATTTATCATACTAGGGATATGATAGTTGAGTTTTTTACCACATGATGTTGTCATATATGATCTCAATTATATAGTGGTGGTTACTGCTTTAGGTAGAGTTGATCACGATTCTAGATTGTATAGGTTTCATGCTTTTGAGTCAAGTAGTGGTTCATCACACATTACCCATGCAGATTATTGAGTAAAATTTGGTATAAACACTTTGTTCATGTCAAATATAGGTATCTAAAATATTTTAGTACATAGAAGATGATACTTGGCATATTCCTAAGGTTTTGTGCATAGCAGTAATTTTTCAAGGTTGTGTTCTTGGAAAACATCGTCAAAAACCCTTTCTTGAGGTAAGTCTCATTTTCCTTATAGCTTATTGAACATGGTACATAGTCACCTTATGTCCTTTCCCACTCCTTCAATATCCAAGTATGTGCTTACCTTCATTTATGGTTACATCATATATGGGTGTACTTTCTCAAGTACGAGAGTTGTGTCTTTGTCACTTTAAGGAAATTCAAGGTGTTGTGGATAAGTAATTAGGTTCTTCTATTTGGAAACTACACATAGATAATGGATGGAATATGTGAAAAAAATATTTTTAATACTACTACACTAAGCATGCCATTCATCATTAATATTTATTTCCATAAAATCCTTAGCAGAATGGTGTTGTTGAATGAAAGGACATATCACTAAGGAAGATGACCAATTATATGCTTCAATCTTGATCTATGGATCCCTCCTTTTGGGCTAAGGCAATAATTTTTGCTAACTATATTTCAAATTTCATTCCCCACAAGATGGTTCTAAATACCACTCCAAAGTAGGCTTGGGAGGATATCATGCTTTGTGTTTCCTTCTTTACGGTATTTGGTAGTGAGGCTTGGAAATACCTACTGGATGATCAATATAAGGAAATAAAGAAGAGTAATCAACCATTTTTTATTGGATATTGTAAGGATATGAAGTCTTATCAATTTTTTAATCCTACTATGAAAGTTTGTCTACCTTCATAGAGATTTCTAGTTTCCCATTGAAAAACTCTACATCCACTTCTTCTTTCTCACTACTATTCTAACTTCTTTATCCCATTAGGATACCTACACACTAGAGGATACTTTAGATGATGGTTATGTACTGCCACCTCCTATTCCACCACTTCCACCTCATATCACTCATGTTTTTCCTCGATGGAACCACAATAATATTTATTACCTTTGGATCTTTATTTGGTGATCTTATTAATTCTCACCACATGCTAGTATTTCAAAACCTATCTTCTAATTCATTCTATACCTATTGTTCCACATATTATTTTAGAAGAATCTAGTATTCTATAGTGGGATCATGCTATAAATGAGGATTTTTCTTCTTTGATGAAGAATCACACATGAGATTTGGTTTCTCTTTTTAAGGGAAGAAATATTATTTAATGCAAGTGGGTGTATCATAATATGTAAGTAATATATGGTTCTAATGGTGGTATAAGGTACATCTTATGCTAAGGGTTTTTTCACAAGTTGAGGGTATTGACTACTTTGAGATATTTTCCTCTATGAGCAAGATGGACTTTATTCACCTTCTCATTTATCTTGTTGCATATTAGGGTTGGCTTATTTACCATATGGATGTGAAGAGTGTTTTATTGCATGGTAATCTTCATGAGGAGATCTACATGGAGAAACCTCTAGAATTCATGTAGGACTCTTCTCTTGTTGATGGGTTATGATAGTTTTTGTATGGCCTCAAATAAGCCCCTAGGACTTAGTCTTGGTATGATAAGATAGATGGTTTCTTACTTGCATCTAGTTTCATATGTTTCCACTCTAATCACACCATGTATATTCAAAGACATGGAGTTGATCTTGTGACACTAGTCTTGTACTTTGATGATTTGATTCTCACTAGTATCTCCTCCATACTTCAAGATATATGACACTCATTGATGAAGCACTTTGACATAAAAAATATTGGGATTTTCACTTCTTTCTTTGTTTATAGATTCTTTATTCTATTGAGGGTATCACTATACATTAGCAAAAAGATAAAAATTCTTTAATTTAATGAGGGTATTTTCATACATCAACAAAATTATACCATTAATCTACTTCATAGTTTTAGCATGGATGAATTTAATCCAACTCTTACACCATTTCATTCAAGTGTCACATTAGCTACCACTTACATCACACTTAGCACTAATGCCACTTTATATAGATAGTTGATGGGGAATATTTTATTTCACACATACATCCTAATATCACCTTTATTTTTGGTCTTATCACATATTTTTTCCATGATCCTCATGAGATTCATTGGAAGGCATCGAGAACATTTTAAAGTGTGTTCAAGGGGCACTACAAATTTTGAAATTTAGTACATACCAAGAGCTTCATAGATAGTAGGCTTCATTGAATTGGATTGGGGAGGTGATGTTGACTCATAAAAGTTCAATTTTGGGATTATTTATGTTTCCTTGGTTTTGGTCTATTTGCATGGTCTTGCAAGAAGAAAACCACTATTGCATTATCATCCATCGAGGCTAAGAATTAAGGTATATTTCTTTCTATCCAAGAGGTTTTATGGCTTTGATAGATCATGACGAAGTTTGATTGATCTAGTGTCTAATAGTCCCACTCTTCTTTGATGTGATAACTAAAGTTCCATTGATATTGCATGCAACCTAGTTGAACACCAAAGGATGAATCACATCAAGATACACATGTGTTTCATTCAAAAACTTATCCATGATGATGATTGCTCCTTAGAGTATTTTCCTACTGAGTATGTTGCAAACATCTTCACTAAAACTTTGGTGCTATCATGTTATTTTCAATTACAATTGATGCTTAGGGTGAAGCAAGTTGTCCTTGGGGGGCCTTCTTGAGTCCTACATATTTTTCATCTCCTTTTTCGAGAGGATTTTTTCCCATGATGTTTTTTTCTTTTCTTTTATTGTGAGAGATTTATTTATTTGTTCATGGGAACTTTATTAGGCTTAATTGCTAGGAGCTAATTCTTACTTTTTCATTCCTTACTTTAGTGCCTCTTTAAGTTGTATCTTAGAGTGGTTTTGTTGTGAATGTAGTGTTGTAAATTTTTCACAACACACTCCATTTTTATTTTAGCAAAATGTGGACCTCCTTTCTTTTTTCTTAGGTTTAGCTTGGTTCCTTAGTGTTAGAAATTCCAAACTTAGCTAGGTTCCCAAAATTGGTTACCCCAAGAGCAAAAATTCCATCATGGTTGGATAGAGAATTAAAAAATAGTCCCCAATCCTTTTGGAAGTTTCTCAAAATCAGTTAAGACAAGAAATAATTTTTCTTGTGAATTTTATACCTCAAACTAATCCAAAGGGTACTTCACCCAAGTTTTCTCGCATGGCTAGTCTAATTAGGAAGTTTCATAAAGTTCCTTAATTGTGAGAGATTGGGACCCAAGTGAACATAAACTTTTAAAATATAAAATGAATTGGTTCACTTAAATTTTTCCCTTCAATAGGCATAGACCAAATTTAAATGAATGTGGAAGTCTGAGACATATTTGAACCCACCTGATAATTTGTTTTAATATAATTTTAGTTCCATAGCATTTTCTTACATCTGATTATTTATAAGGTGGGATTTAATACTTGTGGAGATTTGAACATCATCTAAATTGCACCTGTGATGTCAAAATGTTTAACCTATTCTAAGCAATTAAAAGTGCAATGGAAAACATAATGAAACACCTCATGATTAGCCTAAGGAATTTGAAAATGCAAAGAGGAAAGTGTTAAATGATGACAAATGGATATACCTTCCTTCTTGCAGCTGAAACTCCTTGGTTGGCCCTTGATTTGGATTGATTTGTATGCTCCTTGATGGCTCTTGATGTAGCTAAATGCAAGATTTGACTATGTGCTTGGATGCAAATGAAAATGGGTGAAATTGATGGCTAGATGAGTGCACAAAATGGCAGCATTTAGTTGCAAAATGGCTAAGTGTTTTTTAATGCCTTAGAGAATGGGGTATTTATAGAGAAACTTGAATTCTCTAGAGAATTCAATGGTTGAGATTTATCCAACAAAGTCAAGATGAAGGGCTAAGGTGAGTTGAGGACTCACAAGCCCTCACATTTTGACATGTGGAATGTGAAGTGGATAAAGGTAGGATGATGTGTAGGTGATGTGGAAGAGAGGTACATGATGTGGAGGAAGGACAAGTACCTTCCAAGTACTTTGATGTGACCTTTCAATGATCATATGGGGAGAGGGAAAGCTTTGGGAGAATAAAAGTGAATTAAAAATTCATAATGATTGGAAGAATCTAGTGGATAAGGGAGGGTCTCCAAAAAGGTGGGAGTTTGTCACATGTGACTTGATGTGACAAGTCAAAGGTTCTAGAAGATGCATGGAAAAAGGGGATTCTAGGAATAATTACAGTGAATTAAAAATTCACATGGGGAAAAGAGGAGCCTAGGGTGAATAAAAAGGAATTAAAAAATCCTTGGGGGGTGGGGAGAGTTGACCAAGGTACTAATTAGGTTTAACTAATTAGTAATTAGAGGATAATTAGGGGTTAATGAAGATTAGAAGCCAACTTGCAAAAGTTGGAGGATGTGACACATTCTAATCAAGGATTAGGCATGTGCACATCCTTAATAAAGAGATTAGGAGATGGATTAGGATTAGATAAAAATGACATGTGAGGAATTAAATAAATGTAATATTTATTTAATTCATTTGATGAAAAGGGGATTAAGGAGGGTAAAGTATTTAATTATTAATTAAATACCTTAGGGATTTGACGGAATTAAGGATATTAATTAAATAATAGTAATATTACTTAATTAATGCAAATAATAGGATGTTTAGATGAAAAGTGATAAATTTGGATAAATTAAGTGTCCAAATTTGGATGTGTACATTTTTCCCCTCTTTGAGATGGTGTTATGAAGTAGCATCATTTGAAAGAATATTAAAACATAGAACCTTGAAGAAGATGGTTAGATTGGAAAAGATGCCCCAGTCATCAAAGGGATGACTAGGAAGAAAGATGATGGAGGTGAAGATGAAGAGTAGGGATTGAGGATGCCCCCTCGAGAGGACATGTGGGTTCAAGAGAACACGGATGTGCTCTCAAAATGGATGAGATGAAGAAATGGGAGATGAGGAAGAGGATGTAAAAGGATGGATATGAAAGGATTAAAAGGCAACAGGAGGTTGGGAAGCACAAACGGATGCAAAGACGAAGATGATGTTGCCCCAGTCAAGGTACAAGCCAAAAGGGGTTATGATGGATGGAGTGTTGTCAATGAGGATAGGGAAGGATACATCCCAATGAGTGGTATTGATGAGGGAAGGATACATCCCAAAACACCACTAAAGGATAGGGAAGAGTACCTCCCGATGATGATGAAAGTGTTGTTGACGAGGGAAGGATACATCCCAAACAACACTGAAGGGATATGGAAGAATAAAATGGGATGATGATGATGATGATGATGATGATGAGGATGATTGGATCTAGGCTTGTAACAAGACTGAGAACAAGACCAAGGATATGATTAGATGATTCGAACTAAATGGAATGGACGGGAGTTGGATAGAGATGTGAGATAAGGATGAAGGATGAATGGATGGGGGGATACATGCAAGACAATAGAATGGAGAATGAAATGTAATTTTCCATCTTTGGAGCACTGATTTTTGCTATAGCATAAGACACCAAGTGCCAAGGTATGTGGAACTAAGGCGTAATAGTGTCTAATGCATGAAATAAACACAACAGACAAGAAGGCTATCCCAACACCCCAAAGTCACAAAGACCTTGGTCAGGCCAGGTATTGAGATAACCACAAGCACAAAAGGTTGCCCCAACATAACACAAGACCTCAGGGATCTTGGTGGGTACTACGTGGGACAACCAAGAAGACACAATCAAACAAAAGATCAAGATATGCCCCTATGTGGACCAATCAAAACACACCATACTATGATGGATTATGGTGGCCTTGACAAGTGATGATAGGGAGCTCAAATGATAAACAAAAGCCAAAAGCATCAAAAGATCGCAATTAATTTCAAATGTCATTTGCCATAAGATCAAGGGGATAGATGAGATTGATGAGGTCTGTTAGGAAGGATGCATCCTGTTGAGACCGATGATGGATACTAAGCTAAAATATCGATATGACGTAGGATATTCAAAATTGATTGGATTTGTTGATACAAGTGGATCTTGTTTGTTAAGAACCAGCTAGATAAGGGCATAGCTTGACGACACGACACAAGCGAGACAAGACATGAGACTGACACACCCTAAAGACCTAGGGGCTCGAGGGCCGATCAAATATTAGCCTTGCCTACATGAAAGCGCAGAGCCCTCGTATTTCGGTAAAAGGCTATGAACTGACCACAGATGGAGATTCGGTGGATGATAAAGATAGGATGGAGAAAAGGAGAAAAGTGGACAATGGTGATCGATGATAAACGATAAAAGGACAGATGGAAAAAGCAGAAAGACTGATGCTAGACGATAGAGGAGCCAAGTGGACAATGAATATCGATGATGGAATGATAAACGATAGACGATAGATGATAGAGGAGCCCCGAGGGCGGATCAAGTGATCGACCTTGCCTACGTGAAAGCGCAGGGGCAATGTAGTTTGACCAAAGACCAAAGGAAAACGATGGATAAAGGATGATGATAGAATAAGTGGATAAAAATATGGGACCGTTATGATGAGATTGGATAAACCTGTTGAATTGGATAGAATGATGACGATTACATAAAGCTCAGGGATGGGATAGTTATCCAAATCATTAAAATGACTTGGGAGGATGGTATGATGGGGAGATGAATATTGAGAAAGGATAAGAGATTGAAAAGATGTGTAAAAGAAGCAAAAGTGATGGCGATGAGATAAATGGCATTAGGTTGCATGGAAGGAGGCCTATAGCCAAATACCAATGACAAGGGATTGTGAGATGGGATGAGGATAAAGATGAAAGAATGGATAGAGATATAAGGATGAAGGATGGGAGGGATTGTTTGGATGGATAGGAATATAAGGATTGGGAGATGAAAGGGATGCTAGTATAAATAGATATGAAGATAAGGATGGGGAGATGGAAGGGATACTGTGATAAATGGATAGGGATATAAGGATTGGGAGATGAAAGGAATGCTAGGATAGATGGATACGAAGATAAGGATGGAGAGATGTAAGGGATGTTATGATAGATGATGTCTCCAAGGACTATGTCACAAAGGAAGCAGATGCCCCCACTCTAGATATGTCATTTATGATGAGGTATGAGGGATGGGAGATGAGTGGATGGGAAGAGGAGATAACTAGAGGAGGATAGGATGGGTGACTAAGGAATACAACAAAGCATGGATGAAGGGAATGTATACCAAGAGGTGGCCAAAGCATGTATAGATAGGTGCCCCTATTTTGATCAAAATCACAAGAAGGATGGAGGGATGGGAGATAAATGGGATATGATGGTACGATGCAAAAGATAGGTGGGATGGAGGGGATTTATGAAGAGGACGGATAACAGGAAGATGGGTGCATAGCTGGAAGCATAGCGGATGGAGGGAATGCATATCAGGAAGCTGCCCCCAAGTGCAGATGGGGATTTATGCATGACACCTGTTTTCCAGGTTTTCATCATGGTACTTATCCAAGGTGCTTGTTTGCCAAGTTTCACCATTGGATGAATTATTTCTCTTTACTATTTTTTTTGTTCTTTTTTGGCTTTTGGATTTTTCTGATTTTTTGGATTTTTGGAATTTTGGATATCATGTAAAAGGATATGGATAAGGATAGGGAGGAAAATAAGTGGATTTAGAAGACATGCGATAAGGATATGGATGAAGGACTTAAGCTTCAAGTTCTATATGAGGCATTAATAGCCCTTGTTCGAACCAACTGTTGGATGTTGGTACAACCTTATGAGGATAAATGGATTGTGCAAGAGGATGAATTAGAGGGATTTGAGAGAGGAGATACATGGGATAATGGATGAGATGCTGCAAAGGGTATGGATGGAATGATGGGGTGGATATGTGATGGGGAGATGTGTTCAGGACCAACATTGGCACATGTGGTGGTGGATGTGAAAAGATAATAGGATTAAGGGATGGAGAATGTGGGGATAATGGAGGAGATGGAATGGTGAATTTGAGACATAGGACCCAAAATAGACTTAGGAGATGAAAGGGGTGTATGATTAGCTTTTGGATTAGCGACTTTGGATGTTCTTACAGATTTTCCATGTGATGGCATTGCATCTTTTTTCTTTGGGATCCACATGGTTTTGATCTTTGCTTTGGTGGGCCTTTGTGGCCTATGGATTTGATGTATATTTAGATTTTTCTTCTCTTCACCATGTCTTTTGGAGGAGACATGGGGAGCCGTAGATTCATGTGGATGCTTGGATTTATGCATTTTTTATTTAACAACCAAAGTTATTTTAGTAGCAATGGGATGGGTGTGAGGAGATGGATGATGTGGAGTGATGGAGGTAGGAGTATGGGGATTATGTGTAGATGGAGGATGTTTAGGTATGTTCCTTTGTTGATCCTAATTATAGGATATGTGAGAGGGATGTTTATGATGGATGAGATGGATAGGTGTTGGATGGATGAAAGGATGAGATGAAGGAGGTGAGCTTGGGATATACGGACCCAAGATGGATGGAGTAAATGAAGGATGGGATATGGTGGATGGAGGGATGTAAGGACCCAAAATGGATGGAACAGATGAAGGGGGAATATGGACAGTTGTTTTGGGCGATGGGAAGAGCCAACATTTCTTTTGGAAAAGGCTCATTGAGGACATCCAGAGGTTGTACCAACATCTTTAGATTGTGAGTCTTGGGAAATAGGTCCAAGACCTTGCATGCAAATTTGTTCTTTGACTTGGATGGGCTCTAAAATACCTTGCTCATGAATGCCTAGACCTCTTCCTTAATAGTTCATTTTCTTGAGCATGCGATTCATGATAGGATTTGTGTTATTCTAAAAACATGATGCAAGTCCATTATCAGGTGGAGGATGATGGGTGGTATATACACTGTGTTTTTCTTCTGCGAGGAGGCCACCATGGAAGAATGTGAGGGTACCAAGGGGATATGCAAGTGGTGTGGGGATAGCAGTTTTAGGCGATGATGGGGGATCATGAGAGGGAGATGATGGGATAGCAACATTTGGATGGGTGATATCAAGAGAGGGATTATGGGATATGACAGGATCTGGAGTTGTGGTAGTGGGCTCATGTGATGGAGATGGAGTGGTGGAAGCTTGAATGACAAGGGGATCATGGGATGGAATGGATGGGGGACTGTGATCTTGAGGTGGACTACATGAGATGGTAGGATCTTGATCTGGAGAAGGGGATATGTTGACATGCTTTGGATTAGGTTCTTAGCATGACTCATCGTGTGCGAGAGGCATGATAATGGAGTCTTGGTGGGACTCTTCAAGTGGGGAAGATGGAGGGATGGAAAATTCAAAACATTCATTGGAATGGATTTTAGTGACACTAGGAGTGGAAGAAGTGGATTGGATTAGGGTGTCGTCAATGGGTTCGATAACTCTTGGAGTAGGAAGTGGGTTTTCAATGGATTCAGTAGATGTGATGGTAGGAGATGGGGGCTCAGTGGATTCAGAGGATGTGATGGTTTCAATAGTTTGAGTGGTGCTAGGGGTGGTATCATCAATGATAGGTGTTGGGTGGAGAAGTGTCTCGTCTCTAATGACCGTGGATGATGGGATGGGATGGCATGATTCCATAACTTCAAGGTGTGGAGTGGGAGATGTCTTCTTTGTTATAAGTCCTTGGAGAACTTCTGGAGTGAAGAATTTGAATGCTCTAGGTTGAGATGGCGTGGTAGGAGTGGATGAAGGATTATGGATTGGTGGACTAGGATTAGATGGGGGAATGAGATTGGATGCAAGACTTGGAATAAATGGGGGAATGGGATTGGATGCAAGACTTGGAATAGATCGGGGATTAAGATTAGATGAAGGGTTAAGAAATGGTGAATTAGGACATGAGGATGTGGGTGGTGGATGGAGATATTGAACTGCAGATGTCGGATTAGGATAAGTTGATGTGGATGTTGGATTAGGATACGAAGGTGCGAATGTAGGATTAGAGTGAGCAGATTGGCATGGAAGATTAGGGTAGTGGGTATATGTGGATGAAGGATTTAGATAGAAGGATGTGGATGGGGGATTAGGATAGGGGTATTGAGATGGTAGACTAGGATAAGAGGATGCGGGTGTTGGATAAGAGGATGATGTAGATGAAGGGTATGATGGATATGACGGATATCCCTTGTCAAAGGTAGCATAAGCAACATGATTAGGCATGGATGAAGACATAACGAGATAACTTGAGGGGGTAATTGGATTTTGGAAAGTGGGTGGAGAAAGATTACTAGCAATGATAGTGTCAAGGGGATCTATGTCACATTCTTCTTGATCGACAAGACTTTTGTTATCGTTGTCAACGTAATTAGGGTTTCCCTTGACCACTGTTGATGGAGGATAAGGATAAAGAAGATGGATCAAAGATTTTGGATGGGAATGGACTAAAGCTCAACTTAGGATTTTTCTCAAGCTTAGAATGGGAATGGACTAAAGCTTAGATTAGGATGATTGGATGATGTGATGGGATTGATTCTAATGATCGACACCGAATCTGCTTCAAGATAGAAGTAGATTCATTGGGTCGAAGGTGATGTGATTGGATTGGATTGATCGATGATTGATAAGATCGACTGATGGATAGGATAAGATGACGAAAGAGGCAGCAAATCCCATTCAGAGATTATCTTAGATGACTTAGGATATTGATTGATTGGATAAAAGGATAAATGGATGATTGTAGCACTGAATCCACCTTGAGATTGAAGGTGAATTGATTGGGCCAATGATGATGATTAACTTAGGACGGATGAAAATCCTAAGCAAATGTTGATGAGGACGATCAGATCAGACACTTAGGTCAATTTGGATAATAACCCGAGATGAAGTTCAAGGGATTTGGATGGGGGAAATGATGATTCTATTGGAGAAATGGATGAAAGAAAGTGGATGAACAAATACTTAAAATGAGTAAATGATTGATCAGGATGGATGAATGATTATTTGGAATGAGTAAATGACTGCTAAGAATAGATGAATGATTCTCAGAACGAGAAGATGAAAGCTCAGAATGAATGATAGATTACTCAGAATGAGTAGATGATTGATCGGGATTGTAGAATGAGAGTTCGAAATGATTGAAGGTGGTGTGAAATGGATGAATGTTTACTCGGAACGAGTAAACGGATGCTTAGAACGAGAGTTCAGAATGATGAAAGGAGGTGTGAAATAGATGAATGTTTACTTGGAACAAGTAAACGAATGATTAGAATGATAGAACGAGTTCAAAATGATGAAAGGATGTGTGAAATGGATGAACATTTACTTGGAACGAGTAAACAAATGATCGGAATGACTGAACGAGAGTTTGGAATGATGAAATGCAGTGTAAAATGGATGAATGTTTACTCGGAACGAATAAACAGATGATCAAAACGATAGAACGAGAGTTCAAAATGATGGGATGTGTGAAATGGATGAACGTTTACTCAGAACGAGTAGACAGATGATCAGAATGATAGAACGAGAGTTCAAAATGATGAAAGGATGTGTGAAATGGATGAATGTTTACTCAGAACGAGTAAATGGATGATCGAAATGATAGAACGAGAGTTCGAAATGATGAAAGGATGTGTGAAATGGATGAACGTTTACTCAGAACAAGTAAACAGATGATCAAAATGATAGAACGAGAGTTCGGAATGATGAAAGGATGTGTGAAATGGATGAACGTTTACTCAGAACAAGTAAATGGATGATCGAAAGGATAGAACAAGAGTTTGGAATGATGAAAGGATGTGTGAAATGGATGAACGTTTACTCAGAATGAGTAAACGAATGATCAAAATGATAGAACAAGAGTTCAGAATGATGAAAGGATGTGTGAAATGGATGAATGTTTACTCAGAACGAGTAAACAGATGATTAGAATGATAGAACAAGAGTTTGAAATGATGAAAGGATGTGTGAAATGGATGAACGTTTACTCAGAACGAGTAAACAGATGATTGGAATGATAGAACGAGAGTTTAGAATGATGAAAAGAGGTGTGAAATGGATGAATGTTTACTCAGAACGAGTAAACGAATGATTGGAATGATAGAACAAGAGTTTGAGATGATATATGAAGGTTTGAAATATATGAGTGTTTACTCGGAATGGGGAAATGGATGATTGAAAAGGGAGAACAACTGTTCATAATGGATGAATGAAAGGTTGAAATGACTAAAGCTCAGATTAGGGTTTTGGTTAAGCTCAAATTGGGATTAGATTAAAGCTCAGATTAGGATTGGGTTGAAGCTTAGAATGATTGGAGGATGTGATGGGATTGATTCTACACCAACTTCCTGAGTTTAAGGGACGTAAGGTGCTGACAGTCAGATTTTTCCAAATTTGGCAATTTTCAAAAATTGTCAAATTTTGCCAGTTTAGGAAACCTTACGGACGTACTTTTGAGAGTCCATTTTTTTCCCAAAAAATACCCAAAACAAAGATAGGATGAATTTCCAACTAATATCCCAAATTTGAGACATGCATTTCGAGTTATGGACAAAAATGATTTTTTAAAATGCTGGAAAAAAACACTAAATTGCGATTTTGAGGGTCAAGATGAAAGTTTGAGGCCTCGAAAATGTGGAAAAATAGGGTCTAAGAGACTTCTAGTCAGTCGGGGATCCACATGCCATCTCATAACGCAACCACCCGTAAAATTTCAACTCAAACAGACACCCGAGTCAAAAGTTATGGCCTCCGGAAGTTTCAGCATAAAAATCAAAATTCTCAAAATGAAGCCTAGATGATTGGGATGGATGATTTGATGCTTGATATGGACTCTAATGGTGTTCTAAGTGGAACTTATGTATTTTGGTGATGAAATGATGACTTTCAGAAAATTGTTGATGACGGCAAACGGGTGCTCGGAATAGATGAATGCCTCTTAGAATGAGGGGAAGAAGATTCGAAATAGATGAACGAATACTAAGAATGAGTGAATGAGTGCTCAAAATTAGGATTGGATTGAAAGATATGATGGGATTGGTGTCACTGGTTGGATTTGGGAACTAGATATGCTTGTTTTCCAAATTTTTCATAGAGGGGCGTCTGTGCCCTCCTAGGGCGTCTCTGCACCCCCTGGGGCGTCTGTGCCCCACTGGGGCATCTCTGCCCCCTCCTGAGGCATCTATGCCCTACCAGGGCATCTCTGCCCCCTCCTGGGGCGTATGTGCCCTATTGGGGCGTCTCTGCCCCCCTAGGGCGTCTGTGCCCTATTGGGGTGTCTCTGCCCCCTCCTGGGGCGTATGTGCCCTACTGGGGCGTCTCTGCCCCCTGGGGCATCTATGCCCTACTGGGGCGTCTCTGCCCCCTGGGGCATCTGTGCCTTACTGGGGCGTCTCTGCCCCTTGGGGCATCTGTGCCCTACTGGGGCATCTGTGCCCCCTCCTGGGGTGTCTGTGCCCTCACAGAGGGGCAGATTCGCCCCATTGTGGGGTGGACTTTTTAAGTGGGTAAATGAACTATTAAAATGAAGAGACGAGTAATTAGAATGGGGTGTTGGATAATTGGATTGAGGAAATAGATGACCGGATTTGGGAAAATGATTTGAATGGATGAATGATCAAGCACTCGAAACTAATGATTGCTTAGAATGGATGAATGATTGAAAGCTCAAAATGAGTAAACAATTGATTGGAAAGGATGAACAACTCTCAGAATGAGGAGATGAATGCTTGGAATGGATGAAAGATTACTCGAAATGAGTGGGCGGAAGATTTGAAAAGGATGAAAGACTGTGGTCAAATGGATGTTGGAATGGCCAAACGAAGGTTTGGAATGATAAAATGGAGCTTTGGAATGATAAAATGGAGGTTTTCAGAGGTTTAGAGTGACAAAACAGAGGCTTGGGATGATCAGATAATGGTTGGGAATGATTAAATGATGGTTTAGAGGCTAAACGGATCCAAATGGGGAAATTTCAGGTGTTCAGGAGGGAAAATTTGCCCCTCTATAGTAAATCAAGGGCGTAATCGCCTCACTACAGAAAATTAGGGGCATAATCGCCCCACTGTAGAAAATCAAGGGCGTAATCACCCCACTGCAGAAAATCAGGGGCGTAATTGCCCCACTGCGGAAATCAGGTTCGAAACGAGTAAACAATTGATTGGAAATGATAAACAACTCTTAGAATGAGGAGATGGATGTTTGGAATGGATGAAATATTACTCGAAACGAGTGAGAGGAGGATGAAAGACTACTTAGTCAAACGAATGTTGGAATGGCTAAGTGAAGGTTTGGAATGGTAAAAATGGGGGTTTAAAATGATCAAATGGGGGTTTTGGGAGACTTAGAGTGACGAAACGGAGGCTTGGGATGATGAGATAATGGTTGGGAATGATTAAATGATGGTTTAGAGGCTAAACGGATCCAAATGGGGTGATTTTGGGTGTTCAAAGGGCAAATTCGCCCCTCTGCAGTAAATCAGGGGCATAATCGCCTCACTGCGGAAAATCAGGGGCGTAATCGCTTCACTGCAGAAAATCAGGGGCGTAATTGCCCCACTGCAGAAAATCAGGGGCGTAATCACCTCACTGGGGAATATCTAGGACTTGGTTTGATGAAAATGACTATGGAAAGGACTTTAAAATGACAATGATAAGGCCAATTGTCAAAAAAATTCACTGGTTTCTCACAAGAAAACACTCTCAAGCAAACACAATCCTATGATTAGTGTTAAGGGTATGGCCAAAGAGGTCTTAATCTATGATGTACAAGGTGTCTAGAGAGTCCTCAATATACTCTCGGTACGTGAGGCATAACTGTGAACACCAGCCCATCACAAGTGTGAGTTAGGAACCCCAACGAAATACTGAAGGGCTCGGACCAACTCTTCACATCTATCTAGGTATCACCCCAGCTTCGACGCTCCACCAATTATGACATGATTGGATTGGGCTACAGCTTTCACTCTCCCCCTTTTATATACCCCGCCGGTACACGTGGTTGGAATCGTCCCTTGGGGTGATGAAATCCCCAAGTAGGTCCCACTAGAAAGAAAGCACTAATTGTTTCCCACTACTCCCTAGGCTCACACGAAGTGCAAGGGGAAAGTGAAAACAAGTTAATGCTCCCTTTGGGTAACAAAAAAGATAGACACAACAAGCAATGAATATTACTTCCCCTAATTAAACTATGTTCTTAGATTAAAGCAAACAACAAGGATATTTTAAAAAGTTTGAGCAAACGGATAGCCCTGCAAGCAAATGTTAGATGTCTTATCCTACTTTCTTTATCAACTTCACAAAAATATGCTACAAAAAGTTAGCAAAAAACACCAATATCCTTGCAAGAACAATGTTAGGCGGTTAATACTTGAAAATAGCAAAAAACCGAAGCCAAAATGACAGTTTTACCTTTCAAAATGTGTTGCTTTGCGGTGACAAGGGGGCGCAGTCGCCTCACTACAAAAAATTAGGGGCGTAATCGCCTCCCTGTGGAAAATCAGGGGCGTAATCGCCTCAATGCGGAAAATTAGGGGTGTAGTCGCCCCATTGCAGAAAATTAGGGGCGTAGTCGCCCCACTGCGAAAAATCAGGGGCGTAATCGCCTCACTACGGAAAATCAGGGGCGTAATCAACTCACTGCAAAAAAAGTGTTAGCCAAAAAAATAATTTTCAGCCCAGGGGGGCGTAGTCGCCTCACTGCAAAAAAAGTATTAGCAAAAAATAGTTTTCAGCCCAGGGGGGCGTAGTCGCCTCACTGCAGAAAAAGTATTAGCCAAAAATAATTTTCAGCCCAGGGGGGGCATAGTCACCTCACTGCAGAAAAAGTGTTAGCAAAAAATAATTTTCAGCCCAAGGGGGGCGTAGTCGCCTCACTGTAGAAAATCAGGGGCGTAGTCGCCCCACTGTGGAAAATCAGGGGTGTAGTCACCCCACTGCAAAAAATCAAGGGCGTAGTCGCCCCACTGCGAAAAAATCAGGGGCGTAGTCGCCCCACTGCGATGTATTCCTACAAAAAACTTAACAACAACAAACATGAAATATAGGAACCCGCTTGTGGGTCCCACCGAGCATGCCAGAAATGTGATATCAAAATGTTTAACCTATTATAAACAATTAAAAGTGCAATGAAAAACATAATGAAACACCTCATGATTAGCCTAAGGAATTTGAAAATGCAAAGAGGAAAGTGTTAAATGATGACAAATGGATATACCTTCCTTCTTGCAACTAAAACTCCTTGGTTGGCCCTTGATTTAGATTGATTTGTATTCTCCTTGATGGCTCTTGATGTAGCTAAATGCAAGATTTGACTATGTGCTTGGATGCAAATGAAAATGGGTGAAATTGATGGCTAGATGAGTGCACAAAATGACAGCATTTAGTTGCAAAATGGCTAAGTGTTTTTTAATGCCTTAGAGGATGGGGTATTTATAGAGAAACTTGAATTCTCTAGAGAATTCAATGGTTGAGATTTATCCAACAAAGTCAAGCTGAAAGGCTAAGGTGAGCTGAGGACTCACAAGCCCTCACATTTTGACATGTGGAATGTGAAGTGGATAAAGGTAGGATGATGTGTAGGTGATGTGGAAGAGAGGTACATGATGTGGAGGAAGGACAAGTACCTTCCAAGTATTTTGATGTGACCTTTCAATGATCACATGGGGAGAGGGAAAGCTTTGGGAGAATAAAAGTGAATTAAAAATTCATAATGATTGGAAGAATCTAGTGGATAAGAGAGGGTCTCCAAAAAGGTGGGAGTTTGTCACATGTGACTTGATGTGACAAGTCAAAGGTTCTAGAAGATGCATGGAAAAAGGGGATTCTAGGAATAATAAAAGTGAATTAAAAATTCACATGGGGAAAAGAGGAGCCTAGGGTGAATAAAAAGGAATTAAAAATTCTTTGGGGGTGGGGAGAGTTGACCAAGGTACTAATTAGGTTCAACTAATTAGTAATTAGAGGATAATTAAGGGTTAATGAGGATTAGAAGCCAACTTGCAAAAGTTGGAGGATGTGACACATCCTAATCAAGGATTAGGCATGTGCATATCCTTAATGAAGATATTAGGAGATGGATTAGGATTAGATGAAAATGACATATGAGGAATTAAATAAATGTAATATTTATTTAATTCATTTGATGAAAAGGGGATTAAAGAGGGTAATTAAATACCTTAGGGATTTGACAGAATTAAGGATATTAATAAATAATAGTAATATTACTTAATTAATGCAAAGAATAGGATGTTTAGATGAAAAGTGATAAATTTGGATAAATTAAGTGTCCAAATTTGGATGTCTACAGCACCAAGTGAAGTCAAACAAATTTTTTCTTTTAAATTTTTCCACATATAACCATTTAACAAATGAACTGAATGAAATTATTTGTAGAAATTTTAAGCCTATCTAAACTTGATCCTCAATAGAAAATTGTAGAACCAATTTAGTTGGGATTTCAAATATATCGTACCCTAGTGACATCATCATTATATCACCTTCTTCTATGTAAAATTTCTTTCACTAACTAAACATCACTTTTATGAATTATCCACTTAACTAGTTCACTTAGAATTTTCCATACACTAGTAGAATTTGGCAAATAAATGACTACGTGACTAAAATTTTAGTCACATGACTAACACTAGTAGAATTTGGAAAATAAATGACTAATTTGGTCATCGGGTAAAATAACAACTAAATGACTAAATAAATGACTAATATCAGACAAATAAAAATGACTAAATAATTAACTAAATTAATGACTAAATAAATGACTATTACTCTATTCTTTTTTCTTTTGAATTTGACCATAATCCATAGAGCTTAAGCCCCCCTCATGGGACCCCTACCTAAGCGGGTCATTTGGCCGCTTAGGTTGCTTGATGCACCAAAAATACCTATTGCGTGGAAGGCATTGGCTCTCGGTGCAATCTTAAGGCCTTCACATTTTTTATAAAAAAATTTAACATTTACATTCTTTAACTTTTATTACTCATGTTAATGAATCATTAATGTTTTTAACTATGATTTGAATCTAGTTTGATTTTTCTATTGTGTTAGCATGTCAAATGTATCAAAGAGCAATTGTGGTCAATTTCACTAATAAAATATGATTTAAACAATCCAATTGCATTTTGAGGGCTATCTTTCATTTCAAAATACAAATAAAGATGACTAAATAATTAGTCACACATAAAAATTAGACAATATGATATTGAAGTGGTTAATTAAAAAAAAATGAATAGAGGAAGTGTATTGTATTAAAATATAATATAATAATATATTATATAATATTATATTATTATTATATATATAATATTTATATTATAATATAAATATAATATTATAATATATTTAAAAGTGGGAGATTTAATTTTGAAATCAAAATCAAATGAAGTAAAAAAGCGGGAAAGTGGGCGATGGTATTTAATTTTTCTAATAAAAATCATAAAAGGTACCTATTTTCTTTAATACAATGTGAAAAATAAACCATTGGGCCTAGGGTAATGAAAAAACCCTAAATTAAAAAGAAACCGAGCCCTAATCTCATTTCATTTTTCACTTGTATTTTTGGAGAAGAAACTCATTCCATTTTTCACTTGTATTTTTGGATAAAACTCAACACCGCCATGCCTGAGTAGGGTTTGAGAGTGGAATGGTGACTCATTTTGTTGTTTTTGATGATTTTCCTCAAAAAAATCTTGCAGAGGTAAGTCTTTGGTTTTGAAACTAAAAAGTATTCTCCATTTTGAAGCATTTTATCGAGCTCACTTGGTCGCGACTGAGTATTTTTCTGTTGTATTTCCTTTGCTTACCATTTTTTGATATCTCTCCTCTTTGTTTGACTACCATTGGAGTATCTTTGAGGCTTATTTCTAAAGACTTTGGAGGGTGTCTCCTTTACAACAATCTTGTGTAAGTTTCATTATTCTTATCTCTTAAATTTCTATGAGAATAGGCTCGATTCGAGCTCAGTAGAGACAATATAATAAAAACCCTTGTATCTCCCTGCACAAATCTTGATGGGTTGCTTTCTTTCTATAGAAAATGTAAAACTTTGCACTCTCAACTTACTATCTTCATTATTTTGAGGGTTTTCTGTGTTCTAATGGTCGTGACCTTCATAGCATTTTGGATATTTTCTTTATGTTCATTTTCTCTTCCTCATGGTTGTGTGGTAGAGACCCAATACTCAATAAAACAAACTTTTGTATACTTGACGTTTCCGCAAAGGAAACTCCAAAAATTATATAAATGGCATGCCCTGAAATTCTTTATTTAATTTTCTTTTATGCTCTTCATCCAAGTAAAGTGTCTAATTGTGAATGGGATGAATGAAAAATTCGACAGGAGCAACCAAAGTGTGTCTGAATTCCCAGAGAGCACCTTCATAACTGAGAGAATTATTATAATTATTGGAAATATTGATTTTAATAGAGGGCCTTCATAACTTAGAGAATTATTATATTTATTGGAAATCTTGATTTTAATAGAGGGCTTTGTTTCAACTTTTTTCCACTTAATATCACAACTTTTAACATTTCCTAAAATCTTTGGCCTATTTTCATTCATTTTCAGATTTTGTTCTTGAAGTAGATTTTGTAAATAATCTAGGCTTGTATTCTTGAACCCATTTTATTTTCACAGTGCTTTCAATAATTTCGAGCACATTCATAGCTTCATAGTGTATCTTCCATTCACTGAGCTGATAATATACATTTAAGTTTTTTTGAAGTTTTAGTTTTTCTTAACCAATTTTATTACAATAGAATTTTAGTTATTAAGAGATATTCTAATATATTTTTAGTTTTTCTTAAATAATTTTATTACTAGCTTAGTTTTTTTGAAGCAATCTTTCCTTTTTAGTTTTTCTTTTTCATTAGAAAATAAAAAATAAAAAAGAAAGGTTGCTTTTATATCTAAATTAGTAATTGTTAAATTAGAAATTAGAATTTAATTTAAATTTAGAATGAAATTTAGAATGAAATTTAAATTTAAATTTAGAATGAAATTTAAATTTAAATTTAGAATAATTTAAATTTAAAATAAAATTGAAGTTTTAGTTTTTCTTAAATAATTTTATTACTAGCTTAGTTTTTTGAGTAATTTTTCTTTTTTAGTTTTTTTTCATTAGAAAAGAAAAAAAAAAAGGTGCTTTATATCTAAATTAGTAATTGTTAAATTAGAAATTAGAATTTAATTTAAATTTAGAATTAAATTTCTTTAAAATTTTATTACTAGCTTAGTTTTTTTGAAGCAATCTTTCTTTTTAGTTTTTCATTAAAAAGGAAAAACTAAAAAAGAAAGGTTGCTTTTATATTTAAATTAGTAATTGTTAAATTAGAAATTAGAATTTAATTTAAATTTAGAATGAAATTTAATTTTTCAAGATATTGTGGTGATTTGATTTAAAGAATAATACAATAATTGAATCCAAAATTGAAAAAGTAGAGATTATTTCTTTTGCAAATACATTTCTTTTGCAATATCACTAATTCTATGCATTTTTTATTTATTAGACTTACTTTGATAATCTAGTAATATATTTAAGATATTACTTTGATATTTATTCTTTTGCAACTGCATTTGTTTTGCAATATCATTAATTCTATGCATTTTTATTTATTAGACTTACTCTAATGCTTATGGGTATTTTCATTTAAGATATTCATTATTTACAGCTATTTAGTAATATGTTTATGGATAGTACATAGCAAGGAGATATTGCTCTTATAAACTAGTAATATTTAAGATATTACTCTGATATTAATTCTTTTGCAAATGCATTTCTTTTGTAATATCATTAATTCTATGCATTTTTATTTATTAGACTTACTCTAATGCTTATGGGTATTTGCTTTTAAGATATTCGTTGTTTATGCTACCTAGTAATATGTTTATTTTTTTATTGTGGATAGGTACAGAGCAAGGAGAAAATGCAAAACCAGTGCCTTACTAGATGCATTTACTACCCATCTCATGTGCAATAGTGGCATCACTAAAGACATACATTCACACCATTTAGTTTTAGTTTTTTTTCAATTTTAAAAGTATAATAAATCAACAGTTTGTATACTGCAAAAGATTTTGTATTCAAAACTCTATATATAGAGTTCTTTGTAACATATTTTATATACAGTTTGAATATATAGAGAATTATTTTCCAATGTTGTTTCAATCCCAAATTTGTTGAAGTTTTAATAACATAAGAGCTTTAAAGTTTTATATTATTCAATCACAACATAATTTTCTCTTGGTTTGCAATTTCATAGACTAGTTATTGTAATAGCATTCTCCAAACATAAGAGTTTGCATACACATCTGAAAGCATTAGTTCATAAATGACTAAATAAATGATTAACATGACTAAATAAATGACTAAACCATGACTAAATAAATGACTATAATGACTACCATGACTAAATAAAATGACTACTATGACTAAATAAATGACTACCATGACTAAATAAATGACCAGTTAACAATAATCAATGACTAAATTAATGACTAAATATATGAATAAATTAATGACTAAATATATGACTAAATAAATCACTACCATGACTAAATAAATGACCAATTAACAACAATCAATGACTAAATTAACGACTAAATCAATGACCAAATCAATGACTAGATAAATGACTAAAATAGTTTAGTCATAAATTTGGTCGCGTTATAAATGACTGGCAATAAACTACTAATAGTCACGTGACCAAAATTAATCATTTATATGCAATTTTTAGTAGTTTATTTAGTCATATATTGTTGTTTTTGTACTAGTGATATCCATACCATAATGACATCATGATGATGTCATTCATACATCATTAAGTAATTGCAAAATCTCTTTTCATTGAAATAGGAAATTTTGAAGTGGTCCAATAAACCAATTCATTTGGATTTTTCCATTGACTATACCATGATGACATCAACATTACATCATGATAATGCCATCCATATATCCTTTTCCCTTGACACATGTTTACCTCATGTTGAGATCATTACATCCTTTGATGATGTCATCATCATATATGTTCATCTAAACCCAATATCTACTAAGCATAAACAAATCGGTTCACTTAGAATTTCTCGCTTGACTAGTTGAAGATAGAATTATTCCAAAAGGTTTATTTGTAGAGAAATTGAGCCTATCCAGATAATAAACTTTAAGCACTTATAAAAGGGCCAGTTCACTTTAAAAGGTTTGCAAAGGAATTATTAAAAGTGGTCAAAGGTTTATTGCAGAAGGTCGCTTCTTATATGAAAATAATTTCACAACAAAAAATTACAAGTATGATTCTAAATCAAAATATTGCAAATGGTTTCTCCTACTTGTAGCATTAATGACTCACCTACTTCCTATGTGCATTGAATGGAAAATAGATTCCCATGAATTTTTCCTAAGTTTTAAGTAAAATTTTCCATATATTTTGTAAAGTATATGATATTTGGTAAATTGAATTTCTTTCTTTGTAAATAATTTTAAGTTGCGGTCTATTGGATCTCTCAATTACTAGTCCAATGCAAATATTCTATTCATATAGGGGAGAGGATCTAGTAGTTGTGCACCCTAACTTCATGCTTCTAATTATCCTACGTGAAAGTTTCAAATCACTCCCAATATTTACAACTTACTTGGCAAGTCCCCTGCTTATGACTTTCATTTCAGGGCCACATCATCAAATATGATGCCACATCAGCATGCTTTTTGTCAATGTGTCCAAAACGGCCCAAAAAAAAGTGAGACCAATACTTGTGCATTCGCATCATGGGTAGTTGAGCGTTGATGTGGCATCACATGATTGGTTTCTTTTTAGATCAAAAGAATACATTTTGTATAATTATGGATAGTCAAGTCACAACTATTGAACATTATATAAACAATTACTATCACAACCATTGAAACATGCTCAACTACTGGATCCTCTCCCCTAGCTTATGGAAAAATGGTCAAGATCAACATAAGTATCTAGCCTATAGAACTTTTCTCCCCAGCTAGTTCTACAAAGTTTCAACTTCCAACCATCCCTGTGGGATTCTTGCTTCCATTTTCCTCCAATCAAGCACTTTGCAAAGACTATATTTTCATTGATTATATGCATCCAAAAGGGATACTACCAATTTGGGATTAAAGATTCCAATACAATTGGAATATTCATTGTCTTTCAAATTGTAACTATTTCTTTTTCATAATGCAATTTGGTTCATTAATATATAACTAATTTTGGTGCCTTATTTCTATATTTAAAGGGTTATCATTATGTTATTTATGGGACTAGAAATTGTTGATCATTGTGGGGAATATAATGAATAATTGTTGTTATTTTCTTTCTTCATGGGTTCCTTTAAGTTAGATCAATATTTTTATTTGTGTATATTTACAAACTTGTAATTATGGCATCAATCGAGTCATATACTTTGTAAATTTAAAATGACTTGTAGACATTTCTTTTCACTATTGAGAAATATCATAATATTGCACAACTTTTTAGGTATATGGTGATCCCTTTCTTATTTTAAGAATTTTCTTTGAATTCTACACAATTTATGTGTAATTGAGTAATTTTGGTGAGGCATAAATTGGTTATGATGTCCTAATATGATTTTGGAATATATTTGTGCAATTTTTTTGAGAATTTTAGTTTCTAACACTTCCTCCCTTCCCTTCCCTTTTTCATTTTCTTCAATCATTTAGAAGAATTGATCAAAGTATTGATAATTTTACAAATCCTTTGTAATAACATTTGATCCATGTGTTTTAGATGAAATTTTGTTAAATATTTATCTATCTATCATAAATTTGTCATGTTCTTAAGACTCCCAAACCATAAATTCCCTTTTAAAAATAGTACATGATGAACCTTTGAGTGATGTAGAGAATCAAGACCTAAAACTCAAAGCTTTGGGAGAATAAAATTATATTATTAAATATAATTATCTTTCAAGAGAGGTAAAGTTTTTTGTGAATTTTATCTGAGTTTCATGTGATTGTAAAACATGTCAACACATAGTGTGCGTGTTTTGAATGTGGAGAGATTTATATGTCAACATAAACCTTAATGAGACGGTTTACATTCAAAGTTTGAAGCAAGTAAAACTACTCTATTCGTAATACAATCAAACCTTTCGAATACATATCATTGTCCTCTATTTCTATGGATTTATTAAACTGTTTGGCCCTCATATTTCTATGGGCGCAATGGTTGTTAAAATGACTACCTAGAAAATGAGATTTGATACTTAATATGCAAGCTAAGATGATTTCTATGTGCAAATGTGTCCTAGAATGATTAGTAGTATGCTTCTAAATGAAATAAAAAGATGAAAAAGATGATGAATATGATGATAAACAAAGGATGATGTTGATAAATAAACAAGTGGAGATGAGTGAGATGATATGAAACTATAGTGAACTATCCATGATTATGCATATGATCAAATGCAAACATAAAACTAACTAACCTAAAATGTAACTATGATGCAATGGGGCTGATAAAATGTAACTATGAAGCAATTAATTAATCTAAGATGAGAATGCAAAGTAACACATGATATGAAAACTAAGTATAAGACTCCATGAAAGCTCCAAGCTCTTAAGATAAACCTACATAGTAACTTTACTCAAATTGTGGATGATAAATGCAAAGGAAAGAGAGTGTATTTATAGGGTTTCTCAAGCATTTTGTGAGGTGGCACCTATCAACAGTATAGATTCGAAGGAGAAATAATAGACGGTGGAGATGGAAGGAATCAGGATGTTGTCCCCTTGACCAAAGACAACATGCCATGTGTGTGGAGAGAATCCCTTGACCAATTGGAAACATGCCAAATGTATGGGATTCCCAAGTGTGTGAAACAAAGACCCATGGGCTCCAAATTTGTTGGAAGTGTGGGGGAATATAGCCATGTGCCTTTTCTCATTGGTGAAAGTGTGTGAGGATAATTCTAATTAATAATTAGGCTTATTTATTTTCATGTGACCTTTATGAGGTGGCACACAAAAAGTTGTAGAAATGTGCTCTAATTCTTAATCAAAATTAAGGAGGTTAATTAAATAAACATGTTTAGGGTATTTTGTTTATTTAATTATTTAGAAGAATGCAATTTTGGAGAATTAAAAGGAAAGTGAACAATATAAATAAAGTAAGACCTTATTTATATGTAGTTAAAGTATTAATCAAATAGGTTGTATTTAATTAATTGAATATGATGACCCTTTTTAGGTGTATACATTTTTCCCCTCTTTGAAGTAATGTGTTTACACGTTGCTTCAAAGAAAATTTTAATGGCGATGCTCAGAAAAGATTTTGGTGATTTTGGTGCCCAAGAGGATGCAAGATTTTGATGCCCCAGACTTTTGAATTTTAGGTATTGACGGATATATGCCCCCTCGAGAGATAAATCGGTGAATGTGGGGATGTTAAAATGAAATGTTGGAATGAGGTGATAGTGTTGTGATGATTATGATGATGATCCAATGTTGATTCAGTGATATTTTGATGGAAGAGACGATTTATGTCTCAAAATTTCATTGCAAGCTCTTGCTTTGAATAGTGTTGATTAATTACAACTCCTTTGTGGTAAAAATGGGAAATAAATCCCACCATAATTCCCTCCATTTTACCCTTGAAAAGGTAAAAAGTGGTAAAATGGGATTTATTTGCACATTTTGAGTTTGGAGAAGTTGAACAATGGAGAGCTTAGAGGAAGATGGTGATCCCATACCACAAGCATCGTTTCGAGTGTCTTCACCAACCTGATCAGCCTATTGCCTCTAGACCTACGGTACACTTTATGAGAAACCTATTTGTTAGTCATTTTCTTTCCTTTTAATGGTATTTTGAACATCGTAGATAGGTGTTGTAGCTCGTTTGATGTTATTGTTGCATGTTCGGATGATGTTTTTTCCATTTTGAAGTTTTTTTAGTGTGTTTGAGATTTTTGGTGCCTTTGGGGTCCCAAACTCTTGCAAGGTTGAAAATGCTTGTTTTTGGTTGTTTTAGGATTTTTGGCACCTTTGGGGTTCCAAATGGTGCCTCTTGCAAGCTTGAAATTCATGTTTTTGTGCTCCAACACTATTTTGGAACCTTTGGTGTCCCAAGTGGTGCCTCTTGCAAGCTATAAAATGGAGTTTTTTGAAGTTAAACTCTATTTTGGTGTCTTTGGGGTCCCAAATGATGCCTCTTGTTTCCTTGGAAAGTCTTTACCGTGGTTGATTCTAGGTGGTTTAAGCCCGTGGTTTGCCCCGTTTGAGAAGGTGTGATTACAGAAATCCCCCGTGATGATGTTTGCAAGATGTTTCTGAGTCCTAATAGTCATTTGCTTTGTCATGTTTTGGATTGATTGTAGTCTGATTGTGAGATGTGCTTTGTTTGATTGATGTTCGAGTAGGATAGTTGATTATTTGATCTCATGATAGGCGAGAATCAAATGAGAGAACAAATGATGTATTGACCTCATGATAGGCGAGGAGCGATGATTGTTTGATAGCATATCGACCTCATGAGAGACGAGGATCAATGGTGTGATGATTGATGTATCGTCCTCATGATAAACGAGGAACGATGATAAGACTAATAACATATCGACCTCATGATAGGAAAGGATCGATAATCATGGTTTGATAGCATATCAACCTCATGATAGGCGAGGATCGATAATGGTTTGATAGCATATCGAACTCATGATAGGCGAGGATCGATAATGGTTTGATAACATATCAACCTCATGATAGGTGAGGATCGATAATGGGATTGATTGTCCTAATTGTCTAAGTTGATGATTGTTCTGATTGATTTTATTATCCTGATTGAACCTGATTTGATTAACTGCACATTACCTTGAATAACTAATAGTCTTGATTGAACATGACATTGATTGACTGATAATCTTGATTGAACATGCTTTGATTAGGGAGATTCAGAGGTACTCTAGTCTTGGGAACGTTTCCCGAAGACATGGAACATGGTTCATCATTTTTCCGCAATAGATTTGGATATTATCACACGTTGTGGGCCGACCTCCCTATTAGATATCCCAGAGTATCAAATCAACAAATTTTTGCTAACGATATTGGCAGAGAGGTGGCATAGTGATCACAACACCTTCCACTTAGCCACAGGAGAGATGACAGTGACTCCAGAGGATGTCCATCGTATTTTGCAGATCCCAGTGATGGGAGAGATAGTGGTATATGATAAGATAGAGCAAGGCGGGACAACTGTATTGCGGAGGTTATGACGAGAAGATCATGTTATGGGCCAATGAATTCCTTGGATAGAGATGACTATTAGATATGATCCTTTTCCATGTGTGCTTTCTAGATTCATTGGTTGATTCCTTTGTCCTGATCGTAGGTCAAAGGGATTTTCAGCAGGTTGGGGTTGTGTGTTATTGCAGATGACACTTGAGGGTACCAAATATGCATGGAGCTCATGCATGTTAGCCCACTTATATCGAGATTTTCATCAGGTTGTTTATTACGAGGCGATGAGCCTATCATGTGGCATCACATTACTGCAAATGTGGGCATGGGAGCATATAGCCATCACTCAACCCATGGGAGAGATACATCGACCACCAGTGAGACCCTATGTTTTCTGTTAGAGCGGTCCACATGTCCAGCATAAGATGGGCATGGTTGCCTATTGGAGGCGTGCTCTGGATGATTTGGAGACTGTCACATGGCGCCCGTACTTGGATTGTGAGTAGTGGCCAGAGGATCAGCTAGAGATCCCATATATGTTGTTATCCCACTATCTGATTGGGCGGACACATGTTGTGCTTGAGCGATACCTATATTTGTGAGTATGTCAACAATTTGGATGGGTTCAGGGGATGCCCCTAGGAGTTGCCCATTATACACGGTGAAAACATGATATTTTAGAGTGGGGCCCCTATGTATCATATGAGGCAGCTTGTATAGAGTACTATACCTTGACACCAGGTGTATGGGATTATGTTCCGTATATTACAGATGTCAGGATGACCGAGGATTATTCAGAGTACTTCCACACGCATCCCTTTCCTAAATTTACTCATCTAGAGGAGCTATTACTGCCAATTGATGGAGGAGGAGATGACGAGGGTGGTGATGATGGTGGGGAGGGTGTTTACAGAGGTGATGATGGTGGTGCAAAGGGTGGTTGCAGAGGTGATGGTGGTGCAGAGTGTGGTGGGGAGAGTGATGATGGTGCAGTAGGTGGTGGGGAGAGTGATGATGGTGTAGATGGTAGTCATCCATTTGATTTTGCAGTTATGAGGCATAGGAGGAGTGTTACTGTAGCCTAGGTGGTGCTTCCCAGGATTCGGATTGGGATACCCTCTCATCAGTAGTCATCACAAATAGCAGATTTGCAGGCAGATATTTAGTCATTTCAGAGTGATATAGCACAGGCTCGAGCATAGATTGTGTCCCTATAGGATGAGTTAGTGCAGTGTCAGACACAATTGATATTTTGATGACTAATAGAGGGACAGATAGGCAGCAGATACAACAGTTGCAGGCATAGATGATCATACTTACTTCAGAGAGGGATGCCTTTAGACACTGGAAAGAGCAGGTTGAGACCATTGTCGAGAGGATACAATAGACAACACCATCTATAGGTACAATGGATTTATTCAAAGAGATCCAACACATTTCTCAAGAGTTGTAGTTTTACAGAGGTAAATATCATGAGTTGGTTCCTCCTAAGTGACGAAAGAGTTTTGTACAGTTTCGTTCTAGCAGATCTCATTCTCAGACTGTTAGCATGGGTGTCACGCAACCATTTCCTAGAGATAGGAGAGATCCAGGTGGAGGTCCATCGGGTAGAGGAGGTACTAGTTCCATGAGAGCAGCAACATCTGGTGGGAGCTCGACATAGCATTTTGTGATGTTCCTTGGAGATTGTGTATACACCTTTTGTGAGATTAAGGATGTATTTCCCATGATACAGTGCCCTTTTGGATTTTGATTTATCTCATCCTAATTTTGGATATCCTTGTACATGTGGACATTATGACATTTTTGATGATATATGATATATGCAGTGGTGATTATGATCTAAATGTTGATATGCATTTGATTTCCTTATTATGATATGCAATGTTGTGAATTTATTTCATTTCTATGTGATGATAATGATTAGGCAATGTGGCATGCAATGTGATGTGATTGAATGTGCATGACTTCAAATGTTCAAGGCCTTAAGCTTGAATAAGTGAGTCTGTCCAACTTCCAAAAGTTGTGTGAAGAATATAGTAGATTGATATTTTAAGCTTCATAACTCTGACATATTTCCCAACTTTCTTGGAAATATGAAGAGACTCACTTATTTAAGCGTAGTGGATGACATGATTTTGATGTTGGAAATGATATGCAATGTATGTCTATTATTTTCTTTTGTATTTTTTGAGGCAAATATTATGATGGAATGTATGAATGTAAATGAGGTGAGAATGTTTTCTAACATATGCCAGTGATGATACAATGGATGTGCAACTAAATGAGAATGATGTGTTTTTGGTTAATGTCCAGTGTACTCGATCCATTAATAATAGAGATGACACCATTGTGAAAAAATTTCAGCATTGAAAAACCCCATAAATACACATGCAATACTAACATGAATGCAGTCTAACTTAACTATGAAAATATCGTATTCAAAAGTTGTCATTCATATTAACCAATTTTTCATGCTCTTTATCATCATTGGGCCTTTAAAATGTTGAAAGTGAGTACAAGCATCAAAGGCATAGTTTAGACCAAGATGACTTGAGTACTACTTTCATGATGTTTTAAAATTACAAGTTAACACAAGCATCTAAGTATAATTAAACCGAGATGACCTGAGCATTACTTGGGTAAACAGACAAGAGTTAATCTTTTTCCTATGCAAATTTAGAATGTCATCAGTGATACTTTGTAGTGCACATCTCGTGACAGCTTGCATAGTAATAATGATAAACTCACAGACAACAGACAAAGAAAAATCATACTCCTTCCTTGCTCCTCTAGTTCAATACATCATCAAGGACTCGATAGATATGATAACAAAAATCAAAGTAGAACAATTGGAACTTTCATGTTTATCATGATAAACCTTTGATTCAGAAAGATCACCATCCATTTGAAGTTTGTGTTTGTAACGTTAGTCCGACGACTATTTTCTTGTTGATTCAAGCTCAAAGTTTATTTTTCCCCTAGTGAGTGTAGGATTTTTCCCCCAGTCCAGGGTGAGACATGACCATGACAACCAAGACCTAACCTAAAGACCTATCCTAGGGGCCTTGCGGGCTGATTAACAAATTAGCCTTGCCTACGTTATACACATAGAGACCACGTAGTTCGAATGACGACACAACCAATATTTACAAGACGAAAATATGAACATAACGGACACCTAAAAGACTGACCTAAATGTCTCGGGGGACAATCAAAGATCACCCTTTCCTACATTCAAAGCTTAGAGACAATGTAGTTCGAAGGAAGACTATGTTTTTGACTTTTTGACTTTTTGACCTGGTTTTGGATTTTGACATGTTTTGAATGTTTTTGGGATTTTGATATGTTTTGAATGTTTTTCTGGATTTTGATCTTTTTTGAATTTTTTTGGATTTTCTATTTTCCAACCTTGAGAATGTACAAGAATCTAATCCAATGCAGGACATGCCCCCAGTGTGATACAATAAGACAAATCAATTTTTAGAATGGACAAAGTAATACTAGGGGATACCATGATACAAACATTGGATCAAGCTATGATGCAAACATGGAAGTGTGACAGATGTAGAGATGGAAGCATGATGGATGAATGATGCAGAGCAATTCACATAGCCCAAGATGGATGGATGAATGATATGATATGACCGATTGAAGGAACAAGATTCTCCACAATAGAGATAATGCAACCATGGATAAATGATAGATCAAAATGAAAGATTCACTATAAAACATGTCACACAAGCAACATATCTTTTGTCAAAAGATGATAATGGTTGATTGATGAAGATGTCAGGAATGATTGAATCCATAAGGTATGGTGATGATAAGTACTTATGATCATTGATTTCCTCTAAGTATTATAAGATTGATGATTGTTGATGATTGATTGACAAAATATATGAGGATTGGATAATGTTTTACAACTAGGCTCAAATATGATTTGCATGATAAGATTCAAGGTTGCAAAGGGACGTGATGACATGGATTTTGATAAGCTAAGAGATATGGAATGGAAGAAAGAAAGGATAATGATAATGAATGGGATGATCAAGATCAACTAGATAGGATACATACACAAGGCCCCAATATTTTGCCCCTATTCCTCATCAAGATCAAAGACGGGAAGAAAGGATGTATTTAGAAAGAATGATGGGATATGGATAAGGCGAAAGATATGGATAACACGTATAGGATAAGATACATGATGTTCAAGAAGATCCTTAACTTTGTAAAGATCAAAGGTGGAAAAGTAAGGAATGAGCATAAAATGGATAATGACCATGAATGATAAGATGGATGAAACTTGTCCCTAAGTGTAGAGTGCAAGAGGAATATGGAAGATAGGATATGGATGATAGGGAGATGGAAGAAGGACTTAAGCATCAAGTTTCACAACCAAATATCTCTCGAATGCATGCTCTAATAAACCATGGCAATGGTAAATTGGACTCCTAAATGTTGGAAGATTTAGGGTATGATGGGATAATGGATAGGAGGTTGAAAGGTTTTTTGATGGATAGATGGAAAGGATGGAAAGATCAAAATTTGCACACACCTTGAAGGGTTATGAAGTGATGGAGGAAAAATGGATTTGGAAGGTGATAGGCTTTTGTATGGAAGATTGGAGGAATCTTTTGGATTAGCAAATTTGGGTGCCGATTTAGATTTCATTGCTTCTATGAGACTTTTTGGAATCCACATGATTTTTGACTTTGATATTTTCTTTGTGGGCCATTGTGGCCTTTGAGATTTTTCTCTTTGATTTATAGACCTTTGTGGTCTTGGAAATTTTTCTTTTTGCTTTGATGGGCCTTTGTGGCCTTTTTTATTTTTCCTTTGATTTTGGATCAAATTTTCTTTTATTTTTGCATGCCTCTTCGAGGAGACATGTTGATCCTTTGATACATGTGAATTTTGATATGGAAGCTTTTGACATTTGGCACCCAAATTGCTTCCAAGAGCAATAGGAGAGATGGATGGATATTAATGGTATGGAGGTATCATGGATGAGTTGTTGGTGGTAGAATTTTGAAAGGGAATCAAGGATGTGTGCCTTTGTTTTTCTTGAGGAATATGATATGGACCTAGGATATAGGGAAGGTTTGATGAACTAGGATGAGGACCTAGGATAGATGGAAGGTTTGGTGGATTAGGATGAGGACCTAAATAGATGGTAGGTTTTATGGACTAGGAAACTTAGGTGTATAACCAAGGCCATGGTAATATGGGTTTTCTTGAGCAAAAAGGGGTTCTAGGATACCTTGTTCATGAAGTGCTAATCCTTTGCCTTTTTAGTTCATACTTTGACACATTTGTTTACCAATGGGAAATGTGTTATTTTTGAAACAAGATGCGAGTCCATTTTGGGGAGGATATGATATGGATGAAAGGATAGGTGTTGGAAGTAAACCGGAGTGGATGAAGGTGGAGGATCCCAATTTGTAGGTGTGGGGTTCATCGATAGCTTGCATAGGTGTGATAGGATCTTGACATGGAGATGATGGGGTACTTTGATCTTGACTTGGAAGAGGATCACGAGGTGTAGAAGATGAAGTAGCTTACTCTTCATTAGGTTTTGAATCATCATGTGGTGGTATGGAAGGCATATCTTGATCTTGAGAAGGATGAAAATCCTCATGGAATGAAGGGATATCCTCAAATGGAAGCATATCTTGGTCTTGATGAGAAAGCATATCTTGATCATCGGGTGATAGGACATCATTAGATAGGATGGAAGAATTATCATGCTCCTGGGATGCAATGGAATCTTGAGATGGTATGGATTCATCAGATGGATTGGAAGGACTTGGAAAGATACTTTTCTCTTGAGATGGAAGGGAGTCATCGTGGATGAAAAGTGAGAGGAGGGGATCATCATAGAATTATTGAGAGATTTGGTCTTGGTCAAAGATTGGAAGAACTTGTGGAGTTTTGGTATCATTGGATGGAATGGAAAGAATGATTTGATCTCAAGGTGTAGAGGAGTCTATGATAGCATGGTTTAGACTGAGAGATTGACATGAATCATTGGATGTAGAAGATATGATAGAAGAAGGTGGTTGTATGGAATCATTGACTTGGGTGAAAGAATCCTATTTTTTTTTTTCTTATGGGAGATGAAGATAGATGCATGACCTGGTATGATTGTTCAATATCATTCATGTTTGAGGACTGAGATTTGGGCTTCTCATTTAACTTTTTCAAAAATTCAAAGACATTGAACTTGGATGATGTAGTTGTTGGTGGAGAAGGTGTCATGTCCATATTTCTATCAGATGGATAGGAATATATGTGTGGCCACAAATTTATTTTTGTGGTTGTTTCCCCTTGCATATCCCAGATTTTTTGTTGAATATTTTTCATTTGATGAGCTAAAGCATTCAATTGATCCTCATCTATTTCAGCCATGATGGTTTGGATTTCACTATTTTGAGTTTCAACTTTGGGATCTTGTTAAAATGGGCATACAAGTGTTATGATTTAGACTAAGCTTTGATCTTTGTTTGGAGGAGTGCCAGGGATTACAACTAAGTCAAATAGAATGGAAAATTCTATTGATGGGACTAAGTTTGATTTGATTGTATAATGTTGTTTCATGATTAAAGGATGACAAATCCCGAAGATGAAACTAGGTAAGCAAAAACGTGATAGATATTGATGATTTAGGCACCTTGAAATGCTTAGATCTAGGTTTAGTTTGAAAAGTTCCACTTATATAGGTCTATTTCGACACGTTTAGACTTCTAAGGTATCTAGGGAATGATCTTGGACTCGGAGTTTTAATTCAAGAGGTGTAATTAAGGTACTCAAAATGTTGGAAAAGCCTTGGATTTTGACAATAGTACATCATGTATAACTCTAGATTGTTCTTACAAGCTTTCTTGTAAAAATTGAAGGTTAACCTTTTTCTAAAGTTGTAGAGCATAGAAAAACATTTTTTATGTTGTTTTGGACTAAGAGGTTTGATCTTTGGTTTTCTAATCTTGACCTGTCGTGAAATCATCATGTAAACCACATATTCTAACTCTATTTTGCCTAAGGAAAGGTTGAACACTACTAAAAGGACTGATTTTCTGAAGATGGATGGACCTATGTTACTGACTTGTCTACCTCAATGGATGTAGTTCTGAATCAAGGTTTTCACTTTCAAAGATTAACATATTTTATGGTGTTTTGTTTGAGTTTCATTTTTAAGAAACATCAAGCAGAATATACACTCCTAAGGTTGTGTAAGACTGTATTCTTTTAGATTCCACACGGGTTTTACCCCAACCTCGCTATCTTTAGCGGATGAATTCAAAAGCTTGGCTACATGGGTTCCCCCTTATATTGCACTCTCTTCTCAGGCCAACCAAGCTTCTAGTCCCCATGAAACTCCCATGGCGAACTGATCATCTCTACTAAAAATTGCAAGAATGTGGATGCCTTGGCAACAACCGTTGCTACACCAAAGAATAGATAAAGGATTTTGGCAAATCTACAACAAGGTTTTTAATTCGAACATTTCGTTTGTAGGGAGTGACCCATGCAGCAAGAGTCCCTTTCGATCCATCTCGTCAGAGCCACCCGTGTGATACTTGAACTTTCCCTGAGTATCCACATTTATATCTCAGTTGGAAGTCACTTGGCTTTAGCGTGTTACTTGTTGGGTCGTTCCCTTGGGTGATTACTTTTTCCCACAAGGCAGGCCCTCTATGATAAACAAAAGCAAGAAGTATACCCATAGTTCTATCAATCTTTATTTCACACGAATAAAGAGAGAACTCATGCCATATACTCCACTTACACTCGCACATAAACAAGAATGGGTCTAGCTTTTTGGATCACTCAGTTAAGGGGAGAGCATATGCCTACCATCCATCACATACAAAATACATGGTGTTCATTAACCCGTTAATTAAGCTATGTTCCTAACTTAACCAAAAGGAAACATGATATTTGTTAACCTTTTAATTAAGCTATGTTCTTATCTTAACCAAAAGTAAACAAGTGAATAACATCCAGCCCCTGCAATATGTTAGTAGTTTATGTTTTGAGTCTTTGATAGCGAATTCTAGGAAAACCTGCAAATGTACAACACAGAATGTGAGTTTCTCATTTGGTGACAAACTGCAGAGGCACCAAAGCAAAGACAAGAGGTGCCAAAACAAAGGCAGAAATCTCAAAAACAGAGTTAGACAAGCCAGAACTCCCTAAAATAGTTTGCAAGAGGTGCTAAAACAGGTGCAAGAGGTGCCAAAACAAGTGCAAGAGGTGCTAAAACAAGTGCAAGAGGCGCCAAAACTCCAGAATCAATGCAGAAGGGTCCTAGAATAGGTGAAAATGGTCTCAGAACAAGTTGCAAGAGGTGCCAAAACTCAAGCAAGAGGCACCAAAATAGGTGTAAGAGGCGCCAAAACTCTAAAAGTGGGCCAAAATGGTCCCGAAACAGGTGAAAACAGTCTCAGAATAACTTGCAAGAGGCACCAAAACTCAAGCAAGAGGCGCCAAAACTCGAGAAACAACCCAAAATTGCCTCAAAATAGGTGCAAAAGGCTCTCAAGTCTCCAATTTGAACCTGCGATCACAAAATTTGCAAAAACATTATAAACAAGTGAGGCAAAGGCCCCATGGTGGGTGCCATTTTATGCGAGTGTCGAATATGGAGAGATTTATATGTCAACACAAACCTTAATGAAACGGTTTACATTCAAATTTTGAAGCAAGTAAAACTACTCTATTTGTAATACAATCAAGCCTTTCAAATACATATCATTGTCCTCTATTTCTAGGGATTTATTAAACCATTTGGCCCTCAGATTTCTATGGGAACAATGGTTGTTAAAATGACTACCTAGAAAATGAGATTTGATACTTAATATGCAAGCTAAGATGATTTCTATGTGCAAATGTGTGCTGGAATGATTAGTGGTATGCTTCTAAATGAAACAAAATGATGAAAAGGATGATGAATACGATGATAAACAAAGGATGATGTTGATGATAATTAAACAAGTGGAGATGAGTGAGATGATATGAAACTATAGTGAACTATCCATGATAATGCATATGATCAAATGCAGACATAAAATAAACTAACCTAAAATGTAACTATGATGCAATGGGGATGATAAAATGTAACTATGAAGCAATTAATTAATCTAAGATGAGAATGCAAAGTAACACATGATATGAATACTAAGTATAAGACTCCATGAAAGCTCCAAGCTCCTAAGATAAACCTGCATAGTAACTTTACTCAACTTGTGGATGATAAATGCAAAGGCAAGAGGGTGTATTTATAGGTTTTCTCAAGCATTTTGTGAGGTGGCACCTATCAACAGTCTAGATTCGAAGGAGAAATAATAGACGATGGAGATGGAAGGAATCGGGATGGTGTCCCCTTGACCAAAGACAACATGCCATGTGTGTGGAGAGAATCCCTTGACCAATTGGAAACATGCCAAATGTATGGGATTCCCAAGTATGTAAAACAAAGACCCATGTGCTCCAAATTTGTTGGAAGTGTGGGGGAATAAAGCCATTTGCCTTTTCTCATTGGTGGAAGTGTGTGAGGATAATTCTAATTAATAATTGGGCTTATTTCTTTTCATTTGACCTTTATGAGGTGGCACACAAAAAGTTGTAGAAATGTGCTCTAATTATTAATCAAGATTAAGGAAGGTTAATTAAATAAACACGTTTAGGGTATTTTGTTTATTTAATTATTTAGAAGAATGTGATTTTGGAGAATTAAAAGGAAAGTGAACAATATAAATAAAGTAAGACCTTATTTATATGTAGTTGAAGTATTAATCAAATAGGTTGTATTTAATTAATTGAATATGATGACCCTTTTTAGGTACATATACACATAGTACTTTATCTAATTGGTTTGACTTTAGGACCTATTCACACCTTATTCTTAAGATTTTTTTTGGTTTGTAAGTGTTTTTTTAATCTTGGAGCTATGAACCAAAGAGAGCACAAGTATGGGATTATAGGTCAAGCCTACAAGCACATTGGATCAGTGAAGGCATAGTGCTTGCAATCATAATAGCCCAATGGAGACTTGAACCTTGGTGGCCACAAAAACAATGGCACCACTTAACCATCACACTATGTGATGAACCCCACACCTTATTCTTAATCTTACTTTTAGTTTTTTTTTTACTTTTTTGTCTCATTTCATAGGATTAAGACACTTGGCGTAATCTTGTATCTTTTAAGCCTTTTTCCCTTGCTAATATAGCAAAGTTATTTATTTCCATTATATTATTGTAATTACATTTTATGAGACAATACAAATTTTCATTACAACTCTCATTTGTGGAAGGTTTCTTTTTATTTTGTTAATAAATTGTTCTACCTGTGGATTCACCATTACTCTGATAAAAATTGTATGGCCATTTTTTAGCCTTTGAATATCAACCTTCCTAACTAGGGACACATTTAATCACCTTTGTCTTTTGGAATATCACTCTTACTAGATTATTCTAGCTTCTTTTCTAAAAGTAGTTTCTTTTTTGCACAACAAAGCTTTAATGTACTTAATTAAGTCAATATAAGTTTACTGCATTCTTATTTATTTTCTTAAATGATGTAAATTATAATTGTCATTTTGATTAGTACACATTAGGAAGGTTAAAGTCTACTTGTTTTGTAGTTTATTTTCTTTCACATATATGATGATATAATTCTTTTATAGACAATATGATCCTATCCTTTTGACAAAATCCCATTAGTGAATCAAGAATAAAAGGGTTGCATGTCACAAAGAAGGATGACTAGTAGTCAAAGACAAGGGACCTTGAGATTCCATGATGAAAAGATGTAACATTGAAAATTAATCCAAAGGTAGTTGGATTGAGATTCAAAAGATTATGTAACAAACACCCAAAGTTGAATAAGTGGTATGAGATAAGGGTTGATACAAAGTAGAAAATTAGTCACTAATCATACATGAAAACAAACCTTAAAGATGTTAATAACTAGCACTTGCACCAAGGGGGTGCAAAGGTTACGTCGATAGGAAAATATACCCAAAATGAGGTCCCCTTATTTTCTAACATGCTAATCAATGAAAAAAAAATCCCTTCAAGTCGAAAACATGTCTTGCAATTTAAAACACAAGCATGTTGACCTTAGCCATTTGGACAAGATAGCCAAGAATAAAAACCCACTCAATATCACACACCCATAGTAGATCCAACACTTAGTGCAAGAATCAAGCCAAAAACGTAATGAGAGATCCAATGACACCGGTTGTTACAAGGATGCCCCCATCACATAACCAATGCTTGCAGTCAAAGAAGGGGTGGGCGATGATGCCTCAGCCTCAGTAGCAAAAGCTACACCAGCCATCATCTGCACTGAAAATGAACTTATTTGCTTTTTCCATTTATAAATCCCTACCTACCACAACAAAAAAATATAAATGAGACTCGAACCAAAGCCAATCTCTCTCCTCTTGTTGCTTCAATCTATTCACAGTAAATGAAAAGCAGATTTCACGTGTGTGACGAAAATATAATTTTATGCGAGATCTGAATATTAAATGTGATTTAGCTTTTTCTTTTTTTTTTCTTTTTTTTAGACATGAGGTCATAAATGTTTAATTAGTCAAAAACAACTTGTAGCGCGAAACAGGAAAACAACCTACATAAAAGGGTTGGTGAGAGTGTGTGACAGGTTTTAGCTAAACATGCATACAATATATAGCCTATCAACTAATGAATGATAGGATAGGTAAAATCAATGGAGCTCAATGGAGCTCAATCCCTATAATATAGATATAACTATGAAGCACAAATATGAAAAAAATCAAACCTTAACCAAATATGAAAAGGATGTTAATTAGTTAAAATTTATAGATATTAAAATCATAAGGGGAATCCTTAGGTCATATAAGCAAAGTTAGGTTCACAAAAAATGTAAAGAATTAAATAAATACAAATAATTAAGTATAATTAATCTAGATCAATTGTAAAGTTGGATCAATAAATAAAGAATAATAAATGTGAAGATTAAATGAGAGGAATTAGATACTTAGTCTAGGAACAATAATGAAGATTTATACCAAAATCATGGTGGAATTACTCACCAAGGTAGTGAAATTTATTGCTCTCAATCTAATGACTTTCTCAAAATGTGAACATGCACATTAAACTTTGAGGATGAATCTTGAGCATTCTAGGTTTTATATCAATTATTGTAGATTCAATATTTGATACATGGATTTGAATTGATAAAAAATGCAAACTTTTGGAACTTGTTTAGCTTTATCTCTAATTTCTTATGAGCTAGTAAGGACTATAGTGTTTATAAATACCTCAAGGAAATTTGTTGGATGGCTATGGTCAAGTTCTCCTTGGTTAGATCCTTGGATCAATTTTCTTTACAACTCTAAGCAAATATTTGAAGACACTATAAACAAATATATATGCGAAATGCAGATTTTGATTCTTTGTCCCTTAGAAGACTAAAATAAACTATTGATTGCCTTTTTATTCCTAAAAATCCTACATATGAATTAATGTCACATTGAATGTCTTTAAATACCAAGACATAGCACCATGTCATACAAACGTGTACCAAGTTGGCTCACAATGACTAGTGAAGAATATTGAGATTTGAATTTGAGATTCATTCCTGCGTGTCATGGGATTAATCTCAAATGATGCAAACATGAAACTAAACAAGGAAATGACAATCTCGAGGCAGGGAGTGAATGTATTGAAGCAAGTGTGAATGAGGGTTATCGGGTGAAATGTGTGGAAATGAATATAAGTGGTAGTAAATAGGGATAGATAAGATCCTCTTGTATGTCAAACCTAACACAATACCATACCACTTATCAATATATATTTATATTATAGACATTCTATTGAAATGAACAGAAAACTAAATACAAATGACATAAATATACTAATTTCACTATTACACTTATTTAACCTCTAAATTGGAGTAAATTTTCTTCTACCAACCTCAACTTTTAATTTTAATAGCAACTACGGCTATTTAAAATACTTTAATTAAATAAAAGACATTGTAGGAATTCTTATTTCCAAACAGTTAGGACATTCACATTTACATCTAAGAACATCAACCTTTTTGAAACTTGAAAATGCTAAATATAACAAACTATGCACACAACTGCCAATAACCAAGCTTCCACTCATGCATTACGTCTTATAGGTAGCTTGTAATTCATTTGGCGAAAGCCGCACAACCGTCCATTTCATAAAGATGAAGTAGGGAGCTGGTCCTTTTCAGGTCTTGAACAAAGGAACCGAAAGTGGATTAGGTAAAGGTGATAGGGCAAACTCTTAATTTTAATGAAGATGGGCAGAGAGCTCCACTGTCAAGAGTGTACAAAGTAGAGAAGATATCTCACAGAGAACAAAGGGAAGAAAATCCTATCACGAACAAAACGCATAAGTCTTGAAGATCCCTCCTGTATAAATCCTATCACAAATGCAGCACTTGCAATACCAGATACTCGCTATCTCCTCTCCTGTAGATATTTGTTGAAACAGGATTCAATCTTTTCCACCTGGGTTTCTCCCCACTCCGCCATGTTTACAGATTTGATGGCTTGTTCTAAGCATCTGCTGAGATGGAGAGCGTCCTCTAGAGCCATACAGGCGCCCTGACCAAGATCAGGCGTCATTGGGTGCAATGCATCTCCAAAAAGAGTTACGCTTCCCTTTCCCTTTTCCATCCCTCTTCCCCACTCCCATGGCCACACCCACCTTACCTTCAGATCTGCCAAACTAATGGTCTCTGCTGGGCTCAACTTTATTAGTTCTTCAATAGGCTAAGGGAAATCTCTAACCATCTCTAGAGTTGCATGTCGAATCCTCTCAGCATCCACACATATCTCTTCATCTAAAAAATCGAGTTGAAGGTTAGATTGCAAGCTAGTCATGGTAAATAGCAACAGAGAATAAAATAATTTTGACTGAAGATTTTTAACTTCTCATTGGTACCTAGTGTATAGATAATCAATCTTATTCCATTTAATATAATGGTCAATTGAAAACAAGATCCAAGCTACTTATAATAAAATAGGAAACGAGAATGAAATAATTGTCTGAGTGAAGATTTTTGCTCTCAGTAGGTCAGATTCAAGCTAATTATGACACAATAGGAATAGGGAATGAATAATTTTGTGAGTGAAGATTTTTAACATGTTGGGTACATGGATAATTAATCTTCTTAAATAGTTATCTTGCAAAGAACACCAGAAATAAAAATTTAACTAATAAAATTCAAACCATAACAAAAGCCCCCAGTACCTTGTGAATGGGATCTCCTAGTTATAAACCAGTAAACCATTTTTTCATTGCAAGTGAGAATCCCTGCCCTCATTCCTTTACCCCAAAGCTGTACCATGAGCTTCTCAAAATGATGGCCTTCTGTATATGTGACCATGCCCCTAATGGCAATGCGTACGGTTGATTTGGCCGGTGGGAGGCCCATCCATCTTGCAACCACTGAGTACACTCCATCGCATCCTATCACAATCTGCAACCCATACTTAAGAGTAAGGAAGCTATATTTTAAGAAAGAGAGCTTCTGGAAAAACTGAGTGAAAAGCTTTATTTTCTTGTTATGGAGAAAGTAGGTCAACGCCAGAAAGCTCTACTTTTGCTGTGAGGGATGTTCCGTCTGCAAGCTCTAGCGTGGTGAAATGAGAGAGTGTGTCTCTGTGTAGAGAAACGATTGTGGAGTTGAATCTGATGCTCCCCTCAGGCAATTCCTTGGCTAGCGCTTCCAAAAGTGCCATTCTTTCTATGCACCGAGATTCCAGTTGCATACTTGAATTCCTGAATACACGAGCACTTTGCATTTTTGACAAGACATCTCATTTTCAATTCCAACAACTGGTTCTTTATTAGGGATGTAGTTTTTTTTTTCGTTCTCAGGCTGTAGTCTTATGGAGGGGTCTAACTAATATTGTTTTAGTGGGTGCTATTGAGAAAATTTAAGAGTAAACAGTTGCATAGTATTTATACATAATTGAGTAAATAAGGATGCCATTCCACGGAGGCCATTACAGCTGCTATTTATCCTCTATGAGTGGCTTCATAAAATGCTTGGAAATTTGAAACAGGATTAAACAAAACCTTCCCTATCAGTTACAGAGCGTCCATGTTACTAGGTCTTTCGAGAGGGAAACTTCTAGTGGGTGCTCAAGAAAAGGGCTGGAAATCTAAAGCACAAGCTGAGGTTTCTTGAGTAGTTTAGTTGTCAAATTACAGAAATAAATTTTCAAATTAAAATTTAAAAAATGGTTATAAAGGTGTAGAAACTTGTTTTTCATTGGATTCTATAGCTGTAAAAAGCTCCAATATGGCAACACTGGCTGAGAAATTATAGGTGTACCACTCATCACTGTCTCCACAAAGTTTTTCTTACATATTTTTATCAAAAATCCAATGAAATCCTTAAACAGATTAAGGAAACTTTCAGCCCCACCTCACAAGCAGCGCCCAAAGCTTGCTATCAAAAAATTGGGAGACTCTGATTTTGCAGGAAAAGATTCATATTGTTCTTGCCAAAAAACTTTTTTTGATTAGTCCACGAGTAAATATAAGAACAGGAACTCTTCTATGGGATGGCGATCTTAAGCTGAAAGTAAACTGTTCGATGTTTACCTGAGGCCTTCTCTATTTAAATAATGGACATGTTAGCACAATTTGCTGGCTATTTGTAAAGATTTTTTAGGAATATTTTTAAGCTGGTGGTCCCATGAATTCAATTTTGCAATTCAACTTAAAAGTTTAAGCTCCAAAATTCAAAGAACGATGTGGGGTAATTTGATAAAAACCTGAGGCCTTCTCTATTTAAATAATGGACATGTTAGCACAATTTGCTGGCTATTTGTTAAGATTTTTTAGGAATATTTTTAAGCTGGTAGTCCCATGAATTCAATTTTGCAATTCAACTTAAAAGTTTAAGCTCCAAAATTCAAAGAACGATGTGGGGTAATTTGATAAAATTAATAAATAAATAAAATTTCTCTCATTTTTTAGTTTTTTTTAGAAATTTAAAATTCTAAGTGATAGACAAGTGACAGAAAAAATTTCTAAGCTGTAGGGGCAATTTCTAGCAGTCCAAAAAGGTAGGGGCTGCTATTTTTCAGGAGAAGATTCCAATTAATCCTGTAGCATAATTTTTTTTGCTTCATGAGACCGCTTGATCCATGAAAATAGAAGCCATAGGACCATTCAGTTAAAATACCCTATAAATATTTTTGCTGCTATAAGCTAAATAATATGAATTTCCTTGTTATACAACGGCATGGTCAATTACAACTCTTTCAATGAACAGTTAGAGAAAAATTAGAAGAATGATCATGTTTGCCTGTTTCAAGTAAACACCCTTTTACTTACCCTTTGCATCCACTTTTCAGATGGACATTCTTGCAGACTCCAGAGCAAATTGTAAAGCCCCGAATCCTGCACACCCACATCTTCGAAATGAATTTCTGCATTACTCCTCAGATGAAAGAGAAGATATAGTCAGTTAAGCTAAATTACCCATCAAGTTGAGAGTAAAGTGGGCGAAGGGTGTCTGATACACCGAGAGCATCAAGTGCTTTCCAGCCATTAGGCCAGATGAGGAAGGCAGCGCCAGCTGTTCGAAGGCAATCAGCGCGCTCAAGTACCAAGCTCTTCACTCCCACCCTACACTGGCTCTGTAAGATACTGAATCTTTTAATTAAATGGAAATATGAAAAATTGTAGCAGTACTTACTTATGGAGAGCAAGTGCAGTGGCTAACCCTGCAACGCCTCCTCCTACAATCACAATGTCTTGTTCTTCGTCCATCGTGGGTATTGGAGTACAGCTTTGTTTTTCAAGATTACAACTGAATGACACGGGTATTTAAGGGTTCAACAATACCAGAAATCTCTTCCCATTAAGCTGCCACCGAATAGAAATTACCCCAAAAACTTAAATAATAAAATACCCCACAAAACAAAAATCTACGCATCCACTCGACAGACGCACTCCTATCTTTACTTGTTGCAGCCACGACAACAGCAAGAGTCAGCACAGGATATTTTCTTTAGAAAATTACATTTACCTACCCCGCAACATTTGAAGAATTAGTGGTATCTTGTCCTAACGAATAACAGTGATGATTTGGGCAGTATATGATTGTGTGCATTGACAGAGGATCTTGGATATTATTTGATTTTACTTTTTTGAGGATTTCACATGATATTTTGGAGGATTTTACTGTTTAAAGATAGCTGATTTATCAGCAGTTGAAACTTGTTTTCCACCTATTCAACGGTGATTTAACAGTGAGTAAATCTTGTTTTCAGACGGGAGACATGTTTACCAATCAATTTAGGACTTGGAAGTCCTCGAAAGAAGTATGTAGACTAATTAGAATTTTTTTTTGTTGGAGTTCCATATTCTACTACTATATTTATGTAAAGGCCTTTGGGCCGTTAGAAAAAAGCAGGATAGTAATTACTAATTAGTATAGAAACAAGCACCACCAACAACTAACAGTGCCTCCAGACAAAGCATCTATACCAGTAAATAAATGTATAGTTTCATCACTTTCCCCAAAAAAAAAAAGCATAAGACAATGGAAATGCAAAAGCTACAACCAAAAATGCCGAACAATTTAAAAATTCAATGGTATTAGTTTATAGACATTCCTTCAATAATCAATTATACACAGGGATGCTCTCAAAAGTATATAAAGGGAAAACTCAAAAAATTCTTTAGTGTAAGTGTCTTGGACAATACTAGCACTTGCATCTATAAGAGATTCAAGGGATACATCAATAGGAAAATAAAGGTAAAATTTAAATGTATTTTAATACTACATAATTAATTATATAACAATATAAATTTATACATGTTTTGATTATAAATATGAATTTTGATTTGTACAAATAATAATTGTATTGTATAATTAGATATAGATGTTATTCAACAATTTTTCAAATTTTGTTGAATTTTCTCATTTTTTAAAAACAATTAGATTCTTTTGAAGAATCTAACTAGCCACATGTCATTATATCAATAATATTATAGAATTGATTGTGGTTAAATGGTTGGCTTCCCTTCAATTCAAAATTAAGATTAGTATCCATTTTGCATCAATCAAAGTTTCATAAGAATGTATTTTTGTCTTTGTAAGTTTTTTTTTTTGGCAACTTCTTTTTTAAAGTATTATCATTCCTCTACATTGAAATGCAATGTTGTTAGATGAAAAACTATAATTTGTAACCATTTTATTACATATGTAAAAATAGTAAAAAAAGTTAAATTATTGAGATTAGTTTTATTATTTTTAATTACTTTTAAAAGAGGATAATTTAAAGCTTATATTTTTTGTTTCTGAATAGGTGTTTGATTTATCATTTATAAAAAATAATATTACACATCCACAAAAAAAAGATGGGTGGATATAAAATCACATCCCTAGAATCCATACGATGTCAATGCTCAAATCAACAAAGAGAAATAGTTATGTAAATAAGTCACTAGGTAATAATAACAATATCAAAAGGGAGAGGAGGTGGATCTCGATCCCCTAGTTTACCCCATCCATCAATAGGTCTAGGGTATCAACGAGAGGGTCCCAACCCTCATCATATTTTTTCTTTTTCTTTATCTTCATCTTCATTGGAATGGGCCAATAAAATTGCAAGAGTTGGTTGTCAAAACTTGCTAGAATCAAATCAATTAGAAGCTCCACCAATAGGTCATCTAGAGGTTTCCCTTATGGGTGGCGAAGAGGCAAAGCACTAACAAGCAAGTCACAACAAACCCTGTTGTCCATGGTCCCTTCTAATAGCCGATGGAGAAACTTGGGAGCAAGCATCTTGGTTACCACGAGTAGAAATTCTTTGTCCCCATAAGATCCTGTGAGAAGGTGAGTTACCCAAGAGGAAGAGAGAGATGAGAGAACTTTGGCCATAGCATAAAGGGCATTACCCCAGTGGTTGAGGAGCACCTAAAGGTGAGACACTTCCAGGACAACTTTGTTACATTGCACCTAGATCTATAATTTAGAACAAATAATAGCTTTAGAATTGTTAGCAATGTCATAGTATAGGTTAACTACACCTGATCCATACAAATTTGAGGCATATTTAATCCACTAAGCATCAATCCCAATAAGATATTCAATGTAAACAAAGACAAAGAAGCCATTAAAACTAACACTCTAAAACATGAAAGATTGACAAACATCTAATCTAAGACATTGAATCTTATCCTACTGGGGGAGTGGTATCGCATTGATGTGGAATGGTGACCCTTTTCCAATCTCTTGGATAATATGAGCCTGTACAATCAATTTTATTGATTAAAATTGATGGAATCTGATGAAAAAGATGAACGAAAGCATGATAAAAAGCTAATTTTATATGATGAAAGTTTAAGATGCTTGATGTAAGTGTGTGCAAATCTATTATACATGTATGCAAGATTTAAAGATGCAAGTCCTAATTCCAAAATATGCTAAATGAATGCAACTAAGTTACCATGGAAGCCATTAATGGATGCGTTAAGCTACTATGATCAAGATTTAAACTAACAATTCTAAATGTATGCTAGATATGGATGCAAATGAGAGTAATTTTAACAGCATAAGTTTACTATTAAAATATGGATCCACATGTCTCCAAATAGTGACCTATTTATAGGAGATCAAATGAAAAAGCAATGGATGAGATTGATTTGATCTATCAATGGTCACAAATGAAAGGAAGATGAAACATGGATTGAGGATTCCAACCCAAGGTCAAGGTTGAAAGTTGACAAGGATCAACTAATTTAATCAGTGATCCAAATTAGCTTTCAACAAACACATTTCCTAAGAATTAGGAAGAGGTTAAGAGATAATTTGGAGGAATGAGTGCATAAAAGGGGATATTCCATAGGAATATTCTCTTTTTGGAGGAATGTACAAAAAAGGAATATTCCCTTGCAAGTGGGAGGATGAGGATAATTAGCAATTTAGTTAATTAAAACTAAATTTGAATGAGAAATCAAGGGCTTAGATTGAAAAGATCAATCAATGGTCAGGATGGAAAGAAGATGGAGACATAGATCATGGATTCCCATCAAGGGTTGAGAATGCAAGTTGATATTTAATCAAGGGCTCACAATCATGCAAAGAAGCACACTTTTAAAGTTTGCTCAAGAAGTTTGTTGAAAGTTTGTTTCAAAGAAGAATATTCCCTTTTTTGAATGAGTGAAAAGGGAGAATATTCTCATGCAAGTGGATGAAGAAAATTAGCATTTAGAAAATTAAAACAAATTTTTAATGTGCAAAGGGGAGGGATTCAAAAGACGAGGAATAATATGATATTCATTAAATAATTGATTTAATGAAAATGGGGATGTAATATGATATTTAATTAAATAGCTAATGGTTATTTAAGTAAATAAGAGGGGGCAGTGGGCCTAGCTCAATTGGCTATGTTGGATCTCAATTGTGTTCATGGCGTGTTCATGGTTTGCCATTGATGACAAAATCACTTTCTTGGTTCTCTTGGTATGACAGTTCAGATTGGATCTTTATGCTTCATCATGATACATATTTGATGATGCTTAGCTATTACAGATGGTTATTTGTTATGATTCAGAGTCATGTTGATGAGAATTTTGGTTTGTTATGAATGATATTTCTTTGCAAATGATTTTTGGACTGACAGTGTTGATACAGATTATTCAGATGGTGTTCATTGTGACAGGGGCATGCATTAGTTTTTGTGATAAACGGTATTGATATCATGACAGGTCATTAACGTTAATCATTGGTTTAGATTATCCAGGTATATTATTTCAATTATCACGTTAATCATGGCATCATTAACAAAATTCATCTGAATATGTCTTTTATTGAACTTCATGGCTTGATCTCATAATCAGCTTCTAATAGTGATCTTTGGTTATCATGGTGTTATTTGCATCTGAATTTGTACAAGTCACCTCTTTGGCTCAAAGGAAATTTTTATGGCAATTTTATAATGTTGTTTTGGGCATCATTTTTTTTGGCTATCTTGCCTTGGTAAATGACTTTGATTAAAGTCATATTTGACTTGAGCTAAATGATTATTTACCTTAAAATTCATTTGGAAATGGCATGGCTTCAACCTTTTTGTAATTATTGCTTATTGTTAATTATTGCAAAGATATTTTGATGGAAGTATTGGGTTGACACCTCTATTAGCATTGTTTTTTATGTGATCATTAAGTCGGCATTCTTTGAAGAACTTTGACTCATATTTTGGTCTATTTTAATTATGTGGTCGGCATCTTTGGACAACAAACTCAACAATCTTTTGAGTTGTTCATTATTATGTCTTTTGATTTATGCAAACTTGAAACTTCATTATGTTCTTTTGAATAGTCATCGAATGACTTGGAAAAGGAAAGATTAGGGGAAAATGAGTTTTATGATTTTCATTTGGCTGGGTATGGAACCCTAGCCACATTGCCACCATGAGAGTGGTCTCTTTTCTATAGCGAATCTGCTCTCAGCTCTCTCTGTCATCACTCTTTGTTGCAGAAATCAACTCATTATGAGAGCTCGGTCAACATATGGGTTTTCTTTGTGCATGAAAAGATTTTGTCGATTGTGTTCTTTCAAGGGAAGTCGATGGCAATTACAAACCTAGGTAGCTATTGTGGTTGGTATCGAATCTCTGGTATTTATTTATTTTTCTTGCTACATGAATATGTATCATTTTCATCATTTGGTGTCTATATTTAGCAAATGGCAGTCACTGGTTTTCTTGCTCAAATCTGAAAAGGCATAAGCATTTTTTTTGTGTCAGAAGTTAACATATTTTAGTTATTGAAGAAATAATTGATGCCCTAATAGAATACCATTTCTATTTGTTCTTGCATTAAGGGTTTGTGACTTCTGGCTGCTGGGTAGTCATGCATTTTGAAAAAACTGCCAGTTTCATTGAGGACTCATTTCATTTGTTACAAAAATGATGATTATCTGCATAAGGCTTTTGGAAATAGATTCTTTTGGTCTTTTTCTCAAAAATGGAAATGATATTTTACTTGTTCATATTTCTACTCTTTCAGATCTGGTTTTTGACAAATGCTTGCAGCTTGAAAAAGGGAACATTACTTGAAATATTTTGTCAGAGTTTGGAACAGCCTTCTATACTGGTGTTACACAAATTTATTAACCATCTACTGATTATCATCATTCAATTGGTTCATTTTCTAAAAATAGAAATGGGGGTTCAGATTCCTTTTCCCTCGAATTCTTTGAAGACTTTATTATTGGCAGACCTATTTGAAATTAAATATATATACAATGTTTTGAACACTGTGAGGATTCTGATTATATGATTCTAAGATATTGTATTGGCTGTATCAAGAAATGAAATGTAAAAGATCTGTTATACCAAAAAAAAATGAAAACATGTTGCAGAGCACAGATGTAATTCTTTTCTATTTAATATTTTAAGGATTCAAGAGTTGAATTCTTAAGGTATTAGGTAGAGAAAACTATTGAGTTTCTTGAGCTTACTTGAAAACAAAGAGATCCTCTGATATTATTATTGTTCAGAAAATAATTTGAGGGGTTGATACTCCTTGAGATTGATATCTCTAAATGAGGGGTTGGTGCTCCTTGAGTGGGTGCTCAAAAATTAGCCTATAAGGCATTGTTAATAGTGGACTTTTGAAGATTAAACCTGCAAGGCATTTCAGGAGTGGTTTTTATACCCCAGGAGGGTTTTCCATTCGGAAAAATCTTGTGCCTCTTTTTTCTTTTGTGGTCTCTCTACTTTACTGAGTTGTTACTACTTTGTTCACTATTTGGTTATTACTTTTCTCAATTTTGTTTATGAATGATTACATTCAACTCATGAATGCATTAATCATTGAAATATTGAGATCAAATCTGAACTATGTTTTATTTTATGAAAAATGTTTAAATCTGTTAAGACATTGATTCACCCCCCGCTCTCAGTGTCATTTTCACTCCAACAATTGGTATCAGAGCGTAGGGTCCTCTGATAGATCTAAACCACCTAGGATTGATCCTGGTCTTGGAGTCTATTTTAATGGCACAATCTCAAGAAGGAGCTTTTCTAACTAGAGCTCCATTATTTGATGGAACAGATTATGTGTTTTGGAAAATCAGAATGGAAGTATTTCTTGTTTCTTTTGATGTTGATGTTTGGAGCATTGTGTTAAATGGGTACGATGTTCCAGCCACAATACCCATAGATCCTGCTAAGAAAAAGAGGTATGAAACTAATGCCAGAGCTAAGCATGCCATCTTGTGTGGTTTAACTAAAGATGTATTTATTAAAGTCGTGCATTGCAAGTCTACTCAAGATATCTAGGAAAAACTTGAAACCATATATCAAGGAAATGAGAAAGTCAAACTGTCAAAAATCATTACTCTCAAACATTAGTTTGAGGAAATGAGAATGAAGGATGATGAAAAAGTGGTTGAATATTTCCTAAGAGTTGATGAAGTTGTCAATGCAATGAAAGGTTTAGGTCAAGAGGTTAAATAATTTGATGTGGTTACAAAGGTCATTAGAATCTTACCGTCTAAATTTGAATCTAAGGTTTCAGCCCTTGAAGAAAAGAAACATTTTGATCAGCTTACCTTAGATAGTCTGCAGGGAATTCTTACTACCTATGAAATGAGAACTAGCAAAAACAACTCAACTGGAAAAGAAATTGTCTTTAACACTAAAAAGAAATAAAAATATGAAGTTAGTGAGTCAGAGTTGTCTAATTCTAAAGAATCCCATTTTGTTAGAAAACTTAAAAAGGGATCAGGAAAATATAAGGGAAAACTTCCCTTTAAATGCTTTAACTGTGGTAAAATAGGTCACTTTGTTGCAAAGTGCCCCTATGATGATCAAATCAATGACAATGAGAAATCTGGAAAATAGCCTAAGAAGAAGGCCTTTAAACCTAAACGAATTTCAACTTCAAAAAGAAGAAGAGTTTGTTTAGTAAAGATGAAACTGACATTGAAACTGAAGATTCATCAGTAGAAGAAGATGAAACATTGTTCATGGCTGAAATCACTCAGCAAGAAGATTCAAACACCATTGATATCAAAGAAGGTGAAGTAGGTCTTGAAAGTGAATTGAAATGTGCTTTAAAAGAGGTCAAAAAACTCAAAAAACAAGTTCTTGCTCAAGAACATAAACCTGATCAAGAAATAGTCTCTCTGAAAACTCAGCTTGAAGAAGCTAAAAGAGTTGAGGACTGTCTTCGAGTGACTGTAAGCTGCAAAGATCAAGAAATTCAAAATTTGGAACAAGAAGTTGTTTGTCTTAGAAAGGAAATTGAGAAATAGGAAAGCACTTTAAAACTTAATGAGATGCTCAACAAGCAGAAGTTGTATAAAGATAAAACCAATGTTGGGTTTCAAAAGGGTGAATGCTCAATTGATAATGCAAAACAAAACCCCTCTTATGAAATCAAGGGTTCAGGTCCAAATCATTCTGAATCTGGTGAGAATCATGTTCAATCCTTAAAAGGTAATAGAACATCATACAAATTTAATCCCTTCTTTTATGGTTACTGCTTTTTCTGCAACAAATTTGGCCATAAAGTGAGTTCTTGCAGGCTTATGAATCCCTGAATACCTAGGTTTGGACTTAAGCAATACTATGGTTTTGTTAAACAGATCAGATGTTTTAAATGCAATTCTTTGGGGCACTCTATCAAATAGTGCAAAGCTGATCTGCAATTTAAACAACAGAAAATCAAAAAGGTCTGGAAGCCTAAGAATGTTAACAACATCGAGCAAACTATGTTAGTCCAAACTTCCTTTCATTCCAAGAAAAAGGACTTATGGGTCTTGGACAGTGGATGTTCTAACCACATGACTGGCGACAAGGATAAATTCATAAACCTTGAAGATTATGTAGGTGGATATGTGAAGTTTGGTGATAATTCTAGAATACAAATTAAAGGTAGAGGTTCACTTCTTCTGAATGAGGACACCCCTATCTATAATGTGTACTATGTGGAAGGTCTTAAGCACAATCTTCTAAGTGTTAGTCAAATCTATGACAGTGGTTATCATGTTTTGTTCACTTCACAGGGATGTGAGATTAAAAACAAGCTTGGAAAGGCTGTTGCAGCTAGAAGAAGAACTAAAGGAAATGTTTACAATCTTCTTGACACATCAAGAAATGACAAAAATCAAGGTATGTGTCTAATGGGCCAAATTGAAGAAAGTTGGTTATGGCATAAAAGATTAGAACACATAAATTTTGAAAATCTGGTTAGAATCAGTAAACATCATAATGTTAGAGGTTTACCAGTCCTTAACAAGCCAAAAAATTATGTATGCAAAGAATGTTTAAGTGGTAAAAAAACTAGAGTCAATTTCAAAACAAAAGAACATTCTTCATCAAAACCTTTACAACTAGTGCATACAGATTTGTCTGGGCCAACTAGAACAAGGTCTATTAATGGTGAAAAATACTTTATGCTATTTGTGGATGATTATACTAGAATGGTTTGGGTCACATTTCTTAAGCACAAATCATAAGCTTTCGAAAGGTTCAAAATCTTTTGTAAAATGGTTGAAAAGGAATCAGATCTGAAACTCAAATGTCTACGATTTGACAAAGGAGGTGAGTTCACCTCTTAAGAGTTTATTGATTACTGTGAACAACACAGTAATAAAAGGTAGTGTGTTGCAACTAAACACCTCAACAAAATGGGGTAGTTCAATGTAAAAACATAACCGTAAAAGAAATGGCTAGAACAATGCTAGATGAAGCTAAGTTGCCTGATATGTACTGGAAAGAAGTTATTCATACAACTGTATACATTTTGAATAGAGTGCAACTTAGGGTGAAATCTAAACACACTCCTTATGAACTATGGTATGGAAAAATAGCTTCTATGAAGTATTTTAAATTTTTTGGAAGCAAATGTTTCATCTGGAAAGATGATGATCACCTTGGCAGCTTTCAATAAAAGAGTGATGAGGGTATCATTTTTGGATACTCAACACATAGTAAAGCTTATAAATGTCTTAACAAAAGGCTTAATAAGATTGTTGAAGTTGTTAATGTAAAATTTCATGAAAGACCACATTTAGATGTTGAACATTTGCAGGATAATGAGGAAGAAGAACTTGAACTTGAAATAAATTTAGGAGGAGCTGAAACAACAAAGCCTAATGTTGAATCAACAAGCCCTAAAATTGAAGAAGCAAGTCCTGAAAAAGGTGTATCAAAAACTCCTTTAAAAACTCTTGCTAAATATCACCCCAAAGATCAAATTATTGGGGATAAAAATGAAGGAGTTCAAACTAGAAGAAAAGTTGCAGAATCTAATGAAAAAGCTCAAATTTTTTTTTGTTTAGTTACTCATTTTGAGCCTAAAACTTTTAATGAAGCTCTCACAGATTTATGTTGGGTTAATGCTATGCAGGAAGAAATTGATCAAATTGAGAAAAATCAAACTTGGGAGTTAGTCCCAAGACCAGATGACAAGAATGCCATTAGAGGCAAATGGATGTACAGGAATAAGCTTCATGAAAATGGCAATGTTGTTCACAACAAAGCAAGGTTTGTCTGCAAAGGCTATGCTCAACAAGAAGGTATTGATTTTGGTGAAACCTTTGCACTTGTTGCTAGACTAGAATCTATTAGAATATTCTTGGCTTATTTTGTTTATAAGAACTTCATTGTTTATCAAATGGATGTCAAAACTACCTTTTTGAATGGCTATTTAGATGAAGAGGTCTATGTGGAACAACCTGAAGGATTTATTTGCAAAGATAAGCCTAATCATGTTTACAGGTTGAAAAAGGCCCTCTATGGCTTAAAACAAACACCTAGAGCATGGTACTCTATGCTGGATAGTCATTTGATTTCTAATGGATTTGTTAGAGGAGGTGTTGACAACAATATTTATGTTAAAATTGAAAGTTTTGATATTCTAGTTGTTGAAATTTATGTAGATGATACTATCTTTGGCTGCAATAATGTTGCTTTGAGTGAAAAATTCTCTCAGATTATGGAATCTGAATTTGAAATGTTAATGTTAGGAGAATTAACTTTCTTTTTGGGACTTCAAATTTCTCAACTTGAAAATGGCATATTTCTTTCTCAAACCAAGTATGCTAGAGATATGCTTAAGAAATTTCAAATGGATGAATGTCATCCAGTTAGCACTCCAACGGTTACTGGATGCAAACTTACTAAGGTTGATGATTCTCCATATACAAATCAAACTGAATATAGATCAATGATTGGCAGTTTGTTATATTTAACTGCTTCTAGACCTGACATATATAGGAAGTTTGTATAGTTGCACGGTTTCAGGCATTACCTAAAGAATCTCATGTTACTGTTGTTAAAAGGATCTTTAAATATGTTTAGGGAACTCTTGATTGTGGTCTTTGGTATCCTAGAAGCAATTATTTTTCATTGATTGCATATATTGATGTTGAATGGGCTAGTTGTTTGGATGATAGGAAAAGCACCAGTGGTGCTGCATTCTTTCTTGGTGATCGTTTAGTGGCATAGCACAACAAGAAACAAGAGTTTGTTTCTCTTTCCATTGTTGAAGCAGAGTACATTGATGCCACTTCGTGTTGTACTCAAGTACTTTGGATGAGTCAAACTCTATCTGAAATGGGTATTGAAGTTCCTAAAATTGTTTCTATTCTATGTGATAACACTAGTGCGATTAATATCTCGAAAAATCATGTTATGCACTCTCGCACTAAACACATTGCTATCAAGTTTCATTTTCTTTGAGAAAAGGTACTGGCTAATGAAGTCTATTTACAATTTGTTGGCTCACAAGACCAGGTAGCTAACATTTTTACTAAGCCCTTGGCTAAAAAATTATTTGAAAGGTTGAGACTTCAATTGGGATTTATCTCTCAATCTTTACTTCTCTAATTTTGCAAGCATTGGCTTAGGGGGAGCATGTTTTAATCTTTACTTACTTACAACTCTCCTACAAACATTATTGTTGCACTTTTACTCTATTTGCAATTGATTCTCATGGTATTTGGTTGGCTTCTCAGTTGTGTTTCATGGCATTACATATTTTTCTCTTTTATCCTTTGTCATTGAGGCTAAAAGGGGGAGAGTCATTTGTGTTTTTTCATCAAGGACAAAGGGGGAGTTTGTTGGATCTCAGTTGTGTTCATGGCTTGTTCATGGTTTGTCCTTGATGACAAAATCACTTTCTTGGTTCTCTTGTATGACAGTTTAGATTGGATCTTTATGCTTCATCATGATACATATTTGATGACACTTAGCTATTATAGATGGCTATTTGTTATGATTCATATTCATGTTGATGAGAATTTTGGTTCAGTGTTATGAATGCTATTTCTTTGCAAATGATTTTTGGACTGACAATGTTGATACAGATTATTCAGATGATGTTCATTGTAACAAGGGAATGCATTAGTTTTCGTGATAAATGGTATTGCTATCATGACAGCTCATTAAGGTTGATCATTGGTTCAGATTATTCAGGTATATTATTTCAATTATCACGTTAATCATGGCATCATTAACAAGATTCATCTGAATATGTCTTTTATTGAACTTCGTGGCTTGATCTCATAATCAGCTTCTAAAAGTGATCTTTCGTTATCATGGTGTTATTTGCATTTGACTTTGTACAAGTCACCTCTTTGGCTCAAAGGTAATTTTTATGGCAATTTTATAATGTTGTTTTGGGCATCATTTTTTTGGCTATCTTGCCTTGGTAAATGACTTTGATTAAAGTCATATCTGACTCGAGCTAAATGATTATTTTCCTTACTTAAAATTCATTTGGAAATGACATGGCTTCGACCTTTTGGTAATTATTGCAATGATATTTTGATGGAAGTATTGGGTCGACACCTCTATTAGCATTGTCTTCTATGTGATCATTAAGTCGGCATTCTTTAAAGAACTTTGACTCAGATTTTGGTCTATTTTAATTATGTGGTCGACATCTTTGGAAAACAAACTCAACAATCTTTTGATTTGTTCATTATTATTCCTTTTGATTTATGGAGACTTCAAACTTCATTATGTTCTTCTGAATAGTCATCGAATGACTTGGAAAAGGAAAGATTAGTGAAAAATGAGTTTTATGATTTTCATTTGGCTGGGTATGGAACCCTAGCCACACCACCACCATGAGAGTGGTCTCTTTTCTATAGCAAATCTGCTCTCAGCTCTCTCTATCATCACTCTTTGTTGCAGAAATCAGCTCATTATGAGAGCTCGGTCAACATATGGGTTTTCTCTGTGCATGAAAAGATTTTGTCGATTGTGTTCTTTCAAGGGAAGTCGATGGGAGTTACAAACCTGGGCAGCCATTGTGGTTGGCATCGAATCTCTGGTATTTATTTATTTTTCTTGCTGCACAAACATGTATCATTTTCATCATTTGATGTCTATATTTAGCAAATGGCAGTCACTAGTTTTCTTGCTCAAATCTGAAAAGGCATAAGCATTTTCTTTTGTGTCATAAGTTAACATATTTCAGTTATTGAAGAAATAATTGATGCACTGATAGAATACCATTTCTATTTGTTCTTGCATTAAGGGTTTGTGTCTTCTGGTTCCTGGGTAGTCGTGCATTTTGAAAAAACTGCCAGTTTCATTGAGGACTCATTTCATTTGTTACATAAAAGATGATTATTTGCATAAGGCCTCTGGAAATAGATTCTTTTGGTCTTTTTCTCAAACATGGAAATGATATTTTACTTTTTCATATTTCTACTCTTTCAAATCTGGTTTTTGACAAATACTTGCAGCTTGAAAAAGGGAACATTACTTGAAATATTATGTTAGAGTTTGGAACGGCCTTCTATACTAGTGTTACACAAATTTATTAACCATCTGCTGATTATCATCATTCAATTGGTTCATTTTTTAAAAATAGTAATGGGGGTTCAGATTCCTTTGACCTCGAATTTTTTGAAGACTTTATTATTGGCAGACCTATTTGAAATTAAATATATATACAGTGTTTTGAACACTGTGAGGATTCTGGTTATGATTTTGAGATATTGTACTGGTTGTATCAAGAAATGAAATGTAAAAGCTTTGTTATACAAAAAAAAATTGAAAACATGTTGCAGAGCACAGTTGTAATTCTTTTCTATTTAGTATTTTAAGGATTCAAGAGTTGAATTCTTAGGGTATTAGGTAGAGAAGACTATTGAGTTCCTTGAGCTTACTTGAAAATAGAGAGATCCTCTGATATTATTATTGTTCAAAAAATAATTTGAGGGGTTGGTACTCCTTGAGATTGATATCTCTAAATGAGGGGTTGGTGCTCCTTGAGTGGGTGCTCAAAAATTAGCCTATAAGGAATTGTTAACAATGGATTTTTGAAGATTAAGACTACAAGGCATTTCAGGAGTGGTTTTTATACCTTAGGAGGGTTTTCCACTAGGAAAAATCTTGTGTCTCTTTGTTCTTTTGTGGTCTCTCTACTTTACTGAGTTGTTACTGCTTTGTTCACTGTTTGGTTATTACTTTTTTCAATTTTGTTTATGAATGATTACATTCAACTCATGAATTCATTAATCATTGAAATATTGAGATCAAATTTGAACTATGTTTTATTTTATGAAAAATGTTTAAATCTAGTAAGGCACTAATTCACCCCCCCTCTCAGTGTCGTTTTCACTCCAACAGGCTAAAGCATCCTATTATAGGAAAGAGGTCACGAGGTCTAGTATCCCCACCATCCTCGTGGTACCAAAGGGTGTATCGTGCCAACACCACTGGTCACGTGAAATTTTTTTACCAGGTGCACTGTAGTTTATAGGGGTGAATACCTGACTGATTCATGTAGTCCAAAAAAAAATTAAATAAGAGGATTTTGGTTTGAAAAAACAAATGGAGATTCACTTGAAACACAAAGGGCTGTATAGGGTAACCATGGGTACAAAAATTGAACCTACAGGTGCTACTAAAAAGATAAAATGGTTTAATAGGTGTGATGAAGCTTATGGTCCATTATGTTTGTCTATTTCATCTGACCTTCTTTTTCACATTGATTCTTGCACAACACCCAATGAGATCTGGACCACTTTAGAGTCTTTGTTTGGGAAGCAGGATACTATGAGAGGGTTTCAATTAGAGAATGAGCTTATTGGCTTAAATCCTAGGGATTTTGGCAGCACCCAAGAGTTTTTCACCAAACTCAAGTCTCTTAGATTATAGTTGTCACGGTTTGGTGTTTAGAAAGAAGACTCTCAGTTGATATTGTCCATTCTTTCTAAGCTTGAACCAGATTATTCAGTTTTTTTATCTACCTTTTATGCCACTATGGATGCACTTGGTATGAGATTCACTATGCCATCTCTTGATGACTTTGCTTCATCTCTCACTCAAGAGAAAGCTAAGTTAGCTAGCATGGGCACGGTGAAAACTTCTTCCTCATCACAAGCACTTATTGCATCACAGGACCCCAGAGATCAGAAGGCTTCCACACGCAAAGGAAAGAAATAGAAACAAAAGGATTCCAAACCTCATGAGCAACAAAAGGATTCCTCAGATTCATCCTCCTCTTCTAAGGGGAAATCATCCAGGAAGGAGAAGGTTCCATGTGCATATTGCAAGCGGGAAGGACATGCAGAACATAATTGTTACAAGAAGGACATTGATGAGATGAAACATCTTCTTCAGAAACATCAGATTGATTTTCCTTCTAGGATTTCTGCATCATCTTCTTCTCCTCATTCTTCTTAACACATGCACAACTAGTTTACATACTTCATCAGATATGAAGGGACATGCTTTTTGTGCTTCTTTAGGTATTAGATTAGGGAGATGGCTTCTAGATTCAGGAGCATCTCATCATATGGCTTCTTCACAGTCTATGTTTACTTCCTTTGAGCCTTCCACTATGTCTCCCATTTTGATGGGAAACAACACTTACATGAGTGTTACAGGGAAGGGATCTATTAGTTTTGGGGACCACTCCTTTCAGGATGTCTTGTGTGTCCCTCACTTGAAAAACAACCTTCTTTCCATTTATCAGTTCACACATGGAGGCACTGGGAGATCTGTGGAGTTCGCACCTGACTTGGTTATCATCAGAGACTTGGAAAGTAGAGTAGATATTTCTACTGGGATAGTGGATCATCATCTCGGTTGTATTCCTTCACTGATTTTGCTACTAGTGGTGCTTTTGTTCCTACAATTGTTCCTTACACTTCGAGTGTGCATCATCATACAGAGGAGATATTTGGCTTCTTGAACATTGGAGTTCTCACTTTGGATCCTGTTCTCGAGCCTTCCATTTCATCTCCTTCACCTCCTAGTTCTTCTTTTGTTTCAGTGCAGCAGGATTATGTTGATCATCCATCTTTGGAGGCTACTCTTGAGTCTTCACCTACTTTGACTTCTTCATTGGTTGAGGTCACACCTACTTCTGTGGAGACACCTTGGGCTGCACCTATTCCACCTTCAAAGATTGAATTCATTCGGCCTCTTCCCTCTCACTTCTTTCAGGAGATGCAATTTCTTCACTTCTTTTGGAGTTACTTCATTCTGGGGGGGATTTGTGGTCTCTTCTTTCCTCTCCTCTGGTGGGGTTATTTCATGTATCTTTGTGATGGATGGTGTCCTTGGGGGGTCTTATGGAGTCCTCCATCTTTCATCACTTAGTTAGTTTATTGCATTCTATTTTGGGGACGAGTTTTGTTCCCATGTGGTTTTCTCCTTTACCCTATTTGATTTAGTTTGCATTGCATTTGTAAATGAGTACCTGATCAGACCTTGTTGTCGGGACTCATCTTTGCATAATAATTTGCTTCTCCCTAAGTTGCACTTATGGGGGGGTGTTGGTGTAATTAATTATTTAATTACACTTTAGCATAAGTTTACTTAGGTAATTATTTATTTCCTAGGTTAATTATTATTTAATTATTATCCTTATCTTTTGAGTTGTCTTTTTGCTCAAGATAAGATTAGGGTTTTGCATCATTTCTTTTTTGAAGGCTTTTGTATTATTTGTAAAAAAATTTCATTCAATAATCATTATTCTGATTTTTGCTTGCACAAACTTGCTCTGGGGGTTTACAAAACATCTTTCTTTTTTTTCGCAATATCTATTGCATGTGATAGGTGATTGCTTGCAGGTGATTCTTGGGGACTATGAAGTTGGTTTTTCAACTTCTATAGATTTAGGGATTAAACTAAATAATTTGATTTATTTAATTTAATAGGATGAAATGTTAGTGCAAGAGGGGGTGAATTAGCCCAATTAGGTCAACTAGATTAATAGGTGAAAAATAAGGCATTTAATTAAATAACTAGGTTAATTTAATCAAATAGGAAAAAGGAATATGAATTTTAGAATGAATTGATATTAATATATCGAATTTAAATGTGTAATACCATTTAGGACATTTTTAAGTGTCTACATTTTTCCCCTCTTTGAAGCGAGGTACTTGTTATGTTGGTTCGAAGACTGACACTTTTCCGATTAAAATTGCTGCTCAGATCGAAAAGTGATTTTTTAGATGCCCCATTGTTGCCCCAGCGGAAGGAATTAAGTTGGTACCCTACCTCCTTGAGAGGTTGGGCAAAAATTTTGAATTTTGGGTCAACATCTCAAATAAGATTTAGAATCAATTAGGCTCAGAGAGGACTAGAAAGCACAGATGTTTGATGTAGACAAATTTGATGATGTATAGAAAGTCATAAGTCATGGGTAGCTTCATGTATATTTTGATAAATCACACAAATATTATACTTGGATAGAAATGTTAATAAAGATAGAAGAATAAGAAGAATGGATTTGACCATTGATTTTGAGATTGATTCAGAAGTCCAACAAGCCTACAATTCATCAAGATTTTATTGGATATGGTGATGAGACAAATGATTTTTCTTATTTCTAGGATTGGGATATTGCACATTCCTTATTTTTGATATAGCACATAGACACGATGCATCAAGGTACTAATAACCAGGAAGGCGTTGTATCTAGTGTGATGTACTTTGACTCTGCAAACAAATAGGATAGTTCTTGTTCACACCTTGACATAAGAAAAATCATTGGAATGTAGTTTAGAAGTTCATAATATCTAAGACCAAATCATACACAATAGTCAACAATTTACTCTAAACGACTTCCCTACACACAAATAAGCAAGTATGCACCAAGATTATTTTACAAGAATACCCCACAAGCACAACAAACAAATGATAATGATCAATGACCCATTCCTTTCTCTCTAAATCATTTAGACATCATCAAGAGGTCCTTGAAATAGTTCAATAAGATGAATCATAAGACAAGATCAAAACAAACAGTCAATGTTATCTATATCTCTTTCCAAAGGTGTAATGTGTGTTGAGGATAAATATCCAAAGTGATTGCCAATGATAATGCCCATTGTAGGAAGGATGCATCCTAGGACATATTATCAGATGTTGGTGGGTTGATAGGTTGTTTGAAAGGTCATTGATATAAAGTTTGATTGGCATGTTTGATAATTATCAAGGGTTTGATTTTTGCGTTTAAAGGTTCTACTTTTGCTAATTGTTGTACTTGTTTTTCATTTGTTTTACCAAAGGGTGAGTGTGACAATTGATTTATCATGGATGGAAGTTTATTGTGAGTGAAAGCAAGATGGGATGGGTGATTTTGGATTTTTTAGAATATTTCACTATTTTTGGTGTTTTGAAAATTTTTTGAGGTTGTTTTTGGTCTTTATCAAATGTTTATGTGAATGTTTTGGTTTTCGATTATTCAAGTTTGTTTAGGGTTTTCAAAGTTTTCTAATGTTTTGGGTTTTCCTAATTTTTCCAATGTTTAGGGGTTTTCTATGTTTTCAAATTATTTTGGATTTTTTATTTTCAAATGTTTTTGTGTTTTTCTAAGTTTTCAAATGCTTTGGAGATTTCTATGTTTTCAATTTTTTTTGGATTTTTTATTTTCAAATGTTTTTATGCTTTTCTAAGTTTTCAAATGCTTTGGGGTTTTCCTAAGTTCCAATGTTTAGGGGTTTTATGAGATTTGACCAAGAACCTAACTTAAAAGACTATCCTAGGGGTCTCAGGGGCTTATCAAAGATGAGCCTTGCCTATGTTATATACATAGAGATGACACAGTTTGACATGGTACTGTTTTTGGATTTTCAATGTTTGATCTTTTTAGGTATTTTGATGTGTTTTGGATTTTTTGGGATTTTGACTTTACAATTTTTGAATGTTTTTGGATTTTGGTTGTACAGGATTTTGATGTTTTTGAATTTTTGGCTATACAAGATTTTGATGTTTTTGGATTTTTGAATTTTTGCAAGTGTTTTTGGATTTTGATGATATTTCATGAATGTTTTTGGTATTTTCGAAAGATTTTGAGGTAAACAATACATATCGAGGTAAACAATACATAGATCATGATGTTGATGTCATGCTATGAGATATAAGACATGGATCAAGAATTATTTACAAACAAGAGTGCAAGAACCTGCCCCTAGTGTCTAGAAATGCTTCGTAGATCAATGAAAAAACCAAGATAGGTAATGTATATATGAAGAGTTTCAACAGATTTTTATCATGCTAAACTTAGGCTATGGGATTTCATGACATAAAACGGTAAGAGCCTGCCAATATTTTTCCATGAGTAGAGTTGAAGTATATACTGAATATTTATCAAGATTAAGATAAACAAAATTATCTAGATAAATTTGGATTGGATGGATGGAGGGAACATTGGATTTATTATGACAAGGATAAGATGCTTCTATCTTAGAAGGATCATATAGACACTCAATTCTACTCATGATGCCTATTTTTCATGTTTTCATCATAGTACATGCCCAAAGCGCCACTACAATGGCTTTTACTAGAGGACGATTTTTTATTTTTATTATTTTCTTGATTTTTTGAAAACTTTTACCCTCATGTTGAACCACCTGGTGGTACTGATGTAGAGGTCACTGTCATAACGTGTCAATGATACCCTGCTTGAAGAAGCTACTTTGCTAAGATACGAGCACTTGAATGCAACTTCGAAAAACTTTGATCTGCCTTATCGGTACTAGAATTAACCTTGTCTATGTGCACACATCGCAATAAATTTCCTTTGAAATCCTTATGATGAAGGGTAGCTACCAACACATAGTCAATGCGAGAATTGGATATCATAAATGGAGTGTATGGTGTCACATGCATGAAGGAATACATGAGATGGATTGGGAGATGGTTTGGAACCTTTGACTCTCCAAAATTTGGAAGATGAGGAATGATGGGTGGGAATGGAGCTTTGAGTGGAACTAGGAACAACCACTAGATATACTTTTTTCCTTGCTTGAGAATCTTGCTTTTGTATTTGAGGACTCTTTTGATGGATACATTTCCTTTTTTAATTTTTCCCTATAGTTTCTTTAACTAGTGAAGTTTTGGAGGGATGATTTTATTCATTTTTCTTTGGTATTCATTCATACTTGACGTTCCCTTTTTGCTTTACTACATTTTCTTTGATGATCTTCTCCTTGCTTTGATAAGAATCTTTATTTTTACATTGGTCCCAATTTGAGTATGAGATGATGGGTGGATGACGATTCATGATATGAATAGTTGTAGTGTTGATAGTATTTTCATCATAAGGATCCTTCGTTCCCATATGTTGATGTTTGCATTAATTAGACAATATTTCCCTCGACATTGTGAAGGTATTGACAATACCTAATCCTTGTAAGGAAAGAATACAGATGTAGAACAAACTTTCCTAATGTTAACACTCATAGAAGAATGCAAATATGACTTTAAATTTTACAATTACATACCATTAAGATGTACATGAAGGAAATAACAGAATAGAGAAACAAACTCAAACACAATTGGCTCCATATTTACGTGGAAAAACCCTTATGGGAGAAAAACCCACCACACCAAATAAAATCACTTGTATTATTGTGCGAACCCAAGCCCAGGTACCTGCAAAACAAAGAGATCACACACCCTAAGTTAGATATTGCAAGCATAAACAAGGATTCTCCATGGAATCCATTTACAATTCAAACTAGGAATGAAAATATGCAAGAACACAATGTAAGAGATAAAACAAAGATGAAATCCTAATTTAAATAGCAAACTCTTGATACCATGGGGGAATTGGTGCCAATTTGATGTGGAAATTTGGCCCTTTCCCAATTCCTATGATTGCAAGCTTCGATATGTAGACTTGATGAAGAGATTTGATCCACTTTTGATGATGAATGATGAGGACTCCAAGCCAAATCTGCAAAAGAACCTAGCTAAGAGTTCAATGGTGTGAAACTTGATAGATCTTTGAGCATGGTAACTTTACTCAAATTGTAGATGATGAAATGAGGAGAGGAACTCTTCATTTATAGGATTTCAAGATGGATGAATGTCCAAATTTGAGCAATGTGGGACTAACATTCATCCAATGATATGGTGCCACTTGTCAAGTTATGAATGGATGATGGTTGTGCAAGATTTGGGGTTTGTGCCAATAAATGCCAATATTTGAAATTCAAATTTGTTGAAATGACATGTAAGAGGGAAGGGAAAATGAAATAAATGCCACTTGGCTCAAGGCAAAGGACATGTAAGATGAAGTTATTGCCTTGTTGGATGTACATGTTGACTTGGAATTTTTGAATTCAAATTGAGAGAATATTCCAAAAGATGCCTTGTGAGGAAAATAGGAATTTAATAAATGAATTAAATCTATTTTCATGTGCAACTTGCATTATCTAGAGGATGTGACATGAGATTAGATTAAATTAATCATGGGTTAATTAATTTAATGGGAGATTTGATGATGTGACTTATTTGACTTAGATTTATGGATTTATTTAAATCAAATAAGAGAGGAATATGATAAGAGGCTAATTAAATAAAGATTTTGATTTATTTAGTTAAAAGGGATGGTGTTAGATTAAATCAATAAGATTTTAATTTATTTAATTTAATGGATAGACTTTAGAGGTTTAATCAAATAAATTGATTATTTAATTAAATAGGGATAATTAGATCAGATGGATTGATTTAATTAACAAGAGAAAGTGACTTAATTAGACAAAATGATTTATTTAATTAAGAGACGAATATTGATGAATTTAATTAGATAAGGGAATTTGATTAAACGGTTAGACTGAGGGATGATTTAGGAAGAAACGATGTTAGTGAGTTAGGACTAGATGCATGATGTCAATCAATATATTTTCGATGTCTACATTTTGCCCCTCTTTGAAGCAATGCACTTGTTGCGTTGGTTCAAAGAATAACCGATCTTGATCAAAGCCAAAAAAAAATCAATATTTAAAAACTTGCCCCACTACCACATGGCGAGAGAATATGCCATTATAATGCCCCCTTGAGAGATCGGACGAAAATTTCAATTTTTTGGGTGATCTCACGAAAAAAGGTGACAGAGTGCCCGACAGGTCCAAAAGGGGTCCGGGAAGCTGAAAACGTGTCTAAATGCAATAAAATGATGAAAAACAAGCCTCAAACAAACAAAAACGGGTTCGAGGGTCCAAAATCCTAGTAGGACAGCCCCAAAGGGTTAGAAAACCCTAACTTTTAGGCTTAAAAGGGGCCCGAGGGATCACTTTCAAGTTATTTTCACACACCTCCGCTAGCATTCTTGAGATTCAAGCTCTGAACTCCCAACGATATGGCACAACGACAGCTTCCCTTGCACATTTTGGATCGCATTCGGACCTACCAGTAGCCACCTAGCATTGGTGCCCCGGTATGTGGCCCTAACTGACGCCTCATTTTTTTGTTTTGATGCATTTATTTCATGCTTTAAGGAGAGCTCGCCTCCAACGGCGCTATTATAGCGCTGCTCGGTGTTCAAAGTGCACTAGTTTTTTCCTTCTTGCACCACAGCGGTGCAATTTGGAGTTTAAAAACTCCACCGTTGGGCTCAGGCTCAGCTCAGACTCGGTGGGCCAATTTTGGAAAAGTGCACCGTGGCGGTGCCCTTTTCACCAAAACTGCAACGCTAAGGGCTAAAGTACACCGCGGCAGCGCCATTTGGTTAAATTTTGGGTCCAGCGTTGTTTGAGAAAACTCAAACTACGATGCCTTCACAAACTGCGCCGCTTGAAGTGAGTTTGAGGTGTTACGTTAGTATTTTTTTAAAAAAAATTCACACGCTGACCTTCACTAATGTAGGACGGGCCTAGGGAGCTTTACTCTTGGGAGCACTGATCATGGGACCTGGCGAGCATTTTACGGGACCTGAGCAACCACGATCAAGATCGACTAGGAGTTGTGGGTTTGTGGCACATTGCGTACGCAGTGCTCATGCGCACACACCTCGGGATGTTGTCAGCACTAGCTGAAAGATGGCATAGCGAGACCTCGTTGTTTCATCTTCCCACTGGTCAAGTGACCGTCACATTAGAGGATGTCTGGCATATATTACGATTTCCCATTCATAGCCAGCGGGTGATCTATGACATGGAGGAGGGTCGCGAGTACTGTACCAGAGTCCTTGCTACATGAGACATCATATACTGCGAGGGGCAGATCGAGTTAAAGCGATACAAAATTATCGCACCTCCCTTGCGCTAGGCAGTTGCAGCGATTATTTCTGGTTTGGTTGCCCCAGACAGGCGAGAGTGGTATTTCAGTCCAGACTGGAGTTACTGCTGGGAGAGGATGGTCCGGCACAGGCCGGTTTGGTTCACGTGGGGGCCTGTACTTTTAGCTTCACTATACAAGGACCTACATGAGTATGTGTACGTAGATGGTAGAGCACTGGGAGCCAGCATGACCTTGCTACATATCTGGGCATGGGAGCACATTTTTGTGCTACGTCCATGGGTTGTTCCAGTTCTGATGGGGGTGGAGGATGCCCTTGTGGCTCAGTATAGAGGCGGTGTGTCCTTCACACACACTGGTGAGCATGGGATCCCCTACTGGAGGTGGGACATTGATGAGATGCTCATTTTTACTTAGCGTCTGTACCTTGGTCGGCCTGGATGGGCCGACGATGCTGCCCAACTCTTCTATTACTGTCAAGATTGGTACATGTAGGGCCGAGAGCATATGATGATAGAGAGATACGTGCCCAGACATGTACAGCATCAGTTCAGAGAGCCACAAGATCGGCCAGATGACGGCTACGTGGTCGTTTTTGCACGCAACATGACACAGGTGGCATGGGGGCTAGGTATTCCGACCGTAGAGGTAGTTGATAGCTTCCGATAGTTGGTGGCCTGACCTTGAGCTTATGATTAGGGTCCAGCAGATCCAGGCACCACACAGGCCTTCAGAGATTGGTTTAGACCTCCCCTACGGTTGACCATTCCAGGCGAGGATCCAGAGGCATATAGGGTCAGAGGCAGAGGCAAGGGATGAGGACGAGGGCGAGGCCTGAGGATCAAGATCCTATAGGATCCACTAGGGGTGCCCCCAGTTCCACCAAGTCAAGGAGATGTCCCCATGCAAGACCAACAGCAGGATCCACCAGTCCCACCCCCACGTGCCGGGGGTGAGGACCAAGCATGGGTACAGCTGGCAGGGCAGGCAGACGCATGGGATGCCCTAATTTTGCAGTTACAGGCATAGGTATAGGCAGTGACAGCCGAGAGAGACTAGGAACGAGCCGAGAGGGAGTAGCTGAGAGCAGAGAGGGATCAGGCTATGCAGTAGAGACAGGTTGCAGAGCTACAGGCAGTGACAGAGCTAGGTCACAAGCAGCAGATTGAGAGCATGATAGCCTCCTCATCTCAGGGTACAGTGTCGATCCAATCCTACAGAGAGGCCGTTCGAGAGGCAAAGTACTACTGTTGGGCCTACCATGATACAGTTCCTAGAGCAGACTGGGTCCCAGAGTACTTAGAGCGGGCCAGTCAAAGACCATCAGAGGGTCACGGTGAGAGGGGCGAGGGCAACATCCACAGAGATCGGGCTTGATCCAGATCTTTATGGCGTACCTTTTGTGCTTTATGGGCTCATTTTTGATAGCCCGATGGGCATTTTGTACTAACTGACCCACATATGTACAGTGATCCTAATTAACATTCTTTGTACTATGACAATTGATATGATATATATGAGCTGATTTTGATGTGATGAAATGTGTACCCTTATCTATGCATGCATGTTTTATTTCTATATGTTATGGATGTGTTTATTTCTAATGATGTTTATGCAATGATTATGACCTATGATATGATGTGCAATGATGTTTAATCATATGATGATTTATTTTATGCAAATGTGATATGTGAAATGATATATGGTATATGTAATGATGTATGGAAAATGCTTATATGAGATGATCTATGATGTGATGGATGTGATATGATGCTAATGAAATGGTAGTATGAGATGCAAATGTTTTTATCCTAAATGATGACGTATGTAATGATATGTCTAATGACTTCAAATGCTTATGTGCCTATTGCTTATGATTATGCACTAAATGATTATGGAATGATTTTTTAGATGCTTATGTGATGATTTAGATGGTAATGTCATGAGATGCCACGTGATGGGTGAATGCAATGTCATGAATTTACCTATTTAAAATGTGATGTGTATGTTTCCTATATGATATGCTTATGCAATGGTTTCTATATGTTATGTTTGTGCAATATGCTAATGATTTATGGATGCATGATTAATGAAGGTGATGGTGATGGTGATCAACTGTCATAGTACCTTGTTAGCGTGATCAGTGAGAAAAGGAGTCATTTCAACAAGACAAATGATGACGCAAATGCAAATGATGATGATGATGATTACTTGCCAAGGAATTGGGATTTTCAAAGGGCCAAAATTTTCTTATGTTTGATAACACACGTGGTACGATGCATCAAGGTATAGCAAACTAGGATGGCGTGATACCCAGTGTGATGGACTTTGACTTCGACAATCAGATAGGAGTATTCTTGTTCACACCTGACATACATAAACCTTGCTAGGATGCACTTCAGGAGTTTTAGACACCTTGGACCAAAACACAGAAAGGTAAACCTATCCCTATAATAGTCAACAAGTTTCCCTAGACCTCTTCCATACATACCTAACAAAGCAAGTATTCGTCAAGGTTATATTGCAAGAGCGTCCAACAAGTGCAGCAGACAAAAGATAATTATCCTTGCCCCATTCCTATTTCTCTAAATCCTCTGTTTTGGGATATCATCAAGACGTCCTTTGAATGAGCGCAAAATAAGATAAGTCAAAAGATAAAGACCAAGTAAACAAACTGACTGATGCTCTTCAATACCACTAGCGGAAAGAGGATGTGTTTTCTAAGGATGATGAACGAAACTTATTGCCAAAAGATAATGCCCATTGTAGGAAGGATTCATCCTAGGACATGTTAGTGGATGGCGGCACGTCATTTCATTTATAAAGGATCATTAATATGGGACAAATTCAGCTAATGAGTTACCAATACGAAGAGATAACCAACCTGCTTACTGACTTAGACTTTAGACCTGACATTTTGAGTTCTTACTCTTTTAAGCTGCTAGACTTGTTTCTAATTGTTTCGCCAAAGGTTGAGGATGATGATCAGTTTATTATGAATGGTGTTTATTGCGAGTGCAAGCGAGATGAGGCGGATGGATTTTTTCAAATATTTAGATGTTTTTGATGTTTTGCAATGTTTTGAGGCTATTTTTGGTATTTTTCAAAGTTTTACAAATGTTTTGATTTTCGATTTTCTAATGTTTTGCAATTTTTTGAGATTTTGACCAAGAGACTAACCTAAAGACCTATCCTAGGGGCCTCGGGGGCTCATCAACAGATTACCCTTGCCTACGTTATACACGCAGAGACCACGTAGTTCGACTAGCGACTTGACCAATTTACAAATTAAGATATACATGATGAAAGGTTAGTTTATTATGATGGACTCCTACAAGACTGACCTAAATGTCTCGGGGGATGATCAAAGATCAACCTTTCCTATGTTCAAGCTCAGAGACGACGTAGTTCGACAAGATGACCTTGTTTTTGGCTTTTTGAATGACTTTTTGACCTGTTTTTGGATTTTGATATGTTTTGAATGTTTTTGGATTTTCTGATGTTTTGATGTTTTTGGATTTTTTGATTTGAGGATTTTAAGATCATACACGAATCTGATCCGGTGAGAACGTGCCCCCAGCGTGCTATAATAGACTACTTCGATAAAGGCAGGACAAGATGACCTTGAGGATGGGCTGAGTAGTACTAGGAGGGATCATGATACAAACACAGGACCAAGCTATGGTATGGATGCGAATGGATGTGTGATGGATGGAGACCCGAATGTGATGGATGATGGGAGCGAAATGAAGGGATAATGACGAACAAGCCGTAAAGATCTTGTGGATGGAAAGTGCTTATTTACACAAGGTGCCTGTTTGCCAGGTTTTCACCAAGGTACTTGCCCAAAGTGCCACCAAAGTGGTTTTCACTAGAGGACAATTTTTTTGATCCCTTTTCTGATTTTTTTTGGATTTTTTGCTTTTTTGATTTTTTTGTTGTTACCAAGACACCTGTTTGCTAGGTTTTTGCCGAAGTAACCATTTTTTTAGGACTTTTTCTAATTTTTTGGATTTTTTGGTTCTATACCTTGAAAGAATTAGGCATAAAACTTTTTGAGATGGGAGTTATTCATGGGCTCTTGTAGAGGTTCCCCTTCGGGTGTTGATAGCTAATATGCCCCTGATTTGTAACTTGCTATGATGATGAAAGGCCCTAACCAATTGGGTTCGAACTTGCCTTTGTTGCTGGGATTCGAGACATTCTTCTGATTTTCTTTTAAGACCAATTCTCTGACTTGGAAAGTCTTGCTTCTGATCTTCTTGTTGTAGCTTCGTTTGAGTCTATTTTGATAGACTTGTAGATGATTCAAAGCATCTATGCATCTCTCATCTAGTAACTCCAACTCGTTTAATCTTGACACTCGATAGTCCTCATTAGTGATGAGATTTTGCAATGATATTCTAAGGGATGGGGGCTCAATCTCAATTGGGAGTACAACCTCTGATCCGTAGACCAAGGAGAATGGGGTGGTGCCAATGGGTGTGAGGATGTTGGTTCAATAAGCCTAGAGGGCGGGGTTAAGCTACAAGTGCCAGTCACGACCTACGTCATTGACTATTTTCTTGAGGATTTTGAGGATGGTTTTGTTCATAGCTTCGGCTTGGCCATTGCCTTGGGGATAGTACAAGGTGGAGAAGCGATGCTAGATTTTGAATTTCTCGCACAAGTCACGAACCTCCTAGTTCTTGAATGGTGTCTCATTATCTGAGATAATGGCTTGTGGAACACCGTAACGACAGATGAGATAGTTCAAGATAAATTTTGAGATTTGCTTCCCAGTGATATACATCATGGGTATGGCTTCCACCCACTTTGTGAAGTACTCAGTTGCAGTGATGATAAATTTATGGCCATTGGATGAGGTAGGTGTGATTTTCCCAATGAGGTCGAGTCCCCACTGTGAAAAGGGCCATGGTGTGATGATCGGGTGAAGCTCTTGAGCTGGAGCATGGATGAGGTCCCCATGCTGTTGACATTGTAAACACCTCTTAGCATGATCATGTGCTTCTCGCTCCATTATGGGCCAATAATACCCCAGCCTTAGCAGTTTCTTGGCTATGGTTATTTTTCTCGAGTGTGAGCCACATATACTGTTATGAACCTCGGTTAGAGCGGTTATTTCCTTCTCAGCATTTAGACAACGCAACAAGGTACCTTCTATGCTTCTACAGTATAAGGTATCACCTAGGATGACAAATCGGGATGCCTTTTTGATAAAGGTTCATTTTAGGCTCAATGGTAGGTCTGCGGGTATGATTCCTATGCGAAGATATGTGTAGATGTCATGGTACCAAGGATTTCCAGGACCAACGATTTCACATACATATTCTAATTCTAGTACCTCGAATGTGGGAACGAGAAGCTGCTCGATCAAAAATTCGTATTTCGGCGTGTTGTGAGGGATGTCTAATAGAGACCCAATTGTAGCCATGGCGTCTGCTGCTCTGTTGTTGGTTCTCAGAATTTTCTCAAATGTTATGTCAATGAAGGATTCCTCTAGAGTCTCCACCAATTTCTTGTATGGAGTGAGCTTATCATCCTTAGTATGATATTCATTATTGACTTGATTTATGATCAACTGAGAGTCTCCATATACCTTGAGAGCTATGATATTCCATTGCACTGCTATCTTGAGGCCTATAGTCAAAGCCTCGTATTCTGCTATGTTGTTGGTGCAAGGAATTTCCAATTTGTATGACTTCGATATGAAATCCCCTTGTGGGGTGATGAAGAAGACACCATCTCCTGATTCATTGGTGCAAGAGCACCAAGGAAACATTGGGAAACACTAGGCAATTTTGGAAGCCTGGGAAGAAATTTTGTGTCTTGATAATTCAAGGTCATGTTGACCATTTAGTTAGTTTTTGTTGTTTTTGAATAAATCTTGATCTTTTGTGATCAGTGTAATAGGATGTGAAAGGATTAGATGAGTGTAGTTGCTCATTTGGCTTAGGTTGCCAACATTTGGGAAAAGTTGGAAAACATAGCGGGTTTTTGAATTTTTGCTATTTGATCATTAGAAGGTCCGACCAAGGGAGAGTAACTACTTTGGGAACCTTTAAAAGCTGGACCTTGACCTAGAATCAGGGTTGGTTGGTTGGGAAAACTTTGTAGCTTTTGGAAGTTTACTGATCATATGGAAAAGCAATGAGTTTCTTGAAATTTTCTAGTTTTTAGTGTTTATTTGTGTGTTAATGAAGTGTTCCAGGCACTGAGAAGTGTGTGGCACATGTGGTATCTATTTTCCAAGATTTTTGTGCTTTGTAGTTAGTTTCTCTTATCGTTTCGTAGTTTTGTTCTTTGTTAGTTTTGTTTCTTTCATTATTGATCAGACCGGATAGATGTTAATCATGGAGTCTTAGACCTCTCTTTTCCACTGTACCTAGTGTATAGTCTATGGGGGAATGAGGCTAAGCTCCATGCCTGTACATATCTTAGGTTTAGAAGACAGTAGGTGTCAAGGAAGCATGGTGAAGATCTTTCGCTAGGCGAGCTGACTATGCCCGGCTAGGAAAGAATAGTGGAAACCAAGCCCTAACGTTGCAGGGGTGTCAATCCCTTAGCAACCCAAGGTGTGTGGTGGATATAGGAGTCCTTGAAAAGGTTTGGCAGGGAGGCAGAGTCTTCACCAATCCATTTGGTGGGTAAAAAAAGCAAACAGATCACTGCCTGGTCAAGAAATGGCCTAAAAAGCCCTAAATCTAGCAAAGTAAGGGTTACGCCTGTGTACGACCTGTGAAGGCCTATAACCTCTAAAATATTTGAGAGGTTGGAAAATGAGATAGGGTCTCAGAAGGGAGTTTGTGATGTTCTTCAGGGAATTTGGGAGATTAAGCCTACTTTCTCGGGTTAGGAGGCCTAATTGGGGCTCAAGGGCTACTAGCCCTTTTTAAACCCTAGAATAAGGTTTGGTGAAAGCGATGGAGAAATGGAGTATGGTGGATGACCAGGAACCCTAGGTGGATATATTTGAAGCTTTGGAAGTCAACACACACCCCTGCAACAAGTTGCTAAAGCTTGGAGGTTAAGTGGTCTTTAGGGAAGAGTAAGGACCAAGGGTGAGATAGTGGCAAGGCACTAAGATTGGCTTAGTTAGGAGAATGCAGATGATAGTAGGGTTGGCCAGCAGAACTAGGGGTGCCTAGTAAGCACTAGGGCCTATAGGTTAAGAAGGTGGAAAGTGACAACAAAGGGTTTTCCAAGGTGAAACCCAGAGCATGGGACAGTGAGTGTCTCATCCAGCCTTACCCTATCAGATTGGTATCAAAGCAAGCAAAATATTTGGGAAGCATCTTATATGTCAGAGGTTGAGTCTAGTGATTCTTCCATCATGGTGACAAATGCAGAATTGGCTAAGATGGTTGAAGAGCAGGAGGAAGACAATAAACTGTTGAGGGAAAGAATAGCCCAGCTTGAACAAGCAGTGAGGAGTGCGCAATTTGAAGGAAGGATACCAAAGGAAGAAGAGGTTGTAGAGGAAGAAAAGACCCCTGAACCTGACCCTGTCCTAAAAGAAGAGCCTTTCTTGAAGGCATTGAAGGCCTTGAGTGGAAAAGCACTTGAAGGCATACCATTATTTAGTGGAAAAATGGAAGCTGATCTAGTCATGGACTAGATAGAGGAAATGGAAAACCATTTTGAATACTGAAGCATAGAAGGTAAAGGAGGCCAAATCAAGACTAAGAGGTTCTTCCTTGACATGGTGGAAGTTCATTCAGACAAAGAGGGAAAAAGAAGGTAAGCAACCTATCTCAACTTGGAAAGGATTGGTTGCCAAGATAAAAGAAGCATACATGCTAGATGACTATGAGATTCAGTTACACAAGAAGATACAAAGCCCAAGGCAGAAAGACCAAGATGTAAACACTTACACTGAGGAGTTTCAAAAACTTTGCATGAGGTCTAATGTGAAAGAGGATGAGAGTCTCAAGGTGGCTACGTATCTTAATGGCTTGAAGTGGAACATCCAAGAGGAGATGGCTCTTTTAAGTCCTAAGATAGTACATCAATGCTACCAATTATCCATAAAGATTGAGGAAAGAAGCAAGAGGAAGCAAGACCAGGCTTCTAAGGGCAGAGGAAAAGGCATAGATCAAAGAGATCAAAGAGGGCAATGAGGTGGATACCAAGGAAGAGGAAATGACCAAAGAAACTAAGGATAGGTCTAAACTCACAGAGCATGGAGGAGAAACATATTCTAGAGGAGGATATAATAGAGGTAGAGGACCTCAAGGAGCTTCAAGCAGAGGAAGAGGAGCAGGTAGGAGAAATTCACACTTTGCAAACATGAAGTGCTACCATTGTGGTCAAGTTGGACACCCTGCTTATAGGTGCCCGGAAAAAGCATCTTCATCAACCAATGAGAAGAGAGTGGCTTATGCACAAGAGGAAACCATGAGTCCTAAGTCATCTGAGGTTAGTCACATTGAATCTGAGGTAGGAGAGAATCTGATGTTTAATAGAGTCCTGATCAGACAGCCGGTTAAGGAAGAACCAAAACAGAGAGCTCTATTTAGAGTAAGGTGCAAGATACTTGGTAAAGTATGCAAGGTTATAGTAGATTCAGGCTCAACAGACAATATAATCTCAGAGGAGGCTATAATGAAACTAAAATTGGAGAAGCTACCCCATACTAACCCCTACAAGGTCACATGGCTAAACAAGGGGTAGAGTGTTTTAGTAAATGAGCAAGTAACGGTGAATTTTTCCATTGGAGGGTACAAGGACAAGTTAGTTTGTGATGTGTTACCCATGGATGCATGCCATCTACTTTTAGGCAGACCATGGCAATATGACAAAAGTGTCATATATGATGGGAACGAGAACACCATTTCATTCAAGAAGGATGGGAAGACTTTTAAGTTGCAGTCACTGTCAGAAGAAGAAGGACAGTCAAAGACACCAAACATCATGTTGAGCAGTGGTAAAGAGTTCCTTAACAACCTACATCAAGGGAGTGAAGGATATGTGGTTGTGTTACAACCTACAGAGGAAGATAAGGATGAAAGGACAGTCCTACCAGAAGCAGTCCAGAAGTTACTTGACAGGTATAAGAGTATAGTTAGTGATGGTACACCTGCAACTCTACCACCAAAGAGAGCCATAAGTCATCAAATTGACTTCATACCTGGAGCTTCATTACCTAACAAAGCAGCTTATAAGCTTACACCAGATCAGAACCTAGAGGTAGCTAGGCAAGTACAAGAATTGTTGGATCAAGGATTGATTCAAAAGAGCATCATCCCATGTGCAGTACCAGTGGTTTTAGCAACCAAGAAAGGAGGTAAGTGGAGGTTATGCACTTATTCTAGAGCAATAAATAGGATCACCATTAGATATAGGTTCCCTATTCCTAGAATTGAATAGTTAATGGATTTTCTTGGAGGAGCTCAATACTTCACCAAGTTGGATCTCAAGAGTGGATACCATCAAATCAGAATTAAGGATCGTGATGAGTGGAAGACAACTTTTAAGACAAATGATGGGTTATATGAATGGAGAGTGATGCAATTTGGCCTCTCTAATTCCCCTAGCACATTCATGAGGCTCATGAATGAAGTACTCAAGGACTTTACAGGGATATTTGTGGTGGTATACCTTGATGACATCCTCATATACAGCAAGACAACAGAAGAGCATTTGAAACATGTGGAGTTGGTTCTTAGAAGGTTGCAAGAAGAGAAATTGGAAATCAATCTAGAGAAATGTGAGTTCTTTAAGCAAGAGCTAGTCTATTTGGGTTTTGTAGTGTCCAAAGGATCATTGAAGATGGATCCAAGCAAGGTGGAAGCCATCCTAAACTGGCCTACACCAACCACAGGGACTGAGGTAAGAATTTTTCATGGATTAGCCCAATTTTATAGAAAATTCATAAGGAACTATAGTGGTATATGCACACCGGTCCTAGATACAATCAAAGGAGGTTTAAAAAATAATTTTGTGTGGACTCAAGAAGCTAAGAAAGGGTTTGAGAAAATTAAACAAGAAGTGGCAACTCAACCAATTCTCTTATTACCTAGTTTTGACAAGTTGTTCACTGTTGAATGTGATGCTAGTAGAGTGGCAGTAGGAGGAGTGCTAAGTCAAGAGGGTAGACCTATATACTTCTTTAGTGAGAAGCTCAATGAAGAAAAGAAGAATTATTCAACCTATGACTTAGAACTTTATGCTTTGGTTCAGTCACTTAGAAAGTGGAGGCATTACCTTCTACCCAAGAAGTTTGTAGTCTTTACTGACAATCAGGCACTGAGTTTTATCAACACTCAAGAGAAGTTAAGTAATAGGCATTTCAAAATTGATGGAATACATTCAAGCTTTTACCTTCACTATCAAGCACAAGAAGGGATAGTTAAACAAAGTAGCAGATGGATTGAGCAGGAGATTGTTGACAGTGCAAGAGATACAGATCAAGAGCATTGGCATAGAGAGTTTCAAGGATCTCTATGGGGAAGATGAAGACTTTTCAGAGGTTTATAAGGTATGTTCTAACTTTGAAAACCATTTCCATAGCCAATACTCTGAGTATACTTTGCAAAGTGGGTTATTGTTTAAGGGAAATCAGTTATGTGTTCCAAGAGGGTCAATGAGGGAAAATTTGATTCAGGAAAATCATAATGGCAGTCTTAGTGGGAATTTTGGCATCAATAAGACTTTAGAACTAGTGCAAAGATTCTATTACTAGCCTAAGTTGGCAAGAGATGTTAGAAAGTATGTGGAACAATGTGTTGTGTGTATGAAAGCTAAGGGAGGAGCTAGTAATGTTGGTTTATACCAACCCCTACCCATTCCTAACAGACCATGGGAGTGTGTGAGCATGGATTTTGTGGTAGGCCTTCCTAAGACCAGGACTGGTTTTGACAGTGTTTATCTAGTAGTAGACAAATTTAGCAAGATGAGTCATTTCATTCCTTGCAAAACTACTCATGATGCTAGCTACATAGCTCATCTTTTCTTCAAGGAGATTGTAAGGATCCATGGCTTTCCTTTGAGCATTGTTTCAGACAGGGATGTGAAGTTCATGAGTCACTTTTGGAAGACTCTATGGAGTAAATTGGATACAAATCTATCATTTGGATTAGCTTACCATCCTCAGACCGATGGTCAAACAGAGGTGGTTAACAAGGTGCTAGGTAATCTTCTAAGGTGCCTAACTAAGGAATATGGATAGACATGGGATATGGTTATCTCACAAGCTGAGTATGCTTACAATGATAGTGTGAACCGGACCACAGGGAAAAGTCCTTTTGAAGTTGTGTATGGGATGCACCCAAGAGGGATATGTGAGCTCGGAGATCTTGGAACTATGGAACATAGGAGTGGACATGCAGAAGATTTCAGTCAGACCATGAAGGAGATTCAGGAGTAGGTAAAGAGGACAGTCACTGAGGCTACACAAAAGTTGAAGGAGAAGACAGATATGTCAAGGAAAGATGTAAAATTTGTAGTAGGGGACTATGTTATGGTCCACCTTAACAAGTCAAGGTTGCATAAGGGAATGCCAACCAAGCTGCAGATGAAGAGAGTGGGTCCATGCAAGGTATTGGCCAAGTATGGGTAGAATGCATACAAAGTGGAGTTACCTACCGATCTAGGAATCTCACCAGTGTTCAATGTAGCTGATTTGATCAAGTATAAGGGGACAGTCAGTGATGTGGATCAGAACAGTCAGGAGATCTTCAAGGACATCAGCAATGTATCCTTACCTAGTCAAGACAAACCTCAGGCAGAGCAGATCTTGGAGTCAAGAGTGAAGAAGGCTACAAGACACAAGGTGTACATGGAGCACCTTATCAAGTGGAAGAACAAGCATGAATCAGAAGCTACATGGGTACAAGAAGATCAGTTCAAGAAGTTTGGCACTGACCTATCATTGGTCTCTCCTTCCATTCATTAGTGTTTGGGCTGAGAGGGGGAGAATGGTGCAGGAGCACCAAGGCAACATTGGGAAACACTAGGCAATTTTGGAAGCCTAGGAAGAAATTTTGTGTCTTGATACTTCAAGGTCATGTTGACCATTTAGTTCATTTTTGTTATTTTTGAATAAATCTTGATCTTTTGTGATCAGTGTAATAGGAGGTGAAAGGATTAGATGAGTGTAGTTGCTCATTTGGCTTAGGTTGCCAACATTTGGGAAAAGTTGGAAAGCACAGCGGGTTTTTGAACTTTTGCTATTTGATCATTAGAAGGTCCAACCAAGGGAGTGTAACTACTTTGGGAACCTTTAAAATCTGGCCCTCAACCTAGAATGAGGGTTGGTTGGTTGGGAAAACTTTGTAACTTTTGGAAGTTTACTGATCATATGGAAAAGCAATGAGTTTCTTGAAATTTTTTGGTTTTTAGTGTTTATTTGTGTGCTAATGAAGTGTTCCAGGAATTGAGAAGTGTTTGGCACGTGTGGTATCTATTTTCCAAGATTTTTGTGCTCTGTAGTTAGTTTCTCTTATCGTTTCCTAGTTTTGTTCTTTGTTATTTTTGTTTCTTTCATTGCTGATCAAACCGGTTAGCTGTTAATCATGGAGTCTTAGACCTCTCTTTTCCACTGTATCTGGTGTATATCCTGTGGGGGAATGAGGCTAAGCTCCATTCCTATACATATCTTAGGTTTAGAAGACAGTAGGTGTCAAGGAAGCATGGTGAAGATCTTTCCCTAGGCGAGCTGACTGTGCCCGGCTAGGAAAGAACAGTGGAAACCAAGCCCTAACGTTGCAGGGGTGTCAATCCCTTAGCAACCCAAGGTATGTGGTGGATGCAAGAGTCCTTGCAAAGGTTTGGCAGGAAGGCATAGTCTTCACCAATCCATTTGGTGGGTAAAAGAAGCAAACAGATCACTGCTTGGTCAAGAAATGGCCTAAAAAGCCCTAAATCTAGCAAAGTAAGGGTTACGCCTGTGTACGGCCTGTGAAGGCCTATAACCTCTAAAATCTTTGAGAGGTTGGAAAATTAGATAGGGTCTCAGAAGGGAGTTTGTGATTTTCTTCAGGGAATTTGGGAGATTAAGCCTACTTTCTCGAGTTAGGAGGCCTAATTGGGGCTCAAGGGCTACTAGCCCTTTTTAAACCCTAGAATAGGGTTTGGTGAAAGCGATGGAGAAATGGAGTATGGTGGATGACCAGGAACCCTAGGTGGATATATTTGAAGCTTTGGAAGTCAACACACACCCTTGCAACAAGTTGGTAAAGCTTGGAGGTTAAGTGGTCTTTAGGGAAGAGTAAGGACCAAGGGTGAGATAGTGGCAAGGCACCAAGATTGGCTTGGTTAGGAGAATGCAGATGATAGTAGGGTTGGCTAGGAGAACCAGGGGTGCCTAGTAAGCACTAGGGCCTATAGGTTAAGAAGGTGGAAAGTGACACCAAAGGGTTTTCCAAGGTGAAACCTAGAGCATGGGATAGTGAGTGTCTCATCCATCCTTACCCTATCATCCATGTTGCGTGTATGAACCGTCGAAGTATAGCTTCTAGTGGTCTGATACGTTGAGGTTAAAAATGGATTCATCTGGAAATTCAGATACAAGAGGATTCTCCTCATAAATAGGTGCCTCTTCCTGTTGATCCACAATAACTTGACCTTTAATGGCTTTTCGCTCAACATACTCGATGTCATACTCTGACAATATCATTACCCACTTTTCCATTCTGCCTGTGAGCATTGCCTTTAATAGGAGATACTTGAGGGGATCAATTTTTGCAATGAGCTTTATCTTGTGTGCCAGCATGTAATGTCTAAATTTTTGGGATGCAAACACTACGGCGAGGAAAGCTTTCTCGATGAATGAGTAATTTAGCTCATGGCCGACCATTGTTCTACTGATATAGTAGATGGCCCTCTATGTTCCATTTTCATCATGCTAAGCTAGAAGAGCTCTAAGGGCTACTACTGTTGCTGACACGTATAAGATCAATGGCTTCTTTGGGATAGGTGGCATTAACACTGGAGGTGTCAATAGATATTCCTTGATTTTATTAAATGCCTCTTCGCATTTTGCATCCCATTTATATACTACCCCCTTGTGGAGTAGGTGTGAATATGGGTTCTGCTTGTCTGCCAGTTGTGCTATGAATCATCGAATGGATTGAAGTTAGCCCTGGAGGCCTCTTAGTTTTTTTAATGTCTTTGGTGCTTCCATCTCAAGGATTTCCTTTACCTTCGCCGGATCCACCTCAATACCCCTCATGGAGACTATGTATCCTAGCAATTTACCTGATTGTATGCCGAAGACGCACTTCTTGGGATTTAGTCTAACTTTATATTCCTCCAGTCTATCAAAGATAGCACTTAGGGTTGCTAATGATCTTTTCTTTTCCTTGACTTGGCGAGGATGTCGTCAACATAGTCTTTGACTGTTTTGTGGATCATATCATGGAATATTAGTGTCATGGCCCTTTGATAGGTTGCTCCTACGTTCTTTAGGCCGAATGGCATCATGTTCCAGCCGTAGGTCCCTCATGGACAAGTGAAAGCCATCTTATGTTGATCTTCTTTTGCTATCATGATCTAGTTATATCATGAAAATCCATCCATTAGTGATAGCATCTCATGTCCTGCTGTCATGTCTACAATCATGTCGATATTGGGAAGCGGGAAATCATCCTTGGGACATGCCTTGTTCAAATCTCTGAAGTCCGTACAGATTCTGATGGCTCTGTCAAGTTTTGAAACAGGTACCAAATTTGACACCCATTCTGGATAATCAATTGGTCGTATGAATCCTGCATCTAACAATTTTTTGAGCTCCATTTTGACTAACAAAGCGATTTGAGGATGCATTTTGTGAAGCTTTTGTCTGATAGGTTTTGCATCTGGATATACTTCCAAATGGTGGACCACAGTCTTTGGATCAAGCCCTGGCATATCAGCATAACTCCATGCAAAGTTTATTTTCCTTTCCTTTAGGAATGCTACTAGGAGTTCTTTCTCTTCTGATAATAGTGATTCTGCATAAAATGTGATATGCGGGGTCTCCTCTATTCCTAGGTTGACTAGGTTGCATTTTTCAACCAAGATTGCTGACTTCTCTTGATGGCTCTTGGACCACAGTCTTTGGGCCCTGGCATATCAGCATAACTCCATGCAAAGTTTATTTTCCTTTCCTTTAGGAATGCTACTAGGAGTTCTTTCTCTTCTGATAATAGTGATTCTGCATAAAATGTGATATGCGGGGTCTCCTCTATTCCTAGGTTGACTAGGTTGCATTTTTCAACCAAGATTGCTGACTTCTCTTGATGAATAGCTCTTAGGGGAAGATTGAATCCTTCATCCTAAGGGCCTCAGAGAGGTTTTCACCGTTGGATACATCCTTTCTTTTTACTATTTTCTTGTCAGAGAGTGCCATGGTGTGGTTTTCACTCAAGGACTTGGATATGATTCTTAGTTTCTCACTTTTGCAACTGAAGGATTCAATTGTTTCCCCGTAATAGGTGTGTGTGTCCAACTCCATTATAAATCCTACCTTGTGATCTCCATCTGGAATGTTATCCCTCAATCCCATAAATTCTGAGAGCGCTTCATCATTTTTGAATATATCAAGAACTGGTGGTCCTTGTTGGTCATAGTCGATCAGTTGGGGATAGACTAAATGAATCTCATGATTTTGACTATCTGGTTCATAGGATATGGTACTAATCATACACAGGGTGGTATCTTCGAATAGCCTAGGTAGATTGGATAAGGTATCTTCATCATCGCTACTAATATAGGGCTTAGTTATAAAATTATGTGTGTCCCTAGCTGTGACTATTGGTGAGTGTACTTGTACTAGTATTGGCTGAGGAGAAACATTAGTGGCTCTAACCGGAGGACTTCAGCCACGTATGGTTATTTTCAGAGTGGCACATCCAAGACCAAGATTTGTTATGGGTCGCATCTCTGGCATGATAGGTATTATGAGCCCATTGGCATTTTGTCCCAGTCTTTGATTTCGGTCATAGCCCATTGCAAGCATCATGTGTAGGCCTTTGCTTCTTTCATCCATTGGTAAATTAGTTGCTGGTCTTTCATCTTGGTACAACAAGTGAGATGGATCTGCTTCAATGACCTCATGACCAAGGTCTCCCCATCTTGTGAATTCAGGATAATCTTCAGGATGCGTTTGTGATGTGGAAGCTTGATTTTCTTGTGGACGTCCCCATGATCGAGGAGATTGTGGTAACTCTCCTATCACAAAATCATTGTTAGGGAGCCTATAACTTCCACAACCATCCTACTAGATGATGAGCTTGATGTCGGATATGGTGGGAATGGCGGGTGTCTCTGTCGTAGAAGTGGACGCGAGAGTGGTGGGATTGATGTATTGTGTGGATGGTCCCTCATCATTTTTTGGCACTTGGGGAGTTTTGTAATGCTTGGCTTCAAGATTCTTGCAATATGAAAACGGCTCAGGATCTCCATGGATGGTAACCTCTTGTCCATTATGTGTGAATTTCACACATTGGTGGAAGGTTGATGCTACGACTTTCATCACGTGAATCCATGGGTGTCCTAGGAGGATATTGTATGGCAATTCAAGGTCCAAGACCTGACATGTGGTTTCCATGAGTGTTGGCCCTACTTGGATAGGAAGCTTAATTGTGCCCTAAGACACTCTTTCTTGGTTATCATATGCTCTGATTGTGATGCCCTTTCCTTTGTCAATAGACTCTTCCGATATTTTCAACTGTTTGATGAGGCTAAGAGAACAGATGTTCAAACCTGCATCTCCATCCACCAAGACCCTTTTGATTTTGCTTTTGTTCACAATGGCTTCCAAGTGAAGTGTGCGGTTGTGAGAGGTTGGGCGAGGAAATCTTGGTCGGAAAATTTAAGGAGATTAGGTGTTATGATATTTGCGACCATAGCTTGGAATTGCTCCGCTTCAAGATCTGCGGGGACAGTGGATGAGGCTAATGCTTCCTCAAGGATCTTTTTATGCTTTGATGAGATTTTTAACAACTCCATGATGGAGATGTGTGCTGGCATTCTTTTGAGTTGGTCTACAACATTGTAGCTATACGAAACGGCTCTTGATGAAGGGACTCTATTTGGTTGGGATGATCCTGCAATGGTGACTTTGCTACCTCTTGTGGTGACTCCACAATCTTCGACATGGGTGCCCTTGATAGTGATAACCATGCAGTCTTCATTTAGGGAGGCAACGACTGTTTCATACATGTGATTTACGCTACCCTTCCCTTTATCATTTCTATTTCCTTTGTTTCCATGATTTGGCATCGGATTCATGTAGATTTTAAGGTCCTGATTTCCTGTAGGTTGTTCCACGTTTATGATTTTCTTGTCAATGAGATCTTGGATGATGTTTTTGAGTCTCATGAAATTGTTTGTGGTGTGGCCTTTGATTTTGTGGAACTCACACAGTTGATTTTCGTTATACCAAGGAGGTTTGACGTCGAGTTCTTGGTAGTTCTCGAATGTAGGTGCTTTGATGAGCTTCTCGTCAATCAACCTTTTCATGATGTCCTCAAGTGGTTCCCCCAACATGGTGTATTTTCATTTTGGGTATGTTTTGTGTTGAGGTGGTCCTCTTTGGTCATTGAGGTTATTGATTGTGGGATTATTGTTGGGTTGATGTGTTGTGTGATAAGTGTTTTGATTTGGTGTTTGGATTTGTTGTGTGGGTGTGTTTTGACGCGGACCACTAATGACCACCTTGGCATCTACGACACCATCATTAGTGATGTTTTTGTTTCTTGCCCACGTGCGAGGTTTATCATTGTAGCTGGATGATGGGTGGTTGTTTTGTTGTTCATGATATGATGTTGATTCGGCAGGTTGAGTCACAAGGGCTCTTTCGATGCTGAGCGCCTTGGAGATCAATTATTCAGATGTAGTGATACCCTGAACTTTGAGATCGAATGATAGGAAACTTTCAAGGTTGGCTATGATTGTGTAGACTTGTTGTTCTTCTGGCATGGTCCACTTGCTCCGATTGGCCTTGGATTGCCATTGTTGAAGGAATGAAGCAAAAGATTCATTCTTTCCTTGTTTTAGAGCGTATAATTCTTTGAGACTGACATCCATTGCGATGTTACATGCGTAGTTCCTGATGAATTCATCTCTAATTTCTTGGAATGTTCTAATGCCTGAAGGTAAGCGGGAAAACCATTCTATAGCGGGACCTGCCAAGCTCCTAGGGAATAGTTGCATCAGATAAGTATCGTCATATGCAACCTCCATACAATGAACCTGGAATTCCCTGATGTGATCTTCAAGGTTTCCTATCCCTCGATACTTGTCAAATTTGGGGATTTCAAATCCCTTAGGGAATGGTTTCATGTCTAGGCTCCTATCAAATGGATAGGGACACAAGTTGCTTTGCATTTTGGTTGTCTGCCCCGATTGAAGGTCGAGCACTTGTTGCGAGAGCAACTTGAGTTGTGTCATCACATCATTCTAGGGATCAGGGGGTGGGATGAAAGTGTTTTGGGGTGTTTGAATTATTGGTTGGGTGGATGGGTTGGTCGATGCGTTGTTTGATGGTATCTGCATGTTCTATCGAGCAAAGTAGGCTTCTACTTGCTTTTGTATGAACGATGCCTTTTGGTGATCCTGTTGTTGTTGTGCTAGGATTTGTGCTTGTTTTTACGCTTGTTGCTGCTCCAACAACGCTTGTTGTTGTTCCCACAACACTTGTTGTTGAGCTGCCAATTTTGTTGCTTCTTGTTGCTCTTGGTATTGCTTTAATGCATGCTGATATGCTTGCAATTGTGCTGCTTGTGTAAGAAGTTGTGCTTGTGCTTGTGCTTGTTGTGCTTGATATTGAGATTGTGTTTGAGCTTGGGCTTGCGCTTGTGTTGCTTGTGCTTGTGTTGCTTGTTGCTATAATAAAAGTTGTGCTTGAGCGACTCTTTATGCTTGCAATGCTTGTGCAGCTTGGGCGGCTTGTTGTTGTTGTTGTTGCAATAAAGCTTCAGCTTGTTGTGCTTGTTGTGCTTGTAATGCGGCTTGTGTAGCTTGAACGGCTTGTTGCACGGTTTTTTTTTATGCACTTGTTGGTATCCTCTTTGAAAAGCGGCTTGTAATGTTGCGTCGAATTGGTTTGATGTGGTGAACGTTGGTGGTGGTGGAGGTGGTGGTGGATTTGGAATGGTGGTAGATGATGATGTGTTGATATTTTGCATGTTGGTTAATGGTATTGATGTGATTGGTCCTTGTGAGACCATGCTTTGTGATGTTAAGGGTGTGTTTGATGGTGTTGCCATTGCTTGTGTATTTATCGCTTGTTGTTGCGATATCAACGATAAACTCTAAGCGTTTGGTGTGATGCTTTGATTGATAGTTGGGATAGTGATTTGATTGATACTTGGTAGGGGAGGAAGTTCTAAACCAAGGAGTGATGCGGATGATAATGGAAATGGCGGAAGAGGCGGAAATGTAAGTTGTTGTGAAAACATCATGGTGTCGAATAAGCCCCCTAGTCTAAATGTATCTCCCTCTTCTTGTGAATTTGTGAGAAGAGGTGTTGTGTGAAAAATTGATGATGATGGATCGTGATGGAATGTGAGAGGAAAATTTTTGTGTAATGGGTTTTCGGGTATGCTTTGTTCCAAGGCGGTGTTTGCGTCCAAGTTTTGATTATTAACAAGGGGATGTGATTGAACAGCATTGAGAAATGTGTTTCCCTTGTTAACGTTGGGTTGGGTTGGAGAAAATGATGTTGTGATTTGCGGAATGTTTTGTGTGACGTTTTGAGATGGGGGTGTAGATGAAATGGGGATAGTGGATGAAATTGGAGGAAATGATGTGTCCACGATAGTACTTACATCAAAATCCGAAGGCAACTTGGCCCCTTGTTTTGCTAGTTCAAGCATGTACAACGAAGGGTTAAGTCTCATCATGATGTTGATGATTCTATGGTTTTCTGGATTTTGGAGTATTTCTATCATTTCCTCGTGAGACATTCCGAAAGTGAGGTCTTCTCCTTGATTTTCTTCTTGGGGATGTTGCGATGATGAGAGGGCCAATGGGTTGCTTGATCCTGTCGGATTCATTTCTGCGTTGGTTTGGCTAAGGTCACTTGAAGCGGGTGTTTCTTTGTTGGCTTCCATACTCTTCTTGTATTGAGATCTTGTTTGGACCATAAAACAGGGATCAAGAATATGGGAGACAAATCTCTTAATTCTTTTGGATTTGATCTCTATTTTATGTCCCAAAGTGAAATTTTTAAGATGTCTTGAGGATCAAAGGTGATGATATGATGATGTTAAGGATGGATTATTATGGATGCTTTTGATTTTTGATCAATCTTGAGATGAGACACTAGGCTTGTAGGACTTTGGATTTTGGTCTTTGATTTTGGAATTTGGTCCTTGATTTTGATTTTGATTTTGATTTGGATATTTGAACAAAAAGACCCTAAGATGTTGGATGATGATCTAAGGGATAGTTTTGTTCAAGGGATGATGTTTTTTGAATATGTGTGAGGAGAAGGATGCATCTACCCACACCTATTCAAACAAGACGATTTTTTTCACTAAGCACATGGAGAAGGATTCATCTACATACACTAACCTAGACAAGGTGATTTTGATAACTTTGACTAAGTATATGAAAAAGGATGCATCTACACATGCCTAGCCAAAGGTGTTTTGATAAATGTTTTCAAGGACTTGGTCACAATGTTTTTGGATGATTTTGATTTTTTTGCCACAAAGCCTAGTATCAAGGATAATTTCAAGATTTTCCAAAAGGTGATGATGGGGTGGATTTTGTTTTGATGTATGGATGAAAGAGGTTTGATTTCTTTTGATCCTTACATGAACCTAAAAAAAAACACTTTGTTTTCCTAGACCTAGGTATTGAAGAGCATGCAAATGCTTCCTAAAGACCTTTGTAACCAAAAAATGATTTCATTTGGACATGAATTTTCAGATTTTCAAACAATGACTTGTGCTTTGGGATTGTAAAGTATTCAACACACATGAAAGTTCATTTTTCTTAGCTTTGCTTAATGTCTTTATTTTACCAAAAACACTTTCTTCAATTAGGTTTTCAAACTAAGATGTCCAATGTCTTAATTTCTTCAAACCCCACAAGATATGTTATGTGGAAATTCAATGAACTTAAGGCAAGGGTTTCCTATTGTTTACTTAAGAAGCCAAATTGAGATTTAATCCAATGCTTAGAAACCTCTAAGGATGTGAATCCCAAGGGAAAGCAATAACATATGGATTGATTCAATGGTATTTTTCTTCAAAAGGGTTTGAAATTTGGATGGTGTTAAGTGTTTGTTTTGAGATGTTTTCGATCAAGCAATGCATTTTGTAACCCAAGAATAAGTACAATCCTATGGATGTGTAAGACAATATTTGTTGGATTCCCACTTGGAAAAGTCTAGCTACGCTTATCTCTAGTGAATGGTTAGATGCTTGACCCCACTGGCTCCCCTCCACGACACTCACTTATACGGGGAAGCCAAGCATCAACACCCATGAAACTCCCATGGCATGCTTTCCATTTCTACTAGAAGACCATAAAAGTGTGGGGCGGCTTTAGAACGACCGTTCTTGCACCAATAAATAGATAAAAGGATTTTGGAAAATTCTAGCACATGGGTTTTAGTAAGGACTTTCTGTTCGTAGGAGTTGACCCAACATGGCAAGAGTCCCCTTTCAGATCCATCTTGTCGGATTCAACTGCATGATATTGGCGTTTCTTCCAATATCCACATTTATATCCCAATTGGAAATACTCTTGGCTTTAGAGTGTTACCGGTTGAGTCGTTCCCTTGGATGAGTATTTTTCCCCAAGGCAGGCCCTCTAGGATAAACAAAAGCGAATGAAGAACAATATTCGTAACTCGATCAATCCTTGTTGGCAACAAGGAAAGAGAATATATGCAACAAAGCCCTCACTCACACTCGCACAAAAGTTTGTTCAATTTTAAGCCCAAATCGAAGTGTAGAGGTGATTGCTTTATCTTAACCCAAAGTCATGGAAAAGACCTTTTGATTCTCCAGATCGCTCTAAAGCGCGAGAGAAGCACATACGTCCTTTTCCAATGGCTTTAGTCTAAGTAAGCCCTCACAAAAAACACAACTACACTTGTTCTTTTTAAACCCTTAAAGCAATATGTGAGTTCATTTTAGAGCACCAAATCACAAGTGAATAGACATTAGTTCAATTGTTTAATCCATAAACAAAATCTAGTAAGTTGTTGATCCTAAGGTTCTTTTTAATCCTTCTTGCAAGAAATAAACAAAAAGAATCCTTTTTTAAACCCAAATGAAAATTAGTGTTCTAAAGAAAGAAAAAGGTGACAAATTACTTAAAGAAGTGTTAAACAAAAACTTAAGTGTTTAGAAACACTTTGATTAGACAAGATATCATCACCATGCTCCTTCTTCCTTTGCTTTTGGCTTCCAACCTACAAAGAAGAAAAACAGTTAAATTCTGAAGAAAAGAAATACAGAAATTAAAAAGCAGAAAAAAGAGGAAGAAGCAATCATAAATTAAAGCACATGCTAAAAATTTAATTTCTCCCTTTTACTGTCTTCCAGTGTCGCAACTTGTGAAGGCGTCATTGTTTTTTCCTCCTAGCATCGCTCTTACAGTGCCACTTTACCAGTCAGCGGTGCTCTGTGTCGAGATAGAGAGCACAATAGCATTGTTGTTTTCTCTCAGCGTCATAGTTTTTGAAAGCATCGGAGTTTTAAAAAATTTCAAAAACTTCTGTAGATCGGCGAGCCCAGCAACGCAGTTTAAAATTTGAAATTTCTTGGCGGGATGAGTCTAGCGGCGAAGTTTATGTTCGC
>VDFB02258018.1:0-17781 GCA_007258455.2 Sequoia sempervirens | reverse complement strand
CAATGTTGATCATACAATATTCAAGACCCCTTTGCAAGACCAAGATAAAGGAAAAGCCTCCAATTCGGGGAATAACAGCAATAATTCCAAGTATGCAACTGTCAAACATGATTACAGCACTATCATCCTTAATGTGACACCCTTTGATGATCGCATTGCCACTATCACCATAAACAAGCCAAAATTAGATTGTGTTGTTGCCACCCATAGAACCAAGATAACTATTCCAAGTCCATCCACAAATCCTCAACCAAAGGGTCAATATAACATCCTAGAGCAGCTAGGGAAAACTCCCACACAAATTTATATCTTGGAGCTCCTTTGTATTTCACCATAGAATAGATTCATCCTTGATAAATCCTTGTAAGAAGCTTTTGTACCTACAAACATAGATATCAATGAACTTTAGGCCACAGTTGGATACCTAGCTATGCCACAGCATGTCACCTTCTTTGAGCAAGAATTTTCTGCACCAAAATTTGATCATAACAACCCTTTACATCTAGAAGTATGTATGAATACACACAAGATCAGACATGTCCCAGTAGATGGTGGAGTAGGTCTAAATATTTTCTCACTAAAATTAGTGAAAGAATTGGGATACTCTGAGAATTTTATTAACCAAACCAAGAAAATCATAATCAAAGCCTATGATGATGTTGAATGATCCTCCCAAGGCATAATTTTAGTCCCAGTGAGAGTTGGCCTAGCAATACAGGACACCCTATGTTGTGTCTTGGATCTAGACTTACATTACAATATCCTCCTTGTTTTCCCATGGATTCATGCCATGAGGGCTATTCCCTCCACTTACCATCAATGCCTCAAATTCCCACACAATGGCATCGAAATCACTATTCTAGGTGACCCTAATCCTTTCCAATATTGTTTCAATCTCAAAGGAACTATTGAGAGCCAAGTGCCTATCAATCGAGAGGCCTCACCTTCTACCTCTTCCACCCCTCTATCTCACTACATAAATCCATCTACACTTGTCAAATCATGAGCCAACACATTCATTACACCTTCCACACCCAAGATCTAGATCCAAGACAAAGGATGCGGAGAATACGATATGAAGAGTCTCTTTTTTCATTGGCAATTTTCCCAAGTCACCATTATCATATGGAAAACCACATCCCATGTAGCCCAAAGTTGTTATCCACAATCCCCCTACCACCTTGACCAAATGGGGGGAACTTTCTAAAGAATCTCTAGATGACCACATTCTTACATGGTTGTACAAAGACGAGGAGGACATCGAAACTAAGAAATTGTCAATTGAATAATGTCCAAAAGGGTTCCATATAATGAAACATGGATACAATGGACATAATGGCCTTGGTCTAAACAACCAAGGAATGTTGGAACCTCTAAAACCTCCTAATTTAATAAGTCATCAAGGAATAGGGTTTATTCCAATAAAAGTGACTATCTAAGGTATCAGGTCACCCTTGAGTGCGGTTTCTAGTGCTTTAGATGAGAGGGAGACATATGAAGACCCTTGGGATTATGATGTTGATTCCAATGAATATGAATGGGATTCCCTATCCTCCACCACTTTCATGGACCTAGATAAACTATTTGGGGAATTTCAACAAATTTTTACCCTTGATTCTTCACGAAACCCATCAAGTACTTGTATGAAAATGTCTTTAACTAAGGAAGAATGGCTCCAACACTATTTTTGAAAATCCATTAATCTAACCTCTTGGGAGCCTGATGACTCCAGTTACATATTTACCTTATCTACCTACATAATGACCCTTGACGACACCAATGGTGGGTTACCCCTTGTCTACCCTCAACTAATAGATTGGGACCAACAAGGACCACCAATTTTGAAAACTTTCAAGAATGATGAATCCATTGTTGATTTCATGGCACTTCATGATAGAATACCGAGTGGGAGTCATAAATTTGGCTTTTCCATAGAACTCAATTATGTTGTATAATTTGGTGAGGACATCTTGTCCTATAGTCGCAAAAGTGAAAATGAAAAAAGTAAAAATAAAAGTACTAGGTCTTCAAGTGAAAACTGAAGGCACCTGTTGATCGTGAAGAGTAAAAATAAAGGATGTATCCGAAGGTGAAAACCTCTCAAAGGCACCTGACGATGGAGGACAAGACTATCTCTGAATAGACTAAGAGAGATTTTCATTACTTATAGAAGAAACAGAGGAAGTCAATATTGGAACATCAAATAACTCTAGAATAATACAGTTAGCAGCATCCTTGACCACTGAGGAAAATCCTGAGTTTATAGCATTATTTTCAGAAAGATGAGTCAACTTTGCATGGTCATATGCTGACATTCTTGGACTGGATCCTAAATTGGTTCTACATCACCTGCCACTTCTACCAAATGTCAAGCCATTCAAACAGAAGTTAAGAAAAATGCACCCCCAAATGGCACTCCTTGTTAAGGTAGAACTCATGAAGCTCTTGGATGTTGGATTCATTCTCCTGATCGATTATGAAAAATGGATATCAAATCTAGTTCCTATCACAAAATTTAATGGTCAAATCAAAATTTATACATATTTTCGATACCCCAATAAAGCTTGTCCCACAAATGATTTTCCTCTGCCAAACATTGACATCATAGTAGATTTAACTACTAGACACAAAATGCTCTCATTGATGGATGGATTCTCGAGTTACAATCAGATTAGAATCACCACTAAAGATCAACCAAAGACAGGTTTAACATGTGCTTGGGAAAATTTCTCTTGGAATGTTATGCCATTTGGATTGAAAAATGTTGGAGCCACCTATCAAAGAGCCATGACTACAATATTTCATGACTATATGCATGTCCTTACAAAAGATTGTGTTGATGACCTTATCTCCAAATCTCTAGAATGAAGTGGACACTTAGCAATATTGGACAATATTTTCACCCAACTTGAAAAATATCAACTTAGATTAAATCCAAAGATGTTTTTTTGGGGTCCAATCAAGAAAACTCATAGGGTATATCATCTCTCATAGAGGAATAGAAGTCGATCCCACCAAAGTAAAAGTTATCATAGACATGCCACCACCAACCAATATCATTCAATTAAGGAAATTACAATGAATATTACAATCAACCCACAGGTTCATTGCCCAACTAGCAGACATGACCCATCTATTCCAACATCTGCTAAGACAAGGCATTCCCACCAATCCTTATGCCACCAATTGATGGAAGACATTTGATACTATATGTGACAGTTGTTACATCAGGAATAGGGGAACTTTTAGCACAAAATGACAATGATGGTGAGGAAAGAGCAATATACTATATCAGTCGCACTTTAGTCAGGTATGAGCTAAACTATAGTCCTATTGAGTGAGCATGTCTAGTAGTGGTATTCACAGCACAAAAATTGAGACACTACATGCTAAATCACAAAACAAAGTTGATTGCCAAAATTGATCCTTTGAAATATCTTCTCAACAAAGCAGCATTAATAGGAAGGCTAGCTAAATGGGTTATGATTCTAAGTGAATATGAAACTAAATATGTTGACTGAAAAGTGATAAAGGAAAAAGTAATAGCTAACCAACTCACAGATGCACCATTAAAAGCAGACTACCCTCTAATATTTGATTTCCTAGATGAATCAATCCTCATTATAGACACACCAACAACATGGAAGCTATACTTTAATGCATATTATACAATTCATGGATTAGAAGCTGATATTTTATTTATCACACCTCAAGGAGACTCCATTCCTAAGTCATTTCAAATAGCATTCTCATGCACAAACAACATGGTTAAATATGAAGCATTATTGATAGAACTCTAAATGGAAATAAATTGGAAAATCAAGGACCCTCAATCCTATGATGACTCTTAGTTAGTGATTAAACAAGTTAATGATGACTATAACACCAAGGATGATAAATTGATGCCCTACAAGTGCATGGTAGATAGCTTCAAACTATCCTTTGATAATATTTCTTTTGAATAGATACTAAGAATCTAGAATAAAGCAACTGACACAATGGCTACAATTGGATCTCTCTTGGATATTCCCAACAATGCCTCACAATATGATTTCTTGGTGGAACAACTATTGATCCCTGCATTCGATGTCCCCAAAACTAAACTTGTGTGTGAACTTGTTGGTCTTGAATCCCCTTGGTATAAATACATCTACAGTTACTTGCATTGCCAAATTACCCCTCCTGACTTGTCCCTTAACCAATACAAAACCTTTATCTGACAAGCATCTAAATATTCCATCATCGGAGACACTCTTTACCATTGCATCGTAGATAGTACCCTCCTTCAATATCTTAACTCAAATGAAGCACAAACAGCATTGCAAGAGGTACACCAAGGTATCTATGGATCTCACTCTACTGGTTCAATCTTAGCTAAAAATCTCATGATAACAGGGTATTATTGGCCTATAATGGAACATGATTCTTATCACTTTGTCAAGAAATATCACCAATGTTAGATTCATGGAGATCTTATACATGCACCGGCTCAGGAACTTCAGCCGCTTACCTCACCTTGGCCATTTTCTCAATGGGGACTCAACCTTGTAGGAAATATCCATCCCACCTCTTCTAATGGACATAATTTTATCCTTTCCACTACTGAGTACTTCACAAAATGGATTGAAGCCATCCCATTAACTTACATCACTAGAAAGAAAATAGCTAAGTTCATCCTTAATTACATCATTTTTCGCTATGGTATCCCATAGTCCATCATTACCAATAATGGTCACCCTTTTAAAAACCAGGATGTCTATGAACTTTGTGAAAAATTCCATATCCAACATCATTTTTCTAATCCATATTACCCCCAAGGCAATGGCCAAGTTGAGGTGTCTAATAAGACCATCCTAAAAATCCTAAAGAAGATTGTCAATGATGCTGGCCTTGATTGGTACCTACAACTCAACCCTACTTTATAGGCTTATCATACTAGTGTTCACACTCCCACAAGAGCCACCCCATACTCCCTTGTCTTTTTTCTAAAGTAATACTTCCTATAGAGGTTGAGTTACCCTCTTCGTGAGTCTTTATGCAAGGCTTGATGTATCAAGAAGAATACCGTGTATCTCATCTACATGAGCTAGAATTACTGGATAAAAAGAGACAGAATGCTTTGACACATCTACAAGCATACTAGAATCTCCTTCAATGCATCTATAATAAAAAGGTTTGACCCAAAAGCTTTGACATTGGTGACTTGGTCCTAAAAAAAAATTTAAAGAATCAAGCAGAAAGAGAAAAACCTAGAAATTTTGAACCTAATTGGTTGGGCCCTTATATCATTATAGCATCATATGGATTAGGTGCTTATTATCTCTCTACTCCTAAAGGAGAACCATTTTCTGAACCTATCAACAGCATGCACCTCCACAAGTATTACACTTGATTCTTAGATTATCCCCTTAAAAAGTCAAAAAAATACAAAAAAAAAATCAAAAAATTTCAAAATGGTCAACCTGATGAAAACCTAGAAAACAGACATCTTGGTGACAACAAAAAAAATCAAAAAAATGGAAAATAAAAAAAAAAATAGCAAAGAGAAATAATTCGTCCAAAAGTGAAAACCACTTTAGTGGTGCTTTAGATAAGTACCATGGTGAAAACCTAGAAAAAAAGTGCCATGTGTATTCAAACTATGCTCCTCCATCTACTGTCATTCTATTTGGTCCTTTGACCTTTCCACCCATCCATTTGCACATAACACAGTCATAATAAATCCTTGTCATCCTTCTCATGGCCTAAGAACCACTGACATTTCGCATCCTGATCATCCATCGCATTCGTCTATTGCTTCCCTTGCATAATAAATTAGACCTACACCTGACTAGGGGAAATTCCTTGACTCCCATCTTCATGGGAAATAACACATGGTATTAGCCTTTTAAAACATCAAAATCAAAAAAAAAATCAAAAAACATCAAAATCCAAAAAAATTAGAAAACATCAAAATCCAAAAAAATCAAAAAACATCAAAATCCAAAAAATCAGAAAACATCAAAATCCAAAAAAATCATAAAACCATCAAAATCCAAAAAAATAAAAACACATCAAAAATCCCAAAAATAGATTATGAGTTTGGGTTTGAGTCTAAGTTAGTCTTTATTAGAGTGGTTGAACTATGTTGTCTCTATGCATTTGCTACATAGGAAAGGCTCATCTTAAATGGGCCTCTGAGACATTAGGTCAGTCCTTTTAGGTATGTCCAAATAAAATCATGACTCACTCTTTTTTTGAATAAGGAAAAGTCAATTCATGTTGAACTACGAGGTCTCTATGCATTGCTACATAGGCAAGGTCATTTGTCAATGAGCCCCCGAGGCCCCCTAGGTCATGTCCTTTAGGGTTTTTCAAGTCTAGTCATTTCCTTTGTCCGAAAACAATTATCATTCAAACCAAATCATGAAACAAAAACAAACATAACCAACAAAATATTTCATCAATCAATCAATCTAGTCATTCAATTGAAATGAGGCATTACATCATTTGTCTCATTTGGTCCTATTTCTTGTCTTTTATCAAGTGTGTCCTTCCTGGGGTTAGAATTTTTCAACTTTTTCATTCACCTTAAGAAGGATATGTCTTTCTTGTAGCTAGGTGCCTTATCAACACTTATCACTTGGTCAACTTTATCAGATGTGTGCCCTTCCCTAAAATAGGATGTGTCCTTCCTGCAGTTGGGTATTGTCACATCGCTTGGTCATATTCATCAATCTTTGTCAAACAAATGATCAATCTTTGTCACAATCAATCTTATCAACCTTGTCAATCAATCTTTCCTTAATCAGGATATTTCTTTCTTGAATTCAAGCTCAATCAATCAACTTTTTGAATTTTATCATTCTTTATCAAATCGATCAATCTTGGTCAATCAATCTTGCCTTAATCAGGATGTGTCCTTCCTAAGACTAGGAATGGTCAATCAAATCAATTTATCAACTTTTTCAACTTATCAATAAATTCTTTCCAACCTATCAATCAAACTCGATCATCTTGATCAAATTAATCAATCAACCAATCTTATCATTAACATTGGCAGACACTATCTTGGAAAACACTTTATGGGTCTAGATTCTTCTTATCTTTTTGATTGGTTTTGGGTCATGTTACTAGTCTCGTCGAGGATGTCCTATCAATGGATTTAAAGGGATGGTGATGGATCATGGCCTCTTTTCTTTGTTTTTTGTTTGTGGTTTGTCTTGGTAAAAACACTAGGACAATTGGGTCATTAGTATGAGTTGGGGCATTCCTTGTCTTTTTTACTACTTGTCTCTCCCAAATGGTCACCTTGCACACCTTTGGTTTATGTCATACCATGGTGTTTGTGGACCATTTGTGACATTTTTGGTGCCCAATGATGATAAATATAATAATGTAAGCATGAAATTTGGTTACCTTATCATTCCCCATCTAACTTTCCATCTCCATCTCCCTTTTCTTTGCCATGCTAACATTCATCTCTTCCATCTACATCTTGACAGACTCCTGTGACATGCAAAAACATCTTGCATCCCTAATCATGTTAGATTTCATCATAGAAAGCACCATCATCATAGACATCATTTTCATATTAGGACACATATACTTGCATAGGAAAATTCAAAAAACATAAAATGCATCCATATAGCATTCATATCTCATTATCATGTTAGTATCATTTGTGTCATGCATTTCATTATAGCATTACATCCCATACCACATAGTATTACATTCCATAACATATTGCATTACACTATTGCATTTTACATTACAATTCTTCATATCATATATTACATTGCATTTTACATTACATACCATACACACTATATTCCATTAACACATATCACATTAAATATCACATTTTACATTTACATTACATATTTTCCATCAAAAAATTTGCATTATCATACAAATATTACATTACATTAATGCATTCCATCTCAAATTGCATTAGGAAATTTCCATTACATCCATCATTTACACATAGCATAATAAGAACATTCATAACCATAAATGAATTACATCATTATATTTCACTATACTCATAGAATAATCATATAGATCATCATCATATCACATTTAGGTCATCCACATTGCATATAAAAAAAGCATAAACATTCATAACATAATCATAAGCACATAATCATAAAGCATATCAAAACCATCGCATCATCATATAGAATGCATCAAACAACATCATAATCATATCGTAAGCATCCATCACATAGTATGTCATCATAAATGCATAAACACATCATAATGCATATCATCAACTACCACCAAATGATATATATATATATATATCACTCAAAAAATAATGTTTCATAGTACAATGTCAAGATGTTTCCAATAAAAGTGGAGCTCACAGGCTCGATAATAAAAACATCAGTGTCTAATACATAAATAACAAGGGGCTTTACCTAAAACTACCCCGGTCACCTATCTCTAGGGAATCCTCTATGTGTGGTGCATCACTAGCCCTGTGCTCTGTAGTAGGAGGCCTATCATATGGACCAACCTTCCTAGCATCTAATGTCTCACCTTGGGACCTCCTCTATGTCCACTGGCTATGAGTCCTACTATGCCCTCTACCCTGTGAGTCACTATCTATCTCAAAAAATGTGGGCTCCCTCCTCTCTGGAGGTACCACTCTCTCATACAAATCCATGTAATACTAATGGGATCTACTCTCCCTAGAATACTCTTGAGAAACCTCGACTACTAACCTACTACATGTAGTTGTGAACTCGATCATCTGCTAGTTGATCTATTGTCGGTTGATGACTAACAGTCCCTTTCCACCTATAATGCATCCCTCTCAGCCTTAAGGTCATCACTATCATCAACTATGCCTCAAGGGCTTGCACCCAAACCTGTAAAGCAACTATCCTCTACTCTGTTGATCCCTCTCCCTCTCTAGTACCCACCTCCTCTAGTATCTCCTCATCTCCCATGATGATCCTCTCATAGAGAATCCACTTTTCCTCATCCATATTTGCCTCCTCTCCTCCTACCTTATCTCCTTGTCCCCTATCACCACCTCCCTCGACCTCCATCACCTCTAGCTATGTAACCTCCACTACAAGAACCTCCACATGATACTCTCTAGCCTATACCAACACCTTTGCTACTACCCAGACCTCTAGTTGATCCTCCTCTATCTCTGCCTCCTCTCGAATGGGTGGCAACTTCCTACCCTCCTATCACCCTTTGTCCCTTCTCCTCAGATGTCTATCACCTCCTCCTTGTCCTACTCCTCCATCACCCCCATCATCTCCTCATCCTCCTCCATCTCCCCATCCTCTGTCTCCTCTACCCCTCCCACCTCTACCTCCACACTGACCTCTCACACCCCTAACTCTGCACTCTACTAGCGCTAGCTATTATGGATCTATAAGCGGAATGGGTCTATGAATCTGCTACCAGTCATCATACTCTATTGTTGTACCTATGCTTGCATACCCTCCTCACCACTCCCAATCTAATGCCTTCATAGCATCAATATCTTGCTCAATTGTAGTAACGACAATTTGTGGACCCCAAGGATGCACCTTATAGGAGGATTTCCCATACTCTACTCTATCCATAGGAACTCCTTGTCTCTCTCCAAACTATCTCTATGCCCTCTCTGAGAGATACATCTAGATAATGTACACTGACTGCACTATCCACCTGATCATATACCTCAGCTGTCGTCACCAAGGTAAGTGGTCATACTCATCTATCCATAGCTGGCAAGTCCTATAAGGTCTCCAAATGAAACACACTAATGTTTCTATGCCATGCCTCTAGTAACCCACATCGCCAACATGTGTCTGAGTTAGTGCCCCCTGATATAAATAAACATATGGTGTAGTACCCACTACCTACTAAACCACCATTGGCAAAAACACAACTATGTGCTCCCATGCTCAAATTGTCAGCAAGGTCACACCACAGCTCAAGCTCTACCCATCTTTGTACACAATATCATGCAACTGGAAATATATCATAGCCAATAAACATGGCCCCATGCATAGACTATCCTATGTCGAACCATCAATCCTAGCATCTCTCCCCAGCCAACTAGGAAACCATGACCCTTGCGATTGGGAATCATCACCCCTGCTATTGGCGCACATAGAACATAGTCAAATTGGCCATATGTCTCTGCCAAGCTCTCCCATCGCATCTCATATCCCTCAATCCCAATCTTAGAATCATCCTCAGTCTCATAGTACTTATGTAGCATCTATATCCCTGGCATTGGGTTGTACCATACTCGTGCACCATGAATGGGTAACCTCAAGATCCTATACACATCCTCCAGGGTGACTATCACCTCCCCTATTGGAAAATGAAAGTTGCTCATCTCTGAGTGCCACCCCTCTGCTAGTGCCTTCAACATTCCCCTATTCACCCTAATGATATGCATATATGTCACATAGAACAAACCTAGCTCCAGCAACATATCCTTCTCATTGTCGCCTAACTGGTCCCACAATTAGAACACATCTAGCCTAGACTCTCATGTATAAATAGGAGGAAGATGTACCTGATATCATCAGACAAACCAATAATGTCAATTTGAAAGCTTCATTTGATCTATCAAACCTAAATTGACTAATTCAACCTTTCTAATGTAGATCAAGGTGGAGAAACTCACAACCAGACCCAAAATGACTAGACCTCAATAATACATCAACCCTTGAAAATCATAATCACCCAAATTGAATCAACTAACAACAAAATGTTTGTATCCTTCAAATCTCAACAAAATGTCTTATCTTTTAGAGAAATCCATACAAAGGACATCCAAACATTAGACTAGACTTGTCTCAGATTCTAAAACACTGTCCTAGAAGACCTCACAAGGTTTCCTTGTACCAACATTAAGAAACATCAAACTACACTACCAAAAGGCTACTAGAATTAGCCCTGTTTTACAAACAAAGTACCCTCTAAACACCTTGTACTCATAAAGACTCTTTATATAGTCTTAAATTGTGCCCCAAAACTTCAAATTTTCCAACTATTTCTCAAAATTGGACCTCTATACCACAAATCCATGAAACCCTCCATTTACACCCCAAAACCTAGGGTTTTAATCAAACACCCAACTCCTAGGCTTCTCAAACCAAATCAATACATCTAACACCTTTCATTTTCTCTACAAAAACTCAAAAACTCATAAGAATTAACTATCCTCAAGGATTTCTCAAAACCTTAGGTCAAAACCACTAGTTTCATGCATTTTCTTCACAAAAACAATAGGGGCAGCAACACTATCTCCTTTACTCTCTCCACAACTCAAATTAAAAATCCTACCATCTACTCTAACTCCTTATGACCCATTACACTTGTCACAGTAATCATAGTCAGTGTATGGGTCCTTTAGAACATGATTTATTACAAAACCCTTAAACAAGGTACTCCTAGCCTGCTACAAGAAAACAAGAATATCTACCACAAATCACAATAGATTTCTCTCAAACTTGTTCCAAAAGGTTTTTAACGCATGCCATCACAAAATTAAATGAATTACATGGCACAATCAGACTATATAGGCTTGTACAAACCTGCAAATGTCAAGAAAACTCAAAAAATTAATGAAAAATAGAGATAATATTATTACCAATGCTTCAATTTCCTTAGCCAACCATTACAATGAGTTTCTATGCCTCTTTAAAGGATTCTTCACTCTAAAAACATCAACCAACTAACTCTCATCTGAATTTTAAACCCCTTATGACCATTGGAATGCAAAATTTCCCCTTTTACTTGCTTTGTTGACAATATTACAATTTAGAAAACAACTTTACATAATTTGACATTCCTTTATATTTTACCCCCCCTAAAGACTCACATACACAACATAATGATCTTTATGACCTTATTTAAAATACTAATACCTTAGACTCAGAAACCAAACAACCTTACCTAGACCACTTCATCATCCATGACCTTAATTAACACTTTTACATGGTTTTTATCATATTTTGCAACTTCTTTGTTGCTTATTTATTAAAATACTTTCAAATTGACCCATTGAACCTTCAAGACTAAATTTTATTTCATCACAAGGTGTAGGTTCCCCTGTACTATACATCCCCCATAGAAAAGACTCTTGTCCCAAGAGTTGTAGTGTGCTCCATGCCTCAACATTGCTGCTCCATTCATCTTCAGACCTATTGTCAGCTTCCCCTTATACTTGGATCAAAATTTGGAGTTCTCCTAGTCCTTGTACCTGCAAACAAACAAAAATTAGCAATACCATGCTCTACTTTCTTCTTGACTTCATTTGTACACTTGCATCCATCCACATTCACTTGTAAACTCTGCCCTCTCATCACTTGCATCAGACTTTTGTTCCTTTGCTCACATTGTCTTTTCATCATTGTTATCAAGCCTTGCACCCTACCTTTTTCATGTTTATTTTCCCTCTCATATTTACCAACCCCTACACTAGAAATTTCCACTTGCTTTGCAACATCATTCATATTTATAGGACACACCATGGTCCCAACAACAATTGCACCCTGTTCTTCATGCTACCCTACAAACTTGTCAACATTTACCTTGCCTAAATCAGACCTAGGCATGAGTTCGTTCTCCTCCTTTTGCAAAAATAAAATTTCCACTATCCTAGCACCATTTGTAGGTTTCTTTCTTACTGTCCCAACACCATAACCCTGATTCAAATTAGAAAACATCTTATCCTTGTTTTCCTCAAGCCTTAAAGGCTCCCTTTTCCCAAAAATCACAACTTTATACTTTCCTTTATCTCATACACTTTCCTACAAAGGAGTTAGCTTAAAGCTCTTATCATCCTTCTTGATGGTATAGGTGTTTTTCCTACCATCATACATAGACCTTTTGTCAAATTTCCATGGTCTTTCCAATAGAAAATGAAAACAATCCATTGGTAACACATCACACAAGACCCTATCTTTGTACTCCCCAATCTAGAAATCCACATAGGCTTGTTCATTTACCACCAAGGTTTTACTATCATTCACCCAAGAAACTTTGTAAGGTGCTACATGATGTATCTTCTCTAAATTTAATTTCTCTACCATCTCCCTAGACACCATATTATCCTGAGAACTTGAATCAATAACAACTTGACACACTATACCTTTACATTTGCATGAGGTTATAAAGAGACTCCTTTGGTTCATGTCTTCCTCCTTAGGTGCTTGTAACAAGGTCCTTCTCATCATGAGTTCTTCTCCCACCTCTAGGTCTATATGTCTGCTTGAACTTTCACATTATTCTTCTTGGATCAGTTGAGTTCTTCTCTCACTCCTCCTATCACCACTTAAAAATAAATTTTGGTTTTGAGGACACTTGAAAGATGGGTGCCCAAATTCATTGCATGTATAACACCTACCTACAAACTCATTGAAATATCTCCTTTTTCTAAAGTTAGTTCTTCCACCTCTCCATCCTCCTCTTCCTTTGGGTGCTTTCTCCTTATTCTTATCAGCATCTTCAAGGTCTTCCTTGGTCTTCCTTGATTTTGAAGTAGTGTCTCTACCCCTAGAAGTGTTGCCTCTTCCTCTTGTAGTCTTCTCTTGTCTCCTCTTGAAATTTTCTTCTGCCTTCATTGCCATTTAAAAGCATTGTTCAACTGATTTTATTTCCAACAAGCTAATTTCATCCTGAATATTATACCTCAGACCATTCAAATATCTAGCTACCATTTCTTCCTCATTTTCTTCATGCTTGGTTCTTATGCTTAGCCTATAAAAATCTTCAGTATATGATTGCACATCTAGTTCCTTTTGTCTAAGATTTTGTAACCTCTTAAGCAACTGAACATTATAAACAAAAGGAAGGAATTTAACTTTCAATTTGGTTTGCATCCTCTCCCAAGAAGTGATCTTGCTCTTTCATTGTCTCTCCCTTTCCTCTTGTACAAAATTCCACCACAATAAAGCATGTCCTTTCATTTTTGTTTTAGCCTTCACCTTATGCTCTCCATCAATCACTTCACTCTCAAAGTAGTTCTCCAAATCCCCTATCCAATCCAAGAGTTCTTCATTGTCAATTTTGTCTCCATGCATAGGTACATCCATTTTTCCATGTCCATCCTTCTTCACAGCTTTCAAAAGCTTCATCATTCTCACATCATCTGGATCCATCTCCTCTTCTTCACTAGAGGTCTCTTCCTCTTTATAATCACTTTCTTCTAAAATAAGCCTACCTTTAGCTTTCATCACAACAATTTCATGCTTTAGGGCTTCTATTTCTTTGTCATGGTTGTCAATCTTCCTTGCAATAGCATTCCCCTTAGGAGGCATTTTGATTCCTCCAATTACTTTCTTCTTCTTACACACAAAAATTCAACCTTCTTTCACAAGATACCTTCTCCCTTGCTCTGATACCACTTTGATGTAGATCAAGGTGGAGAAACTCACAACCAAACCCAAAATGACTAGACCTCAATAAGACATCAACCCTTGAAAATCATAATCACCCAAATTGAATCAACTAACAACAAAAGGTTGGTATCCTTCAAATCTCAACAAAATGGCTTATCTTTTAGAGAAATCCATACAATGGCCATCCAAACATCAGAATAGACTAGTCTTGGATTCCAAAACACTGTCCTAGAAGACCTCACAAGGTTTCCTTGTACCAACATTGAGAAACATCAAGTTGTCCTACAAAAAGGCTAGTAGAATTAGCCCTGTTTTACAAAAAAACTACCCTCTAAACACCTTGTACTCACAAATACTCTTTAGATAGTCTTAAAGTGTGCCCCAAAAATTCAAATTTTCCAACTATTTCTTAGACCTCAGACCTCTATACCACATATCCATGAAACCCTCCATTTACACCCCAAAACCTAGGGTTTTACTCAAACACCCAACTCCTGGGCTTCTCAGACCAAATCAATACATCTAACACCTTTCATATACTCTACACAAACTCAAAAACTCATAAGAACCAACTATCCTTAAGGATTTCTCAAAACCCTAGGTCAAAACCACTAGTTTCATGCATTTTCTTCACAAAATCAACAGGGACAGCAACACTATCTCCTTTACTCTTTCTCCACAACTCAAATCAAGAATCCTACCATATGCTCTAAATACTTAGGACCCATTACACTTGTCACAGTAATCATAGTCAATGTATGGGTCCTTTAAAACATGGTTTTATTGCAAAACCCTTAAATGGGGTACTCTTGGCCTGCTATAGGAAAACAAGAATATCTACCAAAAATCACAATGGATTTCTCTCAAACTTGTTCCAAAAGGTTGTTAACACATTCCACCACAAAATTAAATGAATTAAATTGCACAATCAGACAATACGGGCTCGTATAAACCTACAAATGTCAAGAAAACTCAAAAAATTAATGAATAATAGAGATAATCTTATTGCCAATGCTTCAATTTCCTTATCCAGCCATTACAATGAGTTTATATGCCTATTTAAAGGCTTCTCCACTCCAAAAAAATTGACCAAATAACTCTCAATTGAATTTTAAACCCCTTATGACCGTTGAAATGCAAAATTGCCCCTTTTACTGGCTTTGTTAACAATATTACAATTTAGAAAACAACTTTACATAATTTGGCATTCCTTTATATTTTACCCCTCCTAAAGACTCACATACACAACATAATGGTCTTTATGACCTTATTTAACATACTAAGACCTTAGACTCAGAAACCAACCAACCTTACCTAGACCACTTCAACATCCATGACCTTAATTGACACTTTTAGATAGTTTTTATCATATTTTGCAACTTCCTTGTTGCTTATTGATTAAAAGACTTTCAAATTTACCCATTGAACCTTCAACACTCAATTTTATTTCATCACAAGGTGTAGGTGCCCCTGCACCACTTTCCTAGTCTAGGGAAAATCTTTAATCAAGCAATTGTGTCACAATTTTTATCCAATGCGTCACATAAATTATAACCGGTCCACAACTGCAAATGTGTCACTCATTTAACACATGTGTCACTTGGACCCATGTATGTATTGTACCCAGTTACTTGCATCTTTCCTGATCGCATATGCAACCCAAAAAGTCACTTGCATCACAAAATTTCATGTGTCTCCCTGCAAATGCCCCTACCCCTCTCCTAATGCACTTGTGTCTCACTGAGATGATTGCAGTGAACCGCTTATCAAACACATTGAACATGATGATAAATTCATCACACATAATGCGATGTAATTGTCTACTAAATTATTTCCTAAGCTAAATGCACAAAAAATTAAAAAATTAAAACATGGGTTTGTAGTACGTACCGGGGCAGACACTCCCTCAAAACGGCGGTGTGTGTGGATCCGATATGCACAGTGGGAAGCCTCTAGAACTAGGAACATTTTCACTACCTACTCACTTTGAGCTCTCAAGATTTCTAAATTTGGAATGTGAAAATGACCCTTTTTCAAATTCAAATTGCCATTTATAGGTCCAAATTTAAGGTTTTTGACCTGCCTTGCCTTCTAGACGCACCCTTTGACACCCTTGGCCTTGAATTTGACCATGTTTTTTATTTTAATCCTCAATTTTGTCTTCACCATTGAAGTCCTGGCCATCCTTTTGTCTTATCGAGATAATTTTCCAAAAAAAAATTAAAATCTTTGAAAATTTGTCAAATTTTCCCGAGGGGGCATACATGTACCCTATTGTCACTGGGGCATCCTAGAGCATCTCCTAACCAAATTTCTTTGATACAACATGATGAACTGCATTGTGTCAATGAGGGGAAAAATGTAAACACTGAAAAATATCCTAAGTCTACGAGCGTCATTTTTCTTGGTCTTCTTCCGCCGATAATTGAATAATTTTAATTATTCAATTATGTTTCATCATATTCCTCTATTAATTAAATAATTTTTAATTATTTAATTAATTCACCTTCTCATTTCTATTCTATCCTGATAAATTAAAATTATTTAATTATGTCACTAATATACCCCTTTCTTCAATAATTAAATAAATCATTATTTATTTAATTATTTGTCTTTCTGTAGTCGGATAATAATTATTATTATTTGACCTTTTATTCTTCTATAATTAAATAATTGTAAAAATTATTTAATTCCTCTCTTTTGAATAAATAATTCAAATTAATTATCCATGACTAACTTTTACTTTCTCCAAATAAATAATTTGAATAAATTAGATATTTTCCACTTGTCCCTTTCCTCCATTTTTGAATAAATAATTTAAAATAAATTGTTTATGTACCTCGTCTAGTCAAAGATACCCTATCATTAACCCCTATCATAATTCTTCCAGGAATGGCATATTCTTGGTGCATCAATTCTAGACCATCGATCTTGGCATATTTTTGGAAGCTTGATCTTGGCCATCCATTTCATAACCTCCCTCTCATGCATCCTCATTTGTCAATCTTGGAATCCTTCTAGAGGATTAATCTAGACCATCCATTCAAATGGTTGTCTATAAAAGCAACCTTCCTCTCCCATTTTCAACTTAACAACTAATTGTCTCCAACTTTCTACTTACCATTTTTCAAGTATTTGCACAGGTAAAGCAACAAATCTAGGGGAAAAGATTGCAAAAAGGAGAAATAGGAGAGCAAGGGAAGTGATTCAAGATTCAAGCATGGGGAGAGTTTTTTTTTCATATTCTTATTTTCTCATGCTTTCATTATTTTCTCTTGTTTAGGTGTGGTTAATAGTCTAGAGGTGTTTGTTGTCAATTATTCTAGGCTAGGAACTCTAACCCCATCTTACAAGTACAATGACTTCATTCCATCAAGGAAAATAGATCTAAGTGGTAAGTTGCAGCCCTTTTCAATTTATCATCTTTTATCCA
>VDFB02258017.1:0-22203 GCA_007258455.2 Sequoia sempervirens | reverse complement strand
CCTCAAATATGGCTAGATTCCCAGTAACACAATACTTGCAACAACCAGGAGGTAGGGTAAGACATCAAACAAGATTGATTAAATAAAATGATTGATCTTGAGCAAGAAGACTAGAACCCTAAAGAAAAATAGCATATATCAGATCAGTGCCATATCCATTGGGCTAGGAGTCACAATAATCTGCAAATAGAAGGAACCATTACTCTGGACATTAAAGTCTTTGCAAGATTAACCTTATTAGTCTCACAACTAGTGATCAGATCTATAAGACTACTTATCAAATCCCCCTATCATACATATGAATCTTTGATATGATTAAAGCATTTAACTTATTCCTTGAATAAGAGCAACAACCAGAACAAACAGTAAAACGTTACATTAAAATGATTAAATAAGTGATCCTTGATCAACTTTCATTAACAATCCATACGCACAATACAAAGGAGAGACTTAATGATCTCAATCTATACATTCAGATTCATACATGTGTCCAAGACCTCACAATTTATAGACTGTAACCCTAAACCTCAAAATCTGGTAAAAACCTGACTCTGTGACTTAGTGCTCTTCTCTTCAGATTTTTGTTCTAACTTCTGGCCCCTGACCATTACAAATGATTCAGAAGTTCCTTTTAAACAGCTCCGAAAATGCCATCCAGCTCAGAGCCACATCAACGCCATGTCAAACCCTAATTGCCATGTTCTTCAACTACTTCTCTAGCCTCATAAATGTCATTGGTTGGGTTGCTGTAGGAAAGACACTCCCGCAAGAAAGAAGACAGGCAATCGATGTCAAATCCGCTGCCAAATCCGCGCATCCATACTCGAGCCATGCCGTCCTTGTACCAGAGCCACGTTGCCATGAATGCTGGTTCGGTGGAGCCAGCGACCAACTCTCTGTCGCCATGAATGCACCAGGCTTTTGGCGCGAACACAGAAACCCTAACAGTGGTCTAGTATGAAATTCGACCGTTGATCATCAGAGATCGGGCGGTCTCCTTTAAATCTTCATCAGACCACTGAGACAAGTCCTCCACTAGATCGCACTGCATACTGGTCTTCAGACAAACATCGGGCACCTTTATCGCTCAAATTAAAACATCACCGTTCATCATCTGCATGTGCGCATTGATGTTCCATTAGTAGCTCGGGCTTTAACGCACCGCGTGGAGAGGCTCATATTGACGAGAGATAGCAGTGTCGGGAAGACCTCAAGGTGAAGAGAAACAACTACAATGAAGAGCCAAGCATATCGGCCAGACAAAAGGAACTTGGGGAAACGTCTGGCCGAAGGAAACATGCTGCACCAAACACCCGTCAAAGTTGATAGGAGATCACAATGTCGGCGAGACCATACAGCGAAATCCACATGTGACACTGAAAACACCATAGAGTTGGGGAGAGATGGCCAAGTCAGCCAGACATCACAGCGAAGTCACAGTGTGTTACCGAAAGATATTTCCTTCATGCAGTGTCGCCAAGACGATTCAAAACTCACGCCGACAAAGACCACTTTATGTTCCATCGGCGAGACCGAAGGTCACTCACTGAAGACCCAAGCTCATACCAAAGAGATCTTTATACACCACTTAAGTCGTCGTGTCCTATAACTTCTTTCACCGATGAAATCACCTGCCAAATGTATGTCGCTGTAGCACACAATCATCGGTGAGAAGTCATGTAGACACTTCACTGTTATACCGAGAAGACCCTTAGAAACTTGTTCGCCGAGAGAAGATAAGACCTTCACCGAATGCCACACATTGAATCACCGTCAGCAAGACACAACCCCATCGCTATGACATACACCGAAACACAAGTCTTCCATCACTGGTCGGCGTAGCAAGATGACATCGCCGAGACATCTCAATGAAAGGTGCCACCCATGCCGAAAGCAAACCACAAGACACCGTCGGCAAGACATAACATATTCGCCAAGAGATATATCGAGAGTTCCAAGTCCTACCGAAGGGAAGTCACACCGAAGAGCAAAGGGGGCCACCACAGTCGGGAAGACAAGCGGGGGTCGGGGAGACATCTCCCCGACACAAAGAACATAGCCCGACAGAGACTTCGGGGAGAGAACACGGAGTTTCCAAGATGTCACCCCGAACCGAAAGAGTCATGCCGAAAGGAAAGCCCATCGGTGAGATACAAAGGAGTCGGGGAGACATCTCCCCGACACAACCAACCCAGGCCGAAAAGAAAGAGAACCTCAGGGGGACAGATAAGAGTCGCCAAGAGGTTACACCGAAAGCCGAAAGTCACAGCGAAGAAGAAGCGGGGCCGGTAAAAATGGTAGCTATGGGCCGGTAACGAATGGAAAATGGGGCTCATGGGAACCACTTAAGTTAGAATAAATTGGGCGGACAGGTCAATGAAACAAAAAGGAAAACGGGACGGGAACCAAACAGGGCTGGAGCCGGGACCATGAAAGAGACGGGGAACAAAAGGAACAAAAGGGACCGGGGCCAAAAACTATCCCACTCCCGCCAAAGAAAAGACCGCGGAGGCGGAGCCAAAACCAACACGAGAAAAAGAAGCCGCGGGGCCGGAGCGGGACAAAACCCGAGACAGGAAACATGAAGAAGGTTCCAAAAATGATTCCCATCTCGATCCCGCCCCCGCCAAAGAAAACAAAACAAAAGACAAGCGAAGAGACAGAGGAAAAGAACCAACAACCGTCGCAAGGCAGAAAGAAAAAGGAACACCAAACACACAGAATCGGGACCGGGATGGATGTGTGAATAGGAACTAGAACCTCAGAATTGGAGAAGTTCTAGTTCCCTTCAAGCATTCGTTCCGCCCCCGATTCCGAAAGAAAAACCAAAGCAAGCAAAAGAGAAACGGGAATCGGAATAAAAACCCAAAAAAAAGGAAAAGAGAAAAACCAGGAAACCCTAACACAGGCCGCCCCTTGTAGATCAAAACTAGCACGCTGGGCTCAACCCTTGTGGGAGCCCATTTAACCCACGTGCTAAAATGAAAGAAACCCCATAGCTAAAGTTTAGTCATGAAAAACTAGAGTACACAACTAGACAATGAGAAAACTAGAAATGGCACTAACAAGATCAAGAGAGGAAGAGGGAGACAAGTAGATAGAGAGACAAAGATAGACCTAGACAGAGAGATAAAGATAGAGAGATAAGGAGATAATGATGAAGAGATATAAATATATAAAGGAAGAAGAGGGAAATAATGATTAAGAGATAGAGATGCAAGAAGATATAGAGAGATGGGGAGAGGGAAACAAAGATAAATAGCTATAGAAAAATAGAGATGGAGAGAGGGAGAGAGAAATAGGGGCAATAGAGGGAGACAAAAGGAGGAATATATAGATATATGGAAAGATAAAGAGATATCTAGAGTTGTGTGAGAAGAAAGGGAGAGAGGTAGAGATAGAGAGATAGAGAGAAGTAATAAAGAGAGGGGGAGAGAGATAGAGAAAGGGAGGAGAGATAGAGAGATAAAGAGAGATAGGTAGGGAGAAACAAGGATTGTATGTGTGTGAGAGTGAGATATACAGATAGAGATAAGGATGAAGAAATATGGAGTGTTTGTATGTTATGAGAGAGATATAAATAAGATATGGAGAGAGAGGGAGATAGAAAGAGATAGATATACTGGGAAAGATAGAGGGTGAAGAGAGAGACATAGAGAGAGGTAAGGAGTTAGAGATGTGGAAGATACATAGAGATGGATATGAATATGGAGATGGATCAAATCTTTCACATATTTTGTATACATGTTTTCTAGTTAACTTAGCTTCTAGGGGGAAATATAATATGTTCCAACAAAAGTATAAATGGAGAAGTGATAGCTTCAAATAAACTATGCATCCACTTACATGGATCCAAACATGACCAAAATAAATAAATAAAAAATGAATGAAGAAGATAATCAGGTTCCATTTAAATAGGATCATGTTATGTTTGTAATAGGGAGAGAGGGAGAAAGAGAGAGAGGTAGGGATAGAAAGAGGGAGACATAGAGGAGGGAAGAGAGAGAGGGATAAGGAGATATAGATAGAGAGGATGATAGAGATGAAGATGGAGAGGAAAAAATATTTTAAATTCAAAATTATCCTCAAAGCCCATTGTGCATGTAAAGGAGGGGGATCGACCACTCAACGACTCTAGGTCACTGAGAGTTGAGAGTTGAAGGCTGCCCTAATCTACCTTAACAGGGCAAGTGTTTAGGGAATTGTTTAATGTTCAAGGATAGAGAATGAAGATCACTCTCAATGCTTCTATCACTCTACTAACTCGAGAGTCTTAATGGGGCTAAATGAATAGGCTTTTGGGGTCCTATTTGTAACCCTACCAACTCTCTACTAGAGGACAACAGCATGGGACAAGGACAACAACGCGATGCACTAGCATCTCATAGGTGCATTGTTGTCCATATGGACAAATAGAGAAAAAGTACAAACAAAAACCTCTAAAAGCCTACTGACAATTTAGTTGTTGAGGTTTAAAGTGATAATTAAAGCAATAAATAACAAAATGATTGAAATAACAAGAGAGACAATATAAGAATGATAAGAGAAAATATGATAAAGATTCAACTTACGGAAAGTCCAGTTCTCTCATAAGATCCACATGAATGAGCACCTACACACAATAAGACAAGGAAAAATTTTGGGGTTGTTTCGTGGCTTACCGTAGTCAAACCCCTGCTTTGGTGTTTCCACCTCCATGGACAACTAGATAGATAGAAAAGTAGAAATGTGATCAAGAAAGTAGGTGAAAGGAAATATCAAACACTATGAGAAACACTATGCTACTCAAATCCAACAATAATGCAATAGTAAGTTAACAATACCACCCTCAACCAGAGGCACTCAAGGCCAATGAGAGAGGAATGCAAGCTTACAACCATGGAAAATTCAACATGGTCGTAGCGATGCTGAAGGAAGTCTTGCACAACACCAAGTTGTAGCTTTTATGCTAGATGTGAAGAATGTCGTGATGTTGGGATGAAGCCAATAATACAACAACTAGCTCAAGAGCATGAGTGAATGTGAGAATTGTGAAGAAACTATTCAAGAAATGTGTTGCAAATGTGAAGAAGATGAGATGAATGTGAAAGATAGGCATTTGAAGGTGATTTAGCAGGGAAAGAGTTGTTCAAAGGTTGGTTGAAGGGAACATGGGCATTACGTTTCGTTGCCAATGGAGAATGTAACACCTTTATAGATTCCAAAGGCATGAATCATGTCAGGACGACAGCGCGCCATGCAGACGTCCGCACACCACATACGCTTCCTTGACATAAATTCCCCCACCGACACTAAAGACAAGCGCCAAGTGGATGGAGTATGAACAAATGATGTGGAATTGCATGGCCAAGTTTGATTTTTCTAAGGTGAAGGATGTAAAAGGGGGACTTGTAAAGAGGTGAAAATTCACACCTATATAGTTCCTTAATTAATAACAATAGATTGTTGAGCACAGGGATTTATTGCATGATGAAGTGGCACTCAATAATCTTTGAGAGGCCAATAAACCCCATTTGTATGTAATCATATTTTTCTATCCTTTGTCATAAAGAGACCCTTTGAAAAATTATCTCGACACCACTTATATATGGTAGGGAGTTGGAGTATCTTTTCAAGTGGGCCCAGTCTATCTTTTAGAACCATGAATAATTTATCTTTTAGAAAATTAGTTGTATTTAAATAGTGAGAATGATGGTTTATTTTGTATTATATCAATTTTCAAAGTTTAATTTTTTGGTATGATTGACCTTTATTCGATCCCTGCATAATTTTGATGGGTTGGATCATTTGCTTGTGATAGTTTAACCAAATGATAACTTCTAATTTAGATATGCACTCCCTCATAATATTATAATTTGACATACAACGATAAAATTTCTTATATATAGAGTAAATTATATTTATCTACATACCAATTTTTTCCTTTGATTAAGTATATCAATTGTTTTAATTTAGTTAAAATATTAATTTTAGAAAATAAAAAAAATAAAAAATTAAATAATTAAAATCACACCACAAACTAAAGAGTTTTAAATGTTTTGTAATGAAGGCTAGCTTATGATTTGTACTATAAATTATATGTACATCCTTTGTTTCCTTAAAAATAATTATAATTTAAAAAGGAATGTAAGAGGATGTAGATGTTTGATCTCAAAACTATTTAATTTTTTAAATAGTGATTTGATCTCAAAATTGTTTAATTTTTTAAATAACGATTTTATCTCTTCATCACCCTATTGAAGTCATCATTTATATCTTGATCCTCTGCATGTTTTGATCTCAAAACTATTTAATTTTTTAAATAGTGATTTTATCTCTTCATCACCCTAGTGAAGTCATCATTTATATCTTGATCCTCTACATGGTTTTGTAGAGATTTCATGGATTTTTTCTCTATATTAATATTTATGCATTAGTAATAAAATAAATAACTTTAACAATATTATTAAGCTGAACCATTTATAATTAATATGTTTTTGATTAGAGGTAAAACAAGTTTTGAAGGGGCCCCAAAACCCTTTATAAAAAAGACCGTTGTATCAACAAATAAAAAATTACATAACAAGTAGCCAACAAGCAGCACAAAACTAGTAAAACAGATACCAAAAAGAGGAACATAAAAAGCAAGGGACTACAAGTTCTTCAAGATATCAACCACTTTCATATCACTATCAATAATCTTTTGGTGCACATTCATAACCTCAATGACCTTGGTAGGGATCCCAACATTCAACTTAGTTTTGTTATGAGTCCTAGTACACATAACCTTCTCACTAACCTCTCTAATCAGAACACTAGGGAGGTCATCCACATCATCAGCAACATCCTTCCCACCATACACTTCCCCCAGCCACTGCCTCACTTTCTCATTTAGGAAACATAGACCTTTACCTTCACTTTTCATAGTAGACTTACTAACATTAACAACCTTGTCCATATTCTAATAAGCTCAATCCAATTTGTCTTCCAAAGCCACAATTCGCAATTCAAAAGCTTGTTTCATCTTCAAAACCTCATTAGTGACAATTTTCATTGCATGAACACACTGATTAATTTGGGTTTGCACAAAAAGCTTTGTGGGAGTAGAGGACTCCCTAGCTTTATTAACCAGACCACAAACCTTTAGATTAATGAGATTCAATTCATTGAAATCCTACTTAAACAACTTGAAGAGAGTTAAAGTACCATCTTTCGCCAACCCAAGCACATTGGGTAACTCCCTATTGCAATTGAAGACATCCATGTCATCCGCCCAGTTCTCTAGGGAATCCCTACTAATATTTTCATTCTCAAGAACATCCTTCCCTTTATGACTAGCAACAAGAACCTTTATCTTGCATAAGGAACTATCAATTTCATCGGCCACACTCCTCCCCTTTTCCTCCTTCATCCCTTGTTCCTACACTTTCGCATTATGCATAACTCTATTAACCTATAGAGGCTTAACATTGGGGGAAACCATCAATACTAATAGACTCCTCTTGATTCAAGCCAACATTCCACTTAGACTTCTTCTAGGAGCTCTCGCCCTTCAAACTCACCTTCCTCTTCAAACCAAACAAAAGGGTATTCCCAACCATTTCCCCCATGACATTTTTCTTTGCTTTCTTCAGGCCCAAGGAATCACCCTTTAAATTCTTGCCATTCGGGGACTTACCAACTACCTCTTCATCGCTACCCATTACATAATCTTCAGAAATAGGAGTTTTGGGAAATTTTCCTTTCTTAATACTCTTACCCTCAAATGAAGCAAGGGGATTCAAATAGAACTCCATGGAGGTATCTTAACTAGGCTCATATTGTCATCAGCAAACCCCAATTCAAACCCAGTTTGATGTTTTGATTCAACCTTCTTCTGTTGACCTTTATTAACCCTCTTAGGTTGATTAAGAACAATGTAGGACTTAGCATACTCAGAGATTAGGAGGATTAGACCCTCGTGGAGAATAGGATTCTTGGGGTTTCATCTATGGTCTCTAATACCACACTCCAAGGAAACAAGTAGATAAAAAGGAAAGGAAACCTTTTTCTTATGTTGGAAATGATTGAGTAAAAAAAAGGTACCCAGATAAAACATAAAAACGCCCATTAAGCATAAAGTACCTCATAATTTCTTCAACAACGTCACCGCAAATTTCCTTTATAGAGCTACGAAAAGTATCCCCCACATTTCACCTTCTCCAATCTATTCCTTTTATCGTCCTGAGGAGAAGAATCATAAATAGTTAACTGCAAACCTGATTCCATGATGGTTCTCTAAGAAATTTCAATAACAGTGACAGAGCAGGTTGCATGATTGTCTTCAAGAAGAATATGATGAACTAAAGAAAAAACCAGGTATTTGATAGGGGAAAGTATGGTTTGAGTTTCATATCATAACAACTCAGAACAAGTGAAGTTAAAACACAGAGGATTATGTTGTTTTCATGGCTGGACACCCCTGATGGTCCTTCTGTACTATTTCCATGCATGAGGTTTAGGGTATCTTGTCTATTTCATTTTGGCTCATTTGTGTCTAGTCTCACACCCAAAAGATTTGGATCCTTGCAATGATCTTGGCTTATCATTCATCCCGTATGGTTTACCAAGTTGGGATCAAGGAATTCTGATGATTTTTCATGTTGTTCGTACCCATGTATCTTCGAAATGAGTCCTACCTTGAGCACATTTTCCTCTCTTCATGATATTTTACCCATATTTTTCCCATATAGCCCCATAAAATCCATCGAGTCATGCATTTTTCATATTGCATTTCCTATCGGTATGAGTTCATAACTATCTCCCCAACCCATAATGCTTTTGTGCTAACATATGTTTGTTGTAGGCCTATCAGCAGGACTTCTTCATTTTCATAGCGATCGACATTCACATATGGGTAAATATCGACATGACATACATATGGTTTTGACGATAGAGGAAAATTCCTATCGACAGGAGTATTTTTCACCGGGGTAAGGTCTCCCCGAATGGGTCAGGTCTCACCGACTAATGCATGGGGAGGTTCATCGATGCGAGTTAGGTTGTTAGGGTAATGTCTTATCGAATTTAAAATGTCTCATCGACTAGCACATTGAGCAAGCACATCGGCCAAGCTAAGCGGTATCGGAGTGAGGTCTTGGCGAGTGACCTCCAGTCTCGCCGACATTACACAAAAGGTTTCTATCAAAAGGTTCATTGGTGAGAAAATTTTATATCGGTGCAAGGTCTCACAGAGTACCTTGGGTCTCACCGATAAGGCACAAAATGACTATCGGTATGAGAATTGATTTCTCTTGTCGATCTAAGGTGAGCTTGGGGTGTTTCGGTAAGACAAAGGTATAACTTATGAGATGTCTCCTCGATTTTGTTAGATCACAGCGACACGCAAGATGGATGAAGACTTTTGATGGAACATAGTGTGGCCTACAAGACATCTCCCTGACTATGATTTGTTATGGTGACCTGCATGAGATAAAAGGATGCATCGGCGATGAACCCTTATGTCACGGTGACCAAAATAATCATGAGGGCTCTCGATGAAACATGGAATGATCTGTGTGACCTCTCACTGATATCATAAATTTACAGCGAAGTGGATGAAACGAGGAGGCACATTTCGGTAGAAAATTTCTTATGTCTCAGCGATTGGAACAAATATGATAGAAAAGTATGTCTCGGTGAGACATAGGGCGATCTGCGGGATATCTCCCCAATAACAAAAGGTCATAGCAAAGCACATGGGGTGACTGACGGTGATTTAATTGCCTTTGGCATGAATACCAAAATGTTATGGTGAATGTTTGATAATTAACAAAACTCAAACACTGTGGCCGACATGTGAATGCTAAATGCAGTTGCTGGCTGACATGGGATGAGCCTGAATTCAGCGGTAGGCTGACATGGGATCTCAAATTGATATGTTTTCTAATGCTGGTGTATAAATATGAATTTTGTGATTGTAAAATCATCACGAGCTATTAGATATTCAATATACAATAGATTAGAGATGAATACAGTAGAATAAGATTTTTAGAACAGAGGCTATGATTGCATGATTTTAGAATGGAGGTATTTATGAAAGTCAATTGATGTTGCTGCACATTTTTGGTGTCAATTGTTTGTTGAATTTAATGAAAATACTACTAAGCTGTCTCCAAGATTGATGCTTTCTGGTTGTTTAAATTGATATAACAAGATTATATTCAATTCATCAGTGCACATTTGTTGTATCTGTGCGATTAATCAATTGGTTCTTTCAAGCAAAGATTAAATCCTTTTAGTTGATCACAGTAATTAGAGAGATTCATCTTGATTATTAAAGTATAGCTTAGTAGTTACAGCCTTGCATGTTTATACAACTTGTAAACATAATATATGCCAGATAATTTGAGTTTTCTCCAGAGAAGTGTTGCTCATCTTGATTTCATTTCACTCTGCATACCCAATAAGGCACTAGTCTCTGCACTTCATCATTTGGATTCATTCAGTTTCTTTACATCTGTTAATTGAATATTTTAGAATTTAGATTAGAAGATTGCTATTACATTTTGTACCAAGTTTGAATTCATTTGTTCACTGTCATCTACCATTGTGGACAGATCACTGCAAGAAGGATAATCCTAAGTCATGTCTGCCCAATTCAGATAGGTACACCCACCTAGGTCTGGCATCACCTAAAGAGTAGAAGGTTTAATTCATTTGACCTTGTCTATTACCCTAAAATGTATCAAGAGATTGGCAGCCTCTTGAGGCATCCCGCCTACATTTTTGAGAGCTAACAGAATGCACATGCATTCAGGCACACTACCTAGAGCTCACTGCTTAATTACAACAAGGCTAATTTCCCAAAGGAATACACATTATCTTACATAAACATTCAGATTACATCCTTAAGAATTTGAACTGAGAAAATGGCATCTGCTAATGCCTGATTATAGTTTTGATTAAGCACATAAACTCTGCTCACTCTTCTTCACAGTTCTTTACACTTTGCCTCTAACTTCAAAAGATTAGAAAATTATTTGTGCACATCATACCTTCAAATGGAATAAACAATCACTCATATATATCAGCAACTAGGAATTACATCAACTCCATGTTGACTTTAACAAAATAAAAAAATGTATACAAACTGTTGACCCAAAACATAAATAATTATTAATGTGAATTTGCCAATGTTAGCCACAACATAGTGAAGACCCAAAACAACATCCTCAAACATGAAACACCTTCAAAAATTATTTCTCAAAGATCCACAAAATGCTATAATCACCTTGTTGGCCATGAACATGAAAAAATAGAACACACAAAAGAAAATCACCAATCATGAGTGCAATGATCAATGCAGAGATGCAACAAAGATAGAGCATGAACTAGAAACATTCGCGAGCATCGTGAATCACAATAGAAGCATCCACAACAATTTGTCTTACTAAAATCACATCATCCTCTATTAGGAACACCAACTGAAGCAACAAAAAAACTGTCAAAACACAGACACTCATAACTCGATCAAATCTTTAGTGAATCTCTAAAACTTAATGTGGATAAACTAGATATACTAAAAAAAAACCCTTTAATCCACAACCTCTGATCATCAACATACTAAACTCCATTGCATCACTAACAACCTACAGCTTATTTTATTATAATTTTCTCAATATCCTTGACATATACAACCTTAAAGCCAATAGTGTTAACATCAATGACAACCACATATCAACAACATCCAACAATATCCCCCTTTGGCATTGATGGCAACACATAATGTGAAAAACACCATCAACGCAAATATCTCTTAGCACTTTCTCCCCCTTAGATTTTGACTCTTTTCTCCTCAACTCTTTCACATGTCTCTTCTCCCCACAAATTTTTTCACATGACTCTTCTCCCCCTTTGACATCAATGACAAAGATACATTATCTTTCTTTACACAAGCTTTGAACCACATTTTTGAACATATGACTACTCCCCCTGAGTAGTAGCCACCAGAACATCAATTTTGATCAAGATATGACTATGAAATGCATAGACTAATGCAAGTGAATGCATCTTAGTTCTTATTAGGAGGGGTAATCACCCCTAGTTTTCCTCTGATATACTCAAGCTTCACCCACACTGGCACTTGATAGATGAAATTGACACTATGAAATAATGATTCTGGAATTATCATAGAATATAGCAATAGGCTCATCATACACAACTCTGATATCTTTCAACATCTGTTTCATCCACAATACTTGAGTACAACTGTTAGCAACAACAATGTATTATGCCTCTATAGTAGATAACGAAATGGAATTCTACTTCTTACTTAACCATGAAATCAGCTTCTTTCCAAAGAAAAATGCACCACCACTAGTACTCTTTCTGTCATTCACATCTCCTGCCAATTAGTATCAGTAAAAGCACTCAAATTAAGGTCATCATCTTTGGGATACCATAGGCCAAAATCAACTATCCCCTTCAATTATTTGAAAATCCTCTTCACAACAGTCACATGAGATTCCTTAGGATTAGCTTGAAATCTTGCAACAATGTATACAAAATTCATGATATTAGGTCTAGTTTGAGGCAAATAAATAAATCCACCAATCATCGATCTGTATCTAGTCTTTTTTTTTCAGAGAATCATCATCTTGTGTCAACTTACATCCGATCACCATAGGTGTACCAACTAGCTTTGAATCTTCCATGCCAAACTTCTTAAGCAATTGCTTCACATACTTGGACTGAGATATAAAGATCCCTTTATCTGGCTGAGTAATTTGCAATCCCAAAAAGAATTTCATTTCTCCAATCATAGACATCTCAAACTCACTCTATATCTCATCAACAAACTTCATGCACAAACTATCATCTCCTCCAAAAATGATATCATCAACAAAGACTTCAACAATCAAATCTTAATCATGATCAATCATGAAATACAGATTACTATCAACAGTACCTTTATTAAATCCAAGCTTCAACAAATACTTATCTAATATGGCATAGCATGCTCTTGGGGCTTGCTTAAGTCCATACAATGATTTCTATAACCAAAAAACCATATCTCCCTGATTAGTCAATTGAAATCCATAAGGTTGCTCAACATACACTTCTTCTAGTTCACCATTTAGAAATGCTGACTTGACATCCATTTGATAAACCTTGAAGTTTTTGTAAGAAGCATAAGCAAGAAACAGTATCATAGCTTCAATCCTAGCAATAGGGGAAAAAGTTTCCTCAAATTAAATTCCTTCCATCTGAGAATATCCTCTACACACCAGTCTTTCTTTGTTTCTAACAACTTCACCTTGCTCATTCAGTTTGTTTCTAAAGACCCATTTAGTTCCAATTACATTTTTGTCCTTAGGTCTAGGAACAAGAATCCATGTATCAATCTTCTAAATCTGCAGTAGCTCTTCTTTCATTGCTTCCAGCCAATGTTCATCTTTGCATGCTTCATTGACACTATTAGGCTTAGTCTTTGAAATCAAATAGTATTCTTTTGTAATCCTTCTCCTAGTTTGAACACCTTTGTTCTTATCACCAATCATCTAATATTTTGAATGATTTAGTCTAACATACCTTGGAATCTTAGGATGTTCTTGAACTTTAGGCTCTTGTGTTCTCACTTCTGCACTTTCACTAGTTCCTTCCTCTTCATTTTCCCAATTCACCGGAATGATCTGAACTTGATTTGAAGTCTGAACTTTCTTTCCTTTATTTGAACTATCATTCTGATCATCTGATTCATATCCATAGGTTTTAGATGGTCTAACTATGTCTTCATCAACCTTGACATTAGCACTTTCAACTGGTTTCGTTAATTGCTTATTTTAGCACCAGCAGGCCTTACTTTTAGTAGAATAACCATGAAAGATTCCTTCACCACTCCTAGCATCAAACTTTCCTATATCTTCATCTCTTTTGATAAAGCATTTACTCCCAAATATTTTGAAGTATCTAATAGTAGGCTTATGACCATACCATACTCATAAGGAGTCTTACCGGTATCACCTTTGATTTGTACCCGGTTGAGTGTGTAAACAATAGTACTCATAGCTTCTCTCTAGTAGATACAAGGGACATTTCCTTCTAGCATCATAGTCCTAGCAGCTTCTTGAATTTTCTTGTTCTTCCTTTCCACAAGTTCATTTTGTTGAGGGGTCTGTGGTGCAGATAATTGTCTCTTTATCCCATGCTCTTCACAAAAAGAATTAAACTCATCGGAAGTGAATTTACCACCTCTATTTGATCTCAAACATTTAATCTTCAAACCTATCTCTGTCTCAATTATAGCCTTGAAAATATTGAATTTCTCCAGAGCTTCATATTTTTCCCTTAAGAAAGTAACCCACATCATTCTAGAATAATCATCAATGAGCAAAATGAAATACTTGTAACCTTGTAAACTTCTGACTCTCGAAGGACCACACAAGGCGGTATGCACAAGCTCCAACACTTCATTAGAACAATGTTGTTTGCTCTAAAATGAAACTTTAGTTTGCTTCCCTAACTAACATTCCTTGCATATAGTATTAGTAGGTTTTATCAACTTAGGAAGATCTCTCACAGCCTGAGTAGAACTTATCTTGATAATATTATCAAAGTTTACATGACACATTCTCCTATGCCACAACTAACTTTCATCAACTTGAGCAATCAGATAACTTTTACTAGCAACATTCAGGTGAAAGATATTACCTTTTGTTTTTGTACCTGATGCAATCACATTTTTGGAACTTCCCAATATTCTACACTTTCCATTCTTGAATTGAAGATTGTATCCTTTGTCAACCATCAGTCCAACACTTAAGAGATTATTCTTCAAACCTTCCACATATAGGACATCATTAGTATTATGCTTACCATCAAGAGAAATGGATCCTTTGTCGTGAATTACACCAACTTTGTCATCACCAAATCTTACAACACCACCATCATACTTTTCCAAGCTCACAAATTTACTTTTGTCACCTATCATGTGATGAGAGCATCCACTATCAATCACCCATTCATTTTTTTCTTCAACTTGAGTAGCTAGGGATTTCTCCATATTTGTGCAACTAGTAAATTTAGTAGGGGTAGGATCATTTTCCTTGATAGCAATAAATACCCATTTTTCCTCACTTGCATTCCATTTATCAGATTCATCATTTGTCACACCTTCATTAGCAACATAGTAACACTTTCTTTGAAATCTAGGCTTGTTAGATCTTGGCTTAGGAACTCTTTCTAGATGCCTTGATTCAAAATGACCTATCTTATTACAAGAAAAACATTTAATAGGAAATTTTCCTTTATACTTATCTTCTCCTTAGGCTTCTCTTTTGACGATTAGTGCTTCAAGCTCGTCCAATTTTATTTCTTCTTCTTCAATTTCTCTCATTTCCTCCTCATACTTGAACACCTTTCTAGAAGAACTTTCTCCCATATCATATCTTTTCTTATCTTTTCTGGAGATAGTAGCCTTGAATGTAGATTCTGTCTTAGGAAGAGCATCACCAAAATCACTTAACTCAAAATTAGTAAGCTTACCAATCAACATATCTTTGGTTACATTTGTCACAGTCTGGATCTCCTCAATAGCTATAGCTTTGGATTTGTATGTAGTAGGCAAGGATATGAGCACTTTAGCAACAATTTTTTATTCTTCCAATGTTCCACTAGCACATCTAATACTACACACAAGTTCATTCACTCTCTGCATAAAAGAAGTAATGTTCTCATCATCACCCATTCTCAACATTTCATATTTCCCTTTCAGAATTTGTAGCTTAGCAATCTTCACATGTGCATCACCTTCATACAAGGTTTCCAACTTTTTCCATATCTCATAAGCAGTCTTTACATCCATAACATTTGTCATCTCAGAATTAGTCAAAGCACTCAACAATGCTTCCTTAGCCCTGATATTGTACTTGGCATCCTTAATCTCAGCAGCAGTAGAAGGACCATTCTGTGGGATGATATACCTATTCCTTGTAATGTTCCAGTAGGGTTCACCAATGCATCTCAGATGACACTCCATTCGAGTCTTCCACAAAGAATAATTAGTTCCATCAAATCTCAGACTATCCTTCTTATATTTCACCATCTCAGATCACCTCAAACCATTAAACTTCTTCTAAGGAACCTGCTCTAATACCAATTATTGGAAACAAAAGGGAAGACAACTGAGAGGGGGGGTGAATCAGTTATCACAAAAGTTTAAACTTATTAAACTTTTTAACCTTATTCTCAAATATGATAAATACACATGAAAGCATAAACCATCAACACATCAGAAACACACATACAACAATTAAGAATTTTACATGGAACCATGTTAGGGGAAAAACCATGGTGGATGTTAGTCCACAATATTATAGCCCGTTAAAAGTATAAAGAAATAAATGGGAATGCACATGCATTCGTAATAATCGCCTGTGAGCTCACTACTCAATTACAACAAGGATTACTACCCAAGGAAGACACACCTACCTTGCCGTGAAACATTCCGGACATATTCACAAGATTTTGAATTGAGAAAATGGTATCTACTAATGCCCTGATTATAGTTCCTCGTTAAGCAATATAAACTCAAGCCACTTTTGTCGCTAATTTTTCACACTCTACCTCTGACTTCAAAAGATTACAACATTATTCATGCACACCATACATCCAAATGGAATAAACAATTGCTCATATATATCTGCAACTAGGAATTATATCAACTCCATGTCGACTTTAACAAAATAAAAAAATGTATACAAATTGTCGGCCCAAAACATAAATAATTAGTAATGTGAATCAACCAATGTTGGCCACAACATAGTGAAGACCCAAAACAACATCCTCTATGATGAAACACCTTCAAAATTATTGCTCAAGATCTTACAACACGCCATAATCACCTTGTCGTGGCCATGAACATGAAAACATGAACACACAAAATAAAATCACCAATTGTAAGAACAATGATCAACGCGGTCATGCAACAAAGATAGAGTATGAACTAGAAACATCCACAAGCATCATGAATCACCACGGGGACCATCCACAACAATTCAGCGTGACTAGAATCGTATCATCCTTTATCAAAACACCAACAAGGCAACAAAAACCGGCTAACATGGATAAACTAGATATACTCGAAACAAACCCTTTAATCCACAACCTCCATCATCACAGCCTGTTAGGGAAACATATTGAACTCCACTGCATCACATACAACCTGCAATTTATTTTATTACAATTTTCTCAATATCCTCAACGTATACAACCTCAAATACATTAATGCCAATAGTGTTGACATCATGACAACCACATATCAACAACATCCAACAATCTCCCCTTTGCATTGATGGCAACACGATGTGAAACCATTAACACAACTATCTCTTAGCACTTTCTCCCTTAGATTTTGACTCTTTTCTTCAAATATTTCACATGACTCTTCTCCCATGTTTTCTTTACATGACTCTCCTCATTTGACATCAATGACAAAGATACATTATCTTTCTCCACACAAGCTCTGAACCACATTTTTGAACATCTAATTACTCCCCCTGAGTAGCAGCCACCACAACATCAATCCAGATCAAGATATGACTATGAAATGAACAAACTGATGCAAGTCAATGCATCCTAGTTTTGATTAGAGGGTAATCACCTAGTTTTCCTCTAAGATACTCAAAAGTATCCTTAGCCAAAGGCTTGGTAAAGATATCTACAATTTGTTACTTAGTAGGCACATACTCCAATCTGATTTCCTTTTCACTCACCTTCTCTCTCAAAAAGTGAAACTTGATAGATATATGCTTGGTCTTTGAATGCAACACCAGATTCTTAGAAATGCTAATTGCACTTGAATTATAATAGAATATAGCAATAGGCTCATCATACACAACTCTAATATCTTTCAACATCTCCGCCCATCCACAAGACTTGAGTACAATTGTTAGCAACAACAATGTATATTCTCATCATAATAGATAAAGAAATGGCATTACAGTTTCACTTAACCATGAAATCAACTCTTTCCTGTAAGAAAATGCACCACCACTAGTACTCTTTCATTCACATGTCTTATGTACAACACTGCAGCACTCAAAGTAAGGTCATCATCTTTAGACACCATAGGCCAAAATCAACCGCCCCTTCTGGGTATTTGAAAATTTCTCATGACAAATACATGAGATTCCTCTTAGATCAGCTTGAAATTGCAACAATGCATACAATATTCATGATATCAGGTCTAGTTTGAGTCAAATAGAGAAATCCACCAATCATGGATCTGTATCTAGTCTGATTTGTTTTAGGAAAATCATCATCTTGTGTTAACTTACATCCGATCACCATAGGTACTTTTCAACTAGATTTGGACCCTTCCATACCAAAATTCTGGGCAATTCTTTCACATACTTGGACTGAGATATAGAGATCCCTTTATCTAGCTGAGTAATTTGCAATCCCAAAAAGAATTTCATTTCTCCAATCATAGAATCTCAAACTCACTCTGCATCTCATCAGCAAACTTCATGCACAAACTATCATCTCCTCCAAAATTGGTATCATCAACAAAGACTTCAACAATCAAATCTTTATCATGATCAATCTTGAAATACAAATTACTATCAACATTACCTTTATTAAATCCAAGCTTCAAAAAATACATATCCAATCTGGCATACCATGCTCTTGGGGCTTGCTTAAGTCCATACAATGCTTTCTTCAATCAACAAAACATATCTCCCTGATCAATCAATTGAAATCCATCAGGTTGCTCAACATACACTTCTTCTTCTAGTTCACCATTTAGAAATGCTGACTTGAAATCCATTTGATAAACCTTGAAGTTTTTGTAAGAAACATAGGCAAGAAATTGTCTCATAGCTTCAATCCTAGCAACAAGGGAAAAAGCTTCTTCAAAGTCAATTCCTTCCATCTGAGAATATCCTTTACACACCAGTCTTTCTTTTTTTCTAACAACTTCACCTTGCTCATTCACTTTGTTTCTAAGGACCCATTTAGTTCCAATTACATTTTTTTCCTTAGGTCTAGGAACAAGAATCCATGTATCATTCTTCTCAATCTACAGTAGCTCTTCTTTCATTGCTTCCAGCCAATGTTCATCTTTGCATGCTTCATTGACACTATTAGACTTAGTCTTTGAAATCAAATAGTATTCTTGCACAATCGTTCTCCTAGTTTGATCACCTTTATTCTTATCACCAATCATCTGATCTTCTGAATGATTTAGTCTTACATACCTTGTAATTTTAGGATGTTCTTGAACTTCAAGCTCTTGTGTTCTCACTTTTGCACTTTCACTAGTTCCTTCCTCTTGATTTTCCTGATTCACTGGAATGATCTGAACTTTCTTTCCTTTATCTGAACTATCATTTTGATCATCTGAATTAGATCCATAGGTTCTAGATGGTCTAATTGTGTCTTCATCAACCTTGACATTAGCACTTTCAACTATTTTCCTCAATCTCTTATTGTAGCACCAATAGGACTTGCTTTTAGTAGATTCAATCTAAGTTAATTAATCCTAAATTAATCCTAAATTAATTAACTCCTAACACTAATCTTCCATTCCTTTAGCTTTTTCAAGTTGCACATGTAAATCAACTTATTTGATTTACTAATTCCCCTATTTTCATTCAAATATGGCATATTCTTTTGAATATTCCACCCACTTGACTTTTCCCTCCCAAAGGAATTTTGTCCTCCACCTTTGCATTGAAGGCTCTTACATGTCCTCTCCTTTAGCCACCTTGGCATTAATTCCTCTTACACCTCCTCTTACACAAGCCACCTCTTGAAATTCAAATTTCACCTACATGCATTAAACATGCACATTGTTCAAAATGTGCCCCACTTTCCTTCATTAGCATGTTGACAAGTGGCACGATGCCATTTGTCCAATTTTAATCCCACATTCTCCCCATTATTCAATCTTCAATCCTTCTTCATTATAAATAGAGGCCTTCTCTATTGATTTGTGATCCACAATCATCTAGATTTTGATGCAAGGTTATGATCCACAAGTTTATGCAAGTTTATTATCTATTGAAATAATGGATGTTGAATCATCCAATGAAGTTGCACACACTTCAAAGGATCTTGCCAAGAAAAAATTCAATCCACACAAAAAGTGTTGCAACTAAGGGAATGAAAATGGAGATTGCTTGATTGATATCTAGAATATATGATTACAAATGTACATATTCCCTGATTACATAGGCATGAGAGAGATGCAAGATGTAATATGATGTTTCCATGTGTCATGATCTAACAACATGTGACAACATGTGAACCCTAACTAACTACCTAGGGAATGATAAAGTGATAGAGATAAGTTCTAGAAGGAATCTTATCCCCTACAAACATGGAAAGGGGAATTACCCCATTATTGATGATTTATCTAATAATGCAACCTAAGATTTTAATTAAATAAATAAAATACCTAAGATAACTTATGCTAGTGTAATAAAGAATTAACTACACTAACACCCCCCCATAAGTGCAACTTAGCGAGGAAATGCAATGATTATCCAATGATGATGATGGATGATGTGTCCCGACTATATGATGGCCATTTTAGGTACCCATTTACATGATGAGAATGAAAATGCAAAAAACCTCCCACAAACGGAGAAAAGGGGAAAACCCAGTGGGAAGAAAACCCCTCTCCAAAAAGGAGATGAAATATAGAAAAGAAAAGTTAGGAAGGATGGAGGAGTGCCAAATACCCCCCAATTACACCATCCACCACATGGATACAATACAATCAATAACTCCCCCATAGGAGGGAAATAGAGAGACTATATAGCCCCCCTAGAACATAAGATCACCTGAAAAAATGGTAAGTGTCTGAAGACAAAAAAAGATCCAATGTCTACAAACAACTTGTCTCCCTTTCAAAAGAAACAAAACCAAGTGCAAGTGTAGGGATGCTTCCCATTCTGGATAGGAATTGAAGGAAGGAAGGATGAATGTGGATGATGATGTATCTGAAAACTGCTCATATGTCTCCTTGCTTGATGAAGAGGAAGATGCCACAATCAATTAAGAGGGTGACAAATCAAGAAAATCCATAAACTAATGTTGAACTAGATCCAAAGACTACAATACAATGAATATGATGGAGACTCGATTTCCCCCCACAATGAAGTGTCCTCAAAACCACCAAAAGAATTCTAAAGCAACAAAGGTGTCTAAACCACATGTCTCTTGCTAGGAAGAAGCAAATCCAATGGTAGATACTGAAGAAACTCCAACTCCTGAATGGAATGAGAGGGAAGAAGTCTCAAATATGAAATATTTGAAGAGAAAACAAGTGCCTCCAAGCTACAATCAAGGTTGAGACAAAGGAATGAGGAGACTCAAGAGAAATATCCAAAGTAGGATCTGAATAGAGGAGTGATATCCCCTCAAGAATGTCCTCCAAACTTGTAGAAATAGCCAAGTTAGTAATCCCTAAAACAAAGCCATCCTATGATGTCAAGTCTGGAAAAATGAATGTGTCCTGATGAATAGCGATGATGGAAGCCTCAATCAATGAATTTAGACAAGGAATCATTGAATGTGAAGGAATACCAACTGTCTCTGATGGAGAAGAAGGAACATTTGAAGAAACCTTGTCAACCTCTTTAGAAGATTCAAGGCAATCCAAACAAACAACCTCTTGCATAACAATATCATCATGGGGTACTTGATTTGAAGAATGATATTCTAAATAATGACCATCAGGGAAGGGTGGAGTATTTGAATCTCCATATATCTCCCAAAGCTTAGTATAAAGGATATGAGGACAATCACAATGATCAATAGCATTCAAAACATCATAATCAACTTGCATTTCAATGATCTCCAAGATAGTGTACTTGCTGCAACTCCAAGAAAATTTCTTAATACCTTCATTTGGATGGGGAACTATATCATACAAATGTGGCAATGATGCAAGTGATTGGGGATGGTGTATGATCCCATATCTCCATTTTTTATAGTTTCCCTTATGCAACATAGTCAGAGAAGGAGTATATGCAAGCCCCATAATGTACTATCAAATTTCTCCAAAAAATTCAAAGACAATAACCTTCAACAACAAATAAAAACTTCCAAAGATGATATACAGCTGAAGTGATGCCACCCAATGCAGAAAAAATACTTTTCTCAAGCTTCAAGATATCCAAGTTATTGAACAAATGCACCAAATTGAAAAAAATAATGCAAGAGTACCTAGAG
>VDFB02258016.1:447942-599582 GCA_007258455.2 Sequoia sempervirens | reverse complement strand
CCTTCACACTAACATTTCATTCTATTAAATTAAATAAATCAAAACATTTAATTTAATTCCCTAAGTCATCTTATTTAATTAAATAACCCTACGTTATTTAATTAAATATCATTTCATCTCATCTATTAAATCATTTAATTTAATGAATATCACTTTAATTCTTCAAATCCCTAATTGCATGATTAAACCTTGCTTAATTAACAATTAAACTAATCTTCCTCCAAAAAGGGAATATTCCTTATCCTTTTTTTGCACAACTAAAACTTAATTTTAATTTGCAAAATATCTTTATCCTCACCCATGTGAATATTCCAAGGAATATTCTCTCTCCTCCAATCATCTCACTTGCTTTGCGTAAGTTTTAACCTTTAACCTTGAGAAGTCACCTTGACCTATGTGTGTGCAGTCAAAAGTTTATTTGTTTGTTTGGAACCAATGTGAGCCCTCGACATCTTCATCTGTAATCATATGTTGATGAACCATGATCCATGCCTCTTATTTCCTCCATCCTGAAACCGCTGATTAATCTTTGATCCAACCTTCTATTTTCATTTGCCTCCATAAATAGAAATGGAATATTTGGAGTACAAATGATCCATCTTCAATTGTGCTTTTCATGTTGTTGAATTCACTTGCACTCACACTCATCTCTTACTCACTTTTAGCTTATTCATTTTAGTTGCATATTAGCTCTAAACATCCATTAATGGCTTCCATGCATCCATCTTAGTTTGTAAATGAATTAGTGTCTCCATCTTTTAGCTTAGAATTAGCTTAGCTTTTGCATAATTAGATCAATTTTAGCATAAAATCATGTTAATTTAGCTTGCATCGTGTTCAATTTAGCATAAATCAGGTTTTTCATCCATCTATCACAATGGTTTCATCAATTCTCTTCCATAGAATTGACTGAAACAGGCTCACTAATCATGGGATTGGGAAAGGGTCGTTGTTCCACATCAACACGACACCAATTCCAAAACAAGATAAGTTTTAAATGGGTTAGAGTAGGAATTTAACTATTTTCATAGTTTGTAACTTTAAGTTTCAATAAATGCTTAGTTTAACTTTCAATTTGAATGATCTTGTTTGTGATTGAGGTTTAGTGGCCAAATTATTCTTCGATTCATCATGGATCAAGCGTAATCGAACCACCTTGGTAATCCTCGTCTCTCAATAAGCTTCATCAGTATGAGGTGAAGAGGGATACTACAATCATGAACTTGGAAACCACATGTGAGAACTTTGGTAATATTGGTTGGTAATATGTATCTCCCCCTTTGGGTACCTTCTTGGGAATTGATTCTTACAAACTCATTAAAAATTATAACAAAAAGGCACAAAACAATGTGCAAAAAGAAGGTTAATGATGTATGTAAAACTTGGTATGTTTTATTCTATATGAACTTGCTTTAAAGTATGCTCCATTTTGATATGTAGCCCTTGTGGCAGGGTGGTATTAGTTGTATCTAGTGAGTAAATGATGTAACCAAATTGTTTGTGTTTTGTAACTAAATATCAATTATAAAAAACTATACACATTGCATTAATGCTCTCTAATTCTTCTCATTTTGTATTTGAATTATACTTTGTATTTTAGCATTTTTGGGCCTTGTTTTTACATCTAGTTTTTGCATTATAAAACACACTAGTTATCATAAAACTCCAAACATTTGTAATTGCTTGGGGGGTCATTTTAACAATTAGTTATAAGGGGTTGTCATGTGTTCTCTTGTTTGCTTTTGCATTCTTGCATTCAATTTTTTGTACTATGAATCAATTTCTAATTTTTCTATTCACACCATATAAATATTATGAATTCAAATATAAAAATCTAATCTTGTTACGAAGCAAGGGATTATTTAGAATAACCATGGGTATAAATATAAATCCTATTGTAGATATGGAGAGATATTAAATGGTTTAAAATTTTTAATGAATCCTATGGATTGTTGTGTTTATTTATATCTCCTAACCTTTTATTTCACATTAAGTCCTTAGATTCTTTCAATTATATTTATACTTTGTTTCCTAGTTTTTTGGGGGTTTAGGATATCACAAGAGGTCACCAATTGGAGAATAAATTTATTTTTAATTCTAGAAGCTTTGACATGATACACAACTTCTTCACAAAATTTAAAATTATTAATATTGTAGTTAAGATAATTTGGAATTGAAAAATAGCCTAGTTAATCCTTTATCTCCAAACTTGGTTTAAACCATTTAGTCTTTTTTCTACCTTCTATGTCATAAAAGGGTGCCCTAGGAGCTCAATTCATAATGACATTTTTAGATACTTTGTCACCAATTTCAATAAGAACAAAGATAACCTAATTTAGTTGGGTAGTATCAAATCCTCTATATCATATACCTTAGTTTCTAACCAAGACACGTAAAATATTAGGTAATGAGGATAAGAAAGAGAGATATGACCAAGATCTCATTACCTCTAAAGAAGATTCAATTAGCTCATCTTTCAAAGATGACAAGCTTAAGAAATAATAGGTCAAGTTTTCTAATTGAAAAAGGCTTGGTCATGAAGAACATGTTCTTGAAGTAATAGATTGATCACTTGACACATATTTTAGAAAATAACAACACCAATTTTCCTAAGTTTGTGAAATAAAGTTCTTAAAATGAGGGGTCTTCCAAGGCTAAAGATAGCAACAAGGGTAAAGGTAAGGATAAAGAACCTTGTAGTTATTGCATCTACACCATCCACTTGGGTTCTTAATTTAGGTTCCTTAAACTACATGTATTCAGCTCAAGATGATTTCACATCTATGGAGCCTTGTACTATGCTAACTATTCCGATGGATGATGAATCTCCTATTGAAGTGTGTGGGAGAGGGTTTGTTAATGTGGAGGATGGGACATTTCAACATATTATTTATGTGTCCTCATTTTTAATTAATTTCCTACTGGTTTATTAAATCATTCACACTAGTTTAGGAAAGTTGGTTAAGTTAACTCTTAATTTAGTGGTTATTAGTGAGGTGCATAGTGGTTTTGTAGTTGCAGTGGGGAGAGAAGATAATTAGTGTTGACTATATCTCTTTTCTCACTTTTTTCATGATCTTGATTCAACTCTTTTAATCAATAATTCTAACAAAATTATGACATGGGTTGTTTGTCCATCTTAATCATTACTATTTTTACTAGCTTAGCCAAAAGAGAATTGTTATACATTTTCCTCTATTTACTTTTCTAATGTTATTTACTAGAGATGCATCCTTGGTAAGCATTCTAAAGAGAATCTTGACAAAGGCAAGGTGTATAGAGTTTCATACTTTTTGGAGTTAGTTCATGGTGCTTTGGTTGATCCATTTCTATATCCTCCCTTCAATAAGTTTAAATATGTTTTGAAATTCATTAATGACTTTTCTAGGCATACTTGAGAAATGTACTTTCTCTAATACAAGTCTAAAGTTTGAGTATTTTAGGACTTAGAATATTTTAGAGAGAAAGAATCAAGGAAAGAAATCAAGGTTTTGTGCATGGACAAGGGTGGTGAGTATGTCAACCATCATTTTATGTAACTTTGCACTTTAGTGTAGATTTATTTGTATCGAACAATTCTATATAGCTCTAAATATATTAGTGTGGTAAAAACAAGTGTTTTAAGGAAACAAAAAACTAAATAATACACTTTAGATCTCGTATACCTCCTTGTTTGGGTGGAGGCCATTAATGTGTTTGTTATATCTATAACCTTGTTAATGATTGAGTTTTCAAAGGAGTCACTCCTTTCAAAGCTTGATATAATAATCACTTTAGGGTTTTCAATTCTCCTACATGGACCCACATTCCTATATAGAAACATAAGGCAATTCATCCATAGAGCAAGCCTGAATATTTGTAGGTTATCTAGATGATGTCAAGATTTTTTGGATCCTCCACCTTATGACAAACAAGTTATTAACTAAAAGGAGTGATTTATTTAAGGAGGTAAATTTGAGTTCCACTCTTGAAACTACTCATTCTTCTAGATTCACATTAGAGTCAACTGGGCATGATGATAATACTTTTGATGATTCATATACACCTAGGTAGATTCATAATGATGAGGAATCTTCTTCCTCCACTCCAAATACTAAAAGTGATGATGAAAATTCAAAACATCCTTCCCTTAATTATTGTTTATAGGTTAATAAATCTACTTGATATTATTTGAGTTTATGTCCCCTTTGAGCTCAATAGGTATTTTAGGTTGTAAGTGATTGAGTTGGGGATCCATTATACACTAGGTAAATATGTTCGTATTTTTAGGGACTTACACATGTTTATATTGATTTTTCCTCTAATCCATAATATTTTTAGAAGGAATATAGAATTCTTGAGTGGAATGCATGCATGCAAAAGGAGTATATTTATTGGTTAGAAACCAAATTTGGTATTTTACTTTTTTGACTTAGGAAAGGAAACTTGTTTGATGGAAGTGGATCTATTAGACAAAATGAATAGTAGATGGTTCAATGATAATTTCAAGGCATAAATGATTGTAAAGGATCTTTGCTAAGTTACTAACATTAATTACTTTGATACCTTTACACTATTTATGAAGATTAACTCTATTTGACTCACACTTTCTACCACTATAAAACATCATTGGGAGGTTCAATAGATGAACATGAAGAGTGCATTATCAATATATATTTTGAGGAGATATACTTTGAGCAACCAAATGGTTTTCTATAGGATTATTTCTTGGTTTTTAGACTTAGGAAACCTATCTATAGCTTGAAATAAGCCACTTAGGATTGGTATACCAAGATGAGTTCCTTATCACAATTAGGTTTCCTCATTATTATTTGAATCCAAACATCTACATTCTACAATAGAATTATTCTCTCTTAGCTATATTTCTATATGTTGACAATCTACTAATTATGAGAGTATTTCATCCATTTTGATGGTGAAAATTTCCCTTCATCATAATTTTTTTATGATTGACTTGTGCTTGTTGTACTATTTTTTCAGGATTGATATACAACTAAATTTACTATGGAATAATTACAAACATTAGTATTTTTAATGGATTCAGATAAAGTTGTAGGTTTGGATGGATATACCACTCTCTTCTTCCATAAATGTTAGGATTTTGTTGGTAGAGATGTCCTTCTCACTATTGAAGAATCTAAAAACATGGAAATATCCTCAAAGAGTTGAATTCTATTTTATTTCAATAATCATCCCAAAGAAATCAACTCCTTCTATCTTTGTTGACTTAGACCAATTGTCTTATGTAATACATTGTATAAAATATTGACAAAGTCAATATTCATAAGACCGATTTTTGTCATACCATATATAACCTCAGAAGATTAAGGTGGTTTTGTCTGTGGAAGAGAAACTTTTTATGGGGTAATAGTTGCTCATGAGGTCCTACATTCTATTTAGGAAGAGAAAATATTGACAATGGTCTTAAAACTTGATATGATGAAAGTATATGAAAAATTTAATCGTAATTTCCTTAAATAAGTGATGTTAAGAATGGGATTTAGCAAGAAATGGTGTAAAACAATTCTCTCTTTTGTATTGGGTGCATCTTTTTTAGTTCTCATAAATGGTCTATCATGTGACTTTTTCAATCAACTTAAGGTGTTTTTTAGGGTGACCCTCACGCTTTCTATTTATCATAATAAATGAAGCATTAAGAATATCAATTAGTGTGGAAAATTATGTAAATAGTTGGAAAGTTATCAAAATCAGGGGAAATCCTTCTTCAATCACCCATGCTTTTTTTGTAGATGATAGACTTTTGTTTGCTTTAGAGGTGGTGTTGGCATTCAAAATCTAGAGGCAAAAAATATTGTTATGGGAGATAAACTAATTTGAAGAATTTACACAAAGCTTTGTTTAAATAGTGCAAAATTATGAAACTAAAATGTTTAGATTCAAATGAATTAGAAACAATCTTTACTATTGCAAATCCCCATGGGGTTCCAAGATCTATAATATTTTCATTTCTTCACGGGATCTAATTATACCACATCTAACTTGGGTTATTCATAATGGTTAAAAAGCTTTATTTTGGGAAGAATCTTGGAATGGGTATAAAAATCTAGACCTAATAATATATTTTTTGAATTGAAATCCATGCTTATTGAAACTTGGGGAAGGAGGGTCTCTAATTACATAGCTATTGATTCCACTAGTTTAACTCGAAAAGAAAAGTGGAAATTCATAGCATCTTTCCCCTTCTCAAAGGACTATAAAGTAAGGTATAAAACAAAACTTGAGAAGAGACAAAAAAAATCTTAGAAAGAGAAAATGAGCTCAAATGGATAACATCAGGTTCAGGACAATACACTGTCAAGGATGGTTACAAAGCACTTATAGTCCAATCCCTTCATCAAACTAGCCTACAAATCTATGTTGGGGCCATTCATAGCATCTTTCCCCTTCTCAAAGGACTATAAAGTAAGGTATAAAACAAAATTTGAGAAGAGACAAAAAATTCTTAGAAAGAGAAGATGAGCTCAAATGGACAACACCAGGTTTAGGACAATACAATGTCAAGGATGATTACAAAGAACTTATAATCCAATCCCTTCATCAAACTAGCCTACAAATCTATGTTGGGGCCCTGCATGCCTATTTCTCATGGATGGCCTTAAATAATAGAATTATCTCAAGTACGAGGCTATATATGTTGGGGATAGCCCCTCTTTTCCAATGTGTTGTATGTGTGGCAACATATGAAGACACACACCACCTCTTATTAAATTATAATTTCTCTAATAGTTGTTGGAAATGGAACTTATAAAGTATGCTTGGGTGGTCAAGCCCTCTTCAAAAGAGTTTAATACTCCTCTTTCAATCATGACCTCTTTTCAAAAATTCTACATATGTTGATCTTTGGGAAATTAGTCCTTCAATTCTTCTTTGGAAAATTTGGTTGGAAAGGAATAACAAAATATTTAGGAAAAAAGTTTACAATATAAATAAATTAATTTAAAAAATAAAAATCTCTATCTCAAAAAATATAATGAACTATTTGCTTAGATCCCTCCCCACCCACTGAATATTCACCTCTTGGGATAACAAGATGCACAATATTAGATGATAATATTTAAAACCTCTCCCCCATAATGGATCATATGTTATCAAATTCAAACCAAAAAGAGTTAAGTTAGTAAATGGCTTCCTCCACCAGCGAATATTTATAAGTTGAATTTTGAGGGAACATCCAAAGGAAATCCTATGAGATCAAGTGTTGGGGTTGTCATAAAAAATAATGAAGGAAAAATCATCTTTGTTGCTTTCAAGAAATTACCAGACACAAAATAATTTAGTTGAAGCTAATGTATTATTATTGGGACTAGATTTGGCCATAAAACAAAATATTACTAATCTACAGATTGAATAAGACTCTATGTTAATGATAGATATCATAGCCATGAAAGGTTCACCAAGTTGGAAATTGTAGTACACATTTAAGCAATTTTTTCAAACTTTAAGGAAGTTTAATAGGTTTGAGGTGATTTATTGCTATAGAGAAGTTAATAATTTAGCTGATAAATTAGCTAATTTTGCGAAAATTCATCAAATTCATTATCTAGAAATTGAAAGGGAAATAATTGTTGAATTCCTCTTAACACTCAAAATTTAAAAAATTATAAAATTGGGATGTTGGTGGATCGACAAAGTCTCGTAATTGCAAATGGAATTTAATTGTATAGTTGATTTAAATTTTTCCCAACCAAATGTCAAACTCCATTGAATTCTCATCCTCATAAAACTCTCACGGAAACAACTTCAAATGTGGTTAAATGTGGTTGAATCAAAACATTATAAAAAGGAGATCAACTACAAAAAGGAGATAACCATTGATGTTTTTAAGTTTAATTACTAACAATATTTATTATCTTTCATGTATGTAATACAGGTTACCAATGTATCTTTGAGTAGCACAAAGGTCTAAAAACCTATTAATGGAAAATTCATGTGAAATATTAGGCACTCATCCTAACAAGTCACTTTAATCTCTAAAACCTTAATGAGAGTAAGGTCATTTATGTTAATATGTTTAGAGGTGCAAAAATGACAATTTATGCAAGTCTCCCACTTTCTCTCTTTAAAATAAATACATCATCATCACTATTATTGATATATTTTTCTATAATGAAGGTTTTTGTAGAGGGAGGTCTCCAAAATGTTCAACAATAGAATATACCTCTAGAAGGAGCTAATTCCCCATCTTATCATTAGGTTGTCAACCCATATAACTTAGATAAGATTAAAAATGTGTTTAAATTTGATTGTGGTAGTGTGGAACGTGCTATCAGATTGGTGGTAGATATCGATTTCTTGTATGACCCCTTTTATTTCCTTTCTTATCATGATTTGTCATCTGCATTTATGTCCAATGCTATGGACTTGCTAAATTTTTCCTCGCAAGTAAGGATTTTATGCCATAAATATGTATGAAATTCATTTTTTAGCAATGAACAAATTGTCAATGCATTGGAGCATTATGATATCTTCAAAGGTGTCTTCCATCTTGAAGGTATTTTTATTGGGAATATTTTATCAAATGCAAAGGGATCCTATGTATGTGTTACTGTCACCAAAGATCTTTGAAAGGATTTTGGTCTAGCCCTCAAGTGTTATGTGGAATCTCACAACCATCAATTTGAGCTATCCTTCATGTATAAGGTAAGAAATATCTTTGATTGGCTTTGTCTTCTTTTAAATCATTGTCCTCTTGTTCCCATAAAAGAGCCAAATATTATGGCATATGGAAAATTCACCACCAACAATTCACCACGGGAAAATTCATCGCCATGAAAATTCACCGCATGAAAAATTAATTGCATGAATTTTTGGCGATTAATTTTCCATGTCGGTGAATTGTTGGTGGTGGTGAATTTTCCCACAATGAATTGTTGATGGTGAATTTTTCATCGATGAATTGTTGGCGATGAATTTTCCTAGAGCCAAATATTATAGTTGCATTAGGGCTTCAATGCCCAACTCCTGCTCATCACAGTGAGGAACCTACCCTTCATAGTCAAAGGCCATGCCATAAGTAATGAAGATAGTAATTGACGTATTTTTGCAAGAATTTTGTAACCTTTTTGTCTTTTTCATTGTTCAAATGTGTTTCTTAGCCTTTTTAGGATTAAACTCTTTGTAAGGAAAAATAAAGTGTATTTGTGTACCTTGCTATTTATTATTATTAATATATTATTGTAGTGTCGTAAATAGTTTCCGCTCATAATTTCACACTAGGCTTGACACCCTCTTTAGTGCACATGTCTCTAATTATGGTTATGATATACTTGTTTTATTACCATTTCGAGAAATTTAATTAAATCCTTATTTATCAGGTTTTAGAAAAGTAAAAAATGTTTGGACCTAAGTGCTCAATGCCCCTATCCCATCTATCTATGCACAATAATTCAAATTTGGTTGTCGGCCTCAATAAGTTTAAGAATTCAAATTTATTTGTTGGCCTATCTTAATGGTTAATGCAAAATATATTTAGATTCATATATATGAGTTCTTCCCTCCTATGGGAATTGAAATTATAAGGACTCTAGAAACCTAAAGGAATTAATGCAATATCAAGAGAACAATAAGTAGAAGATTAACATCAATATTATGGTCAATTACAGTTTGCAAATCAATTAGCAAATTCATGTTCATCCATTGTATGTTGTTTATTATTTATGTTTGTTATTATATGTACTAATACTTGTAGGATCTCAAATTATCTTCCTCTTTTTCCTTGTGTGTGATGAGCAAAGTGACTTTAGTCCAACAAGGGTTTCTGATATGAGTGGTATGATATCCTTTTGTATTTCATTTTCATTTGTCATTTATTTGTCTTTGCTCTCTTGAGAGCATGTAATATTTATCGTCTCTCATCATAGCCATTGTGGAGGTGGGAACACCAATACGAGGTTTGACCAAGGAAAGACCCTATACAACACAAACCTTCTCCCTCTATCCATTTTGCAAGTTTATAGGGTTGTTGTTGATTGAAGTGGATTTATGATTTCATTGAGGCTCCTAAACCCTAATTCATGTATTCATGGGATTATCATCAACTAATTAGTCCAATCTAATTATTCACACACTATTAGACTTCAAAACCAGATCTCGGTTGTCAAAGACCTTCAAACATTGATACACATGTGCAGGCTCTAAAACCCTAGTTTTTAACACTTCTAGACTAGGGCATCCAATGCCCCTGTTATGTTAGTTTTTCTTTGGTTTTCAAAATCGAGTTCCTCTTTGTCTGCACTCTTCAAATCTGTCTTTTGCTTTTATCATTCTATTAAAAAATTTATAGATTTTGTTATACATAGTCATTTTGATCTTAATTCACCTAGTTCTATACACCTCATAATCAATCATTACACCCAAAACAAAAAGGGACCAAAACCTTGACCAACCTATCTAGCTCTACCTTGAGGACATCATCAAAATAATCTCTATTGGTTAATTTTGTGTCCCTTAATGTTTTATGTGGAAAGGTTGATTTAGGTTAGTATATTTAACCTAGATCACCCTTTTCACCGCATAAAATTTTGATGAACCAGACATATCTTACAAGCATTAATAATATTCACTTCTGATTCAAATTCCTACAAGGATCCAATGATCAAATTGAATGCTATAAATACTAGTTCATTGTTCATTCAAATGGTCAAATTTTTTTCATTTTTGCATGACTACATTGATTTAGATCTAGGGAACCTTTCAATCATTGCATGTTTAATTTCCTATTAAGCAACTCATTTTTGGAATCACGAAGATATAACTATCTTATAGTAGATATTTATAATTGTCAGTCTTCTTAGAAGGTTTTATATTTTTAAGGGAACTTCCAAGCAATGAAGTGTAACAAGTTCTTCCTAGATTAAGTTTTCATCTTACCATATTTGTTGGTGTGAATGTAATAATGATTTGATAAGTGTTGTATCATTCTAATACACTATAAACATTATGTATAATGGTAGTTTGATTATTGCATATAGATTTATGAATGTTCAAAGAGGGATTATTAAGTTTGTTCAATTATTAAATATCACCTCTTTTGTGTTTTATGTATTATTTATTATGGTAAGATGTGACATTATAACCCACTACAAGGCACTAATTAAAAGATCTTGATTCTCTATGCACTTTAAAATGAACAATATCATTAACTAATAGTGTTGGAGTAGGAAATAGATTTATATACATTTCATGATTTAGTATTGTAACTAGAGAAATGTCTATAGCAAACTCAAATGAGTTCATATCATAGAGAATTATGTCTTGCATATCTTCATAATATTAATATAAGTTATATATGCAACAAGTTAATCATCGATCTAGTGACAAATTTTGGGTCCAAGTGTACACTAGATACTATTACAATTTGTTTACTTGTATATCTTTTAGTTGTGATTGAACATTATTGAATATTAATACCTTTAAGAACACCCTCTTGGGTCCAAATAAGCCCAAAGTGAAGGAGAGAATCTCCACTCTCAACAATTAGCCTATCATCACTCATATTTTACTAATAAGTTGGTATATCCACCTACGAGAGTGAGATCTCCTTGGTATTGAAGTGGATTGATCCTTGTATAAGTGTGAGTAGTAATTTTGAGAGTCAGCAAATTTCAATCATAAATGTGTTTGAATCGTATATTAATTTCTTGCTAGTACTACATGTGAAAACCTATTATATGTGTTTCACCTTTTTATTGTTTATATAATCTATTACTAAAATACTTTGGTGGGTACATATTAGATTTAAGATATTTATATGCATATTTTAGTTAAGGGTCATTACAGTGGTATCAAAGCATTGATTTTATTAGCCTATGGGGTAACAAAAAGAGTTTTTAATGATTCTTAGTGAACAAAAGATCATGTATCAAAGGATAGAACAAAGGAATTTGAATTAAACCCTTCTTCAAGAATAACATCTAAGATATAAGAAGGAATGCTTATATAGAAGATTGGGAGGGGAGATAATTAATGGAAACCATAAGATATATCAATAAAGATCAACAACAGCTCACTAATTTATTTAAATAAATGTTCTAAAATCTTAACAAAAAATTGGTGTTTACATCACTAGGTAAGGGAAATCAAGGAGAATCATCTACCCTTGGAAAGAATTAGATGTTTTGAATAACCAATGGTTTTGGTCTACCCAACATATTTGTTTTAAAGAGAGGAGAAAGAGAGGAGAAACTATAAGAATAGTCCATATATTTTTAGGATTATGTGATATCCCTCCATGTTAAATTTAGAAAAATAGAGTCATGAATTTTGTGTTGACATCTCTTTTATGGATTCTATCACTTTAAAGTCAAAGAATATGCCCAAGAATGAGAAGAGGTCAAATTAGAACTAGAATGATAAGGATATCTAACATTGATGGGGGAAGCTCTTAGTTCCTCCATTTATTGTGTCCAACAAGTATTTAATCCATCCCTACATGTTCGTAAATTAAATACTTAGTTTTCTTTAAGTTTAATGTATGACAATAAGGCCATAAAATTTTCTACCCTTCACTTGGAAGGAGTAGCTCGTGAATTACATGGTACAGTGATCTAATCACCCAAGGTAAACACCATATCATCTCATGTAATGACTTATCTAGATGTTGTTTGTTAGATTCAAGAGGAAGGAACATGTTATTGACTTTGAAGAGTTGGGAAAATTGAAGCAAAGTAGTTCAATAGACAACCATGTGGTAGATTTTCAAAGGTTTGTAGTAATTGTATTTAATGTTCCAAAAAAAAATCCATCCTCTTTGTTAAGGGTTTGTCTAAACCTCATAGAGGCCTATTTAAGTCTTTTGATACAACATATCTTCAGGAATCCATCAAAGATGGATTTAACACTTGAATTATTGGTGCTACAAAATAATATTCTACTGAAAGCACAAAACTTTGATCAACACAAATGGAATATCCAAAAACTGGGATATAGCTCAAGATCTCTTGCAATAAATAGAATAAAAATTGGAGGAAGTAATTATGTTCTCATGCAAGGAACCATGGAAACTTGGTCATTAATGCCCTAGAAAGGCCATGTTCATTATACTAAAGTAATATCTAATGATGACTCAAATCTTGAAGAAACTTAATCACAACCTAATACAGAGGAGCATGAACATGAGAATAAACATGAGAGTACAAATAACGAAACACTAACATCTCTTTCAAGAGCACTCGAGTATCATCCATTTACAGTTTGAGAAGTATTATTCAAATAGTGAATCAATATGCCTATTAGTAGTGGGGCTACCCACAATTTCATAGAAGGTTTGGTGGTTAAGGGAGGGGATAAAATTTAAGGATTTTGAAGGATTTAATACAATTATTGTTGATGGATTCACCATTCTATGCACCAATTTAATATGAAAAATAAACATAACTATGAGAGGTCATAAGGTGTGCGATTATTTTTATGTGTGGGTCCATAAGAGACTGACATGGTTTTGGGTGTAAAATTGTTGCACTCCCTTGGAAATGTTTCACCAAGCTATCAATCCATGGAGGTCAAGTTTAAATCTAAAGGGAAATATGTGATACTTAGAGGAATTTTCTATGGAGAAATAGGCTGTTACAACTAAAATAATGGATAAGATATTTTTAGGGAAGAGTTTCTTGGATGAAAAATTGTCTAGTTATGCCTATAAAATTATCTATGAATAAGAATGTACTTATCATGTTCACATGCAAGATATTTTAGATAAGAACAGTAAGGTATTTAGTGATTTTCATATAGGATTGTCACTTGATAAAGGATTCCAACATATTATAAAATTGGAGCTCTAGGTTATAAGATTTTCATGACCATTCCTTACCTCAACCTCAAAATATACGAGGAGATATAAAATTCTATAAAAGAGCTTTTGAAGATGAGTCACAATAGGCCTAGTTCTATCCCATTTTCTTCATTAACAATTCTTGTGAAGAAAAATGGTATCACTGTAATGCTCCTTCGTTTTGGTCATTCTTGAAATACTAGGAGGTTGGTTGTTGGGGGCCATGTCGTTTTCACTTGTTAAGTGCGGTTGGTTGATTTGTTAGGTCATGATGATTTTGTGGTTGCATTATTTTATTTTATTTTTAGGTTAGGTGATATCACTAATATTATGATTAGATGTAATTAATCAAATTAATCTAATTTTTAAAGGTCACTTATTTTGGGTTTGGGATTAAATAAAGAGTTAGATTTAATAATAAATGTTAATTGTATTATCTTTGGAAATTACTTATTTAAAGATGAAATAAATATAATTGTAAGTAAATGAAGTTAATAAAGATAAATTAGATTCCAATTGAAAATGGAAATAAATAAATAAATAAAATAAATATTAAAATCAATAAGGATAAACGATGAAGTGAAAGAAAAGCAAACAATGAATAGAAAATTTCACATGCAAGATCATTCCTAACTATGAGGAGATCACTCGAAAAAGAAACTCGAAGGTTATTGGAGATTTTCACTTGTTTTTGTGAGGGATTCTTGCTTTAAAAGGATTTTTTTTTGGAGAAGTTTGGAAAAATAATAGTTTATTGCTAAATAAATAAATAATAATAAAGCATCATGATAAGATTAAAACTGACATGGAAAGCAAAATAAAAGGTAGAAAAATCTTCCTCTTTGAACATGCAGAGTTTGAACGAATTGTGAAAAAGGAAACTTTCACCGTTGGGTAAACTGAGAAATAAAACAATTCTCTCCCTTCAGTTTTTCACTCACTCACTGGGTGTTCGTTGGAAGGGGGATTGATTCTTTTCGAAGGGGGCACTGGGGTTGTTCTGCGGGGTATGCTCCCAATCGTATTTTCTTCCTGCACAAGAAATTGGAGTCATTTTGCTTTGACGCACTAATTGGAATTCGATTCAGGTGTGGGCATACTTTATTTACAGCAATTGAAAGTACTATGAATCTTATTGATACTACATATGATATATATATTTTGTATTTCAATTTGTTTTAATTAGCCTCATCTTCACAAGAGTGTTGAGATCTGTGTTTTGTTTGTAGCTGTGTATAATTAGCGCCTTCGTTTTCAACCCACAGACGAGTATACGTTGTTTGATTTTATTCTTAGGGATCTCAATTACTCTCTTGAACCCCATTTGATGTTATGAATTGAGATAGTATTGGGCTGAGGAATTCAGTCTCACACCTTTTAATTGCATTTGCTTCTTCTACTTTATGGTATGTCGTCCATCCATTCGAGGTGCTCAAAGCTTCTTCCAATCTAATGTTTGCATTGATGAGGCCGATTACCCTTGGCGTCCCTTGGTATTGCCTTGCTTTCTTGAGTGTATACGGAGTGCTTCTTCTCAATCAAAGACTTTTGTCCTCCTGTGCTCTTTGATATGTGTAGGATGATTAAATAATTCCTTCAAAACATTAGTGTTGAATTTAGCTTCCTCCTGTCCATTGTCTTTACGTGAAATAATATTAGTGCAAGCCCATCTTTAGGATGTACCTTTTTGCACCACCCATATTATCCTCAAGAGCATGTTTATACCACATGGCTGATGAGAGGAAATGCACTGAGAGAAGAACACCCATAATAATAGCATGAATAGCTTCCACAGTATATTTTATGAGTGAATGAATCCTTGATTCGTGTAGAGTGTCCCTCATGAGTCCATAGCATCCTGTCAAACAGTTCAATCTTCGCAGTAGAAAGTAAAGAATGATTTCATTGACAATTTTTGTGTTTGTAAACATCTTCTTTTATAAGGTAATGTCTCAGCCGTCAACTTTATAAGTATCAATGAACATAATAGTGCTCCTAGTCAATTGTCTTAGTAAGGTAGGTTTAAATTTGATGAACATAGGGATCATAGAGATCAATTGGAATATGCTAACATCCTTGAGATAATTAGGGTGTGATAGTCTTTAACTGTAGAAATGTCATTGTTCTCCTATTTGTTGTGTACTCAATGAGTGATTTAGATCCCATTGGGTACGTGTTTGTAATTTGAAATATTGACGAATTTTCATTTGAGTTGAGTGTTGACGTAATGAAAGGTCATTATTTTTCTTGCAGTTGGAATGTGAGTTAGACTCATTAATTGACATGGTAGTAATTTGTATAATGCCGACCCTTGTGTGATGAAGTTTCATGCTTTGATATTGTGGAGTTATCTAGATGTTTTGTTAGATTTGAAGAGGAATGGATGCTTGTTATTGAAGGCCTTTAGAGAGGTTAATTTTGAAGCAAGGTAGTATGTAATGGGAACTGTGGTATTGATGTTTATGATGGTTTTGGTAATTTATTTTATGTTTCAAAAAAAATTTAATTTTTGATTGGAAAATGTTATTGTTATATGTTGGAATTGATTTTTGATGTATGTTTTATTTTGAGTTCATGTTGTGAGGGGATTATTGATTGTGGTATCATATTTTTCATCATTCTTGTATGACGTTGAGTCTTGTTGTTCACTGTTGGGATGTTCTTGGTTGAGGATTCAGTATTTGCTCCTTAGCACTGGGGGTGGGTCTTCAAACCCACGTGTTCGGGTGGAACGTGCTAACCTCCCCATTGGGTCCCCAATCAAGGATCAAGAGGTCAGATTGATGTCATTTGTGGCGACTCCAAAATATCATTTTAACTTGTCATGTGGTTCCTGTCCATATTGGGAAACACGTTTGTATCATTGTAAGACTTGAATAAGTGAAAAGTAATGAAAAGGATGTGAGTAATGTTTTATCATTGGTAAACCTTGTGTGGATATGGATCCATATCAGATGTTATTCAATGTGTTGTATTTATTTAAGTGAATGGTTTCTTATTGATGGTTTTATATGTATGCTTTGTCATGGATTAAATTTGGTTTCATTCTTTATCATTGATGTATGGAATTAAGGTTCGTAATGTATACTTGTATACCCCAAGGGACGTAAGTGATAGTGGATTTGTTTAAATGAGTTTTCACGTCATAACTTAATGTGCATCTCATGTATGTTAGTTTTACTTTAAAAAAAAATTGTGCGGTAATTGTTGCTTTAGTTGTTCTTTGGGGTTCGCACGACAGGGCATTACAATCACCGTGTGCATGAGTATTGATTTAGGCCTTTGATCAAAAGGACCGTCAAAAATAGGTTCCAGATGCATACATGATTGAAGGACTGCATGGATTTGTGTATTTTTAAAATATTCATTTGAGATTGGGTTACCATTAGATTTGGGTGAGAGACTCGAATGTGCAGAAAATAGCCTTCAAGTGTTATTTTTAACATTTTTTATTCATGGTTATGCCATTTGGTTTGACAAATTCCCTATCTAATTTTGAATGATACATGCATCATGTATTCATTGATTAATTAATAGAAAATGTTTTCGTTTTCTTTGATAAAATTTTGATTTTTTGGAAAGTTCCTTTGAGGCATCTATACATATTCCTAGGTATATTGGAGCAATAGATGCTTTATTCATGTCATGTCACTAGTGCTCAAGGCGTTCAAGTAGATCAAAAGAAGATCCAAGATATCTCGGATTGGCCTCCTCCTATTATATTGACATAGTTGAGAGGTTTCTTTGGCATTTGCAACCACTATAGGAGGGTTTTTAATGTGTTTCATAAATAAAAACACCCTTAACCAATATGGTAAATAAATTCTAGCTTTTTCTTGGACAAAAATAATTCAAGAGGCTTTTGATAAGCTTAAGGATGTAATTAGTTTGTGTCTTGTCCTTACTATCTTAGATTTATCACTTCCATTTGTTGTAAAATGTGATGCTTTAGGGAAGGGGATTAGAGTTTTCTTAGTATAGAAGGGGCATCCCACAAAGTTTGTAAGTAGCAAATTGAAAGAATAAATAAATGATTCTCTAACTATGATAAAGAGATGATGGATATCACACATACTTTGGCCAAGATTCAACAATATTTGGTTTGTGGAAGATTTATGATGAACACAAATCATAACTTAAATTTCTTCCTTGGCCAACATAATTTGGATGATAAGAAGAAAAAATGAACGAGTAAAGTCCATGCTTATGGTTTTGAAATAGAGTATATGAAAGGAAAAAATAATGTGGTTGTTATTGCTTTTATAGGACCCTTACCCTATGTTCTCCTTTTGTTACTTTCATTGATTGGAATGTCTCCATTATGATATAACATGTTAAAAATATATTTTCTACTGATATAATTGATGGAAGTGTGAGATAAAATGGATTTGTAGTGCCAAATATTCTCATTCTTTGTAAAGACATAATCTTCATCGGGCTCTTGAATCTAAAATGAAGGAGATGATTTTAAGGGATTTTCATGTTACACTCGCAATAGGGAACCCAAGATACTACAATAACTATAAGAAAAATAAAGAAAGGTTATCATGGAAGGGTCTTGAAGAAAAATTACTCAAACATAAAAGATAATGCATGGCCTATTAGTAAAATAAAGCAATTTAACATATTTTTTCAATAGGCTTTCTTTAAATACTACCTATCCCAAAACACAAGTAGGAAAGTGTATCCATTAATTTCATCATAGGCCTACCCAAAGTATAGGTAAATATTGTATTCATGTTTTTTGTGGATGGATTAACTAAGCACACACACTTCTTTTCCATTTATTTACAATTCAAAGCACATCAGGTAATATATTTACTCTTTAGAAAAGTGTTTAAATTGCATATATTACCTAAAAATATTGCTAGCGATAGAGAGAGAAAATATCTCAGCTCCTTTTGGTAAGAATTATTTCATTTAGATAGTGTACATGACTCACTCCTAACGTAAGATATCATCTAAAAACAAATGAAAAAATATAAACAATGAATGAATGGGTTGAAGGCTATTAAGGAACTATATTTCAAATCAACAATCATCTTGGGCTAAGGGTTAAATTTAGGAGAGCATTACTATAGTACTAACCATAATATTTCCATTAGTATGTATCCATTCATGGCACTATATAGTTATGATACATTAAACTTTATTGATTTGGTGTTCAAGAATAGTCGATCATAAATAACTAGTGACATGGTGATACATAGCTAAGACATATTGAGATAACTCAAAGATCACCTCCATTAAGCCTAGAATTGACATAAATTCTATGTAGGTTAGAATTTCAAAAAGAGGTAATTTGAAGTTGGATATATGGGAAAACCCACAATAGTGAGCCAAAAACTTGGGACATTAGATTTTGTAATTCATATTGAGGTGAAAAGTAGGAAACACCTTTGTTCAAAGGTGGACCTTCATTCGAAGGTTGAAAATGTAAAAAAACCTTTTAAATAAGGTAATTTTTATAAATGAGAAAAAGGGACCTTCATTTGAAGGTGTTTAAAAAAAATCATGGAAATGACATACCTTCATTTGAAGGTCCTTTGAATGAAGGTCCTAAAAGCAACCTTTCCACCTTAAGCCTCAAATTTTCTATCTCTAATCTTGGGTTGGACTATCAAATGTAATGAATACAATAATATAATTTGTAGGATCATAACACTCAAAATAACCTTTCCAATGATTATAATTTTGAATATAATTATATTTGATTAATATTGTACTTATTTTCTATTTTTTATTGAATATAGGTTTTTCAACAATCATTAAAGTATCGATTCCACACACATGGAAAAATAGTGAAATACATTTTTTAAAAAAATATTTGTGCACTAGGCATTGATGTTCTTATTTCGACAAAAAAAAGTTATTTTTTCTAGATGCATAGACAAAAATGTATTCATTATAGAAATAACCTTTGTCTAAATCACAGTTAATCTCACTTCAAAAATTTATAAAAAGTCAGTTATGCAACAAAAAATTACAAAAAATAATGATGCACAAGATATTTGTGTTATGAATCCATGTTTGAAAATTAATAATTTTATTTTTTCTACAAATAAAGTTATGCTTTATGAGAGTAATGCCACTTTTTAAAAATATCGTTAATTGTAAAAAATCAAGTTATTAAAAGTTATATAAAAAAACTCATAAATTATTTCATATTTTTAAAATTATATTTATAATATACACACAAAATCTCAAAAAACACTAGCTCATATCATCTTCAAATTCTTACAGTTTAATTTGTATAGGTGTTAGAAAGTGGAAATTTGGTTAAAAATGTTGATTTTAATATCCTACTTTGGCAAAGAAGTGGGACACACTATTGTTGGATCACCCATATGGTAATTTGATATTGAAAGCTTAAAGGAAAACCTTCATCAAAAGTAGCAGGGCTAAAAATCTCAAACCATGTTGCTATGGAATTTATAAAATCTCAAGGAGTTAGGGGAATCACATGAGTTGGAATTACTAGAAAATAACGAGATTCATAATGTTTTCATGTCTCGTCTCAAGAGGTACCTTGGGCAACATGTCACACCTTTAATATAATTTTCACCGTTAGATGATGAGGGAAAACTCATATTGGAACCTAATGTTGTTTTGATACCAAGGTGAAGAAGTTGAAGAGCATAAGCATTATAGAGATTCATTCATTAGAAGAATCTACCTATATAATATACTACTTGGGAAGGACCAAAGATCTTAGAGCATCAAATTTGTATCCATTAAGAGCAAGCAATTTTGGGAAGGGTGAACTTGTAATGTACCAAGTCCTAAGTACAAGGGTGTTTGAGTCACTTTCCAACCTTGAGTAGGACTTTAATTTTCTCATATTATCATGCCTTCCCTTCATTCCCCATGCTCTTGCTTTCGTGATCCTTTTCCTTCTATGACTTCTTAGGATTCATTTTACCTTAGTACCATTTCTTTTAATTTATTGATTATTGATCCCCATTGGTGTTAAATATTCCAAAGCCCTAATCCCTAACCTCCCACTCCCTTGTTGTTTGCAAACATTTTAACCTTTGCTTCCCTATTCACCTTTGTTTCCCTATGCAATCACTATATCACAATTTCTTGATTCTTTCTCCCTTTATGATAAGTATCTCCTAATATTGATCCCACTTTCTCTTGTATCATGCATCTTCAAAGATCGATCCCCATTTTCTTTAGCATCAAGTATATTTAAATCCTAATCCTCATTGTCTCACACTTTAACCATCCAGGCTTGCAAATCATTGCATCCCCTCACATCTTAGCATCCTTGCATCACACTCCTCAAACCCTTTCCTCGAATGGAAATAATTTTGAGCAACATATTGACTCATATTTATATAGCCCCTCTCACCATTGCATAATTTAGTTATAAATTTCCCTAGATCCTTACCTTTATGCATGCTTTCCATAGACCCCCACTACTAAAATAAAGTATTTCATGTATCACTATGGATGACTAGGGATGCCATTAATAATGCTCAATTTAAATGCTATACATTATGAATACACTTTCAAGTACCTATTAATATGTATGGGCCCACACTAGGCCTTTGACCTATATATAAGGCATGCAAAATCATTAGTTTGTATTGGCTTTTGGAAAATTCATCAACAACCCCTATCCCTAGTTTGAGTACTTGTGTTTAGATGCTAGATTTGAAGATGAAAAACCGTAGGTTTTGGAGATAAGTGGATGGAATTCCATTAGTTTCTCAAAATTTAGAGGACAAAACCCTTTGGATTCCTAAGGACAACTTCATATAGAGGTTGCATCTATATAGAGGAAATTTTAGAGCATATTTGTAATTGCTATATATAAGTAAAAAAATTCAACCATTTGCAACATAAATGTATTTGAATGAAATATTCATTTCCATATGGTGCTACATGTGCAAATCTATTATATGTATTTCATGTTTATATTGTTTGTACAATCTATTGCCTAAATACTTTAGTAGGTATTTTAGCTTTGAGTTGTTCTATAGAAATTTTAGTTAAGGATTACTATAAAATAAGAAGGGTCAAGAAAGCATGTTTGGAATGGTCTTAAAAGGTTGGAAGAGGATTGAAGAAATTGATTAGAAGAGGTCTAAGATGTGTGTAGAATCTTTTATGTTTAGTCTATTTGAAAGGTATGTTTAGATTATCGCACTTGCAAACAAATGGAAAGTGTGTATATGAGTTTCATTGACAACTTTTAAAAATAGAAAGTGTGTGAAGGTGCAAGATGATGGATGAAAGATGGAGAAGTGGTTCCTTGTAAATAGCTAAAAGTGTATATTGACATGTATAGGCCCAAAAAATATTTAGAAATACATTAGGGTTAGGTTTTGTAAAGAGGATAATTATTGGGTGTGAAAAACATGATTCAAAGTATCAAGGGACATTAGCACCATGATGACATAGGGGCACAATTAATAGGTGGAGAAATGAATCAATAATAAAAGAGGTCATGCTTAGGTGAAATGAGGTGTTATTGGATGTTTTAGGCTTGAGAATAGTCAAAATGGGTCTAAGTCATGAATAATGGTGATGAACACTAAAATAGGTACAAAACTGAAGGGAATAATACAAAGTTGCACTCTTAACTCCACATATTTTAGAGGGTCTCTCACCTATCAAATGTTGAAATATCCTAGTTTTAGGTTTAAATTAATTTCCCATGTTTAATTTCTTTTTTCTACAAATGTGAATGTTTGATTTATTCTTAAGTATTATTATCTCCTTAATCCTAGTTCAAAGATCCACTAGGAAAGGATGCCCTTGGCCTTATTCCTCTATGTTCTCTCAATAAATACCCATGGTTACCTCTGACAATATTCCCACTATTACCATTTGATCCACTACTTATCCCTCCCCACCATTACCATCTCTTAAACTCCAATTTTGATGATAACAATATGTTTTTCATCCAAAAACTTCTTGAATAACTCTTTACCACCTCCGATGTGCTAGATCTCTCCTGTGTCATGTCTAGTGAAATATAGAATAATTTGCGAGTAATTGATTTTTCTTCTTTAGAAAATACCCAAGGAATGTCACCTTATCAAACATGATGAAATCTCCAAGTAGCCATGCATTTCCTTTGGGTTGGATGTGACTTTATTTGACACATAGAAATTATTTATCAATAAATGAAGATCGAGATACTCATCTAGACCAACATATTAATCCATGATAGTCCACATCTAAGTGGGCAACACGATTCCCCTTTCTAACTTCACATATATATTGATTCTCATTGACTCCCGTCCAAGATGTATGCTATAAGGAACTCACTCAATTTATCATATTTTTATGGTCCAAATAAGGAAAAAAGAGAGGCATCATATCTCATCATGGGCACATTGAATTCATCCTATGGATATTTGAAGTTTTGGTCTCACTAATCTTAGCACTTGAGACACATGCCTCATTGTTAAATGGATCCTTAAGGTCCTTCACGATGACACTCTTTGGAAAGTTCTTATAAGACACCATGCTACTATAACCATTGGTCATTTTTGAAACCTTACTCTAAGACTCGTACCTTGACTTACTTTAATAATATCTAGAAGGCTTAGGAAGCTATCTCACCATAACTGAATTTGTATGACTGGTCCTTAGGGCATGTATCAAGCTTCCCAACCTCCATAATTTGGTGGAACTACCTTATCCAAAGGAACAATCTTCCTTTTCCCCTTCACAAAGAGTTTAGGGAAAAGTTTATTTTTTAGGAAAGGGATCCAAACTGTTAGAGGTTTGTGGGACCTCCCTAATATTTGACGGAAATGACCAAGATAATTCTAAGCAAAATATCAAATTACCTCATTTGATAGAAAATGATCATCCCACACATATATTTCTTTGGTCTCACTTTCACTATTGATCAAGTTGTCTACCTTCTACTCATGTAATTTCCTCAAGGTCTAGACTTGCCCAAATGGTTGTGAATTCTCTATCTTCTCACCTAAGCATTCTAATTTTACTAAAGACTTCATGTCAAATGGAAATGCTCTTTTAGCAACTCTAAATGGCTCAAACTTTATTACTCCCTTTATATATCAAAAATAGATTCCTAACCACAACTCATAGCTTTCCACTTTAGACTTTCCATAAGCAATTGCTTACGCTTCCTTCAATCCTAACCCATTCTCTACTTATTAAACAAAAAGAAAGAGATTGTTAAACATGCCTTTTTATTATATCCCTTTACTAAACACACATGAAACTTGGTCTTCTATTTGATCTCTACTTCCTTTAGTTATATGCTATCTTGGAAAGCAACCCTTCCTAGAGTTTTTGTTCCTAATAATGTCGTGTTTGAAATTTATTGGGACACCATAATTATGGAGATCGCTATGTTAGTTGTTTTAACTAATGTTTTATATCCGTAGGATGTTGATATTTGATTGCCTTACTCTAACCTCATTTTTTAAATGACAAACCTTACATGTATTGTTTTGGGACACTAATTTCACTCAAATCTTGTCAATCAAGTTTCCAATATCTAGTTGTCATGTAGGTATTGAAAAATAGTTAAGACGGTTTGTCTAAGTTGAAAGAGATCACTATTGTTATCAACAACATGTCAACTAATTCCACTCTACATAGCAAATATCGACTTAATAGAATCAACTAATTGTACATAAAAATATCCATCAAAAATACAACTAAAAGACTATAATATAAAATACTTGCACTAAAAAAATTGATTGGTAATTTGCTCTATGAATTAGTTAATACTTTGTAATTATATTTGAGAATTTAAAAGACCGAGCAACTCGTTTATTTTTCAATTCTAATGTCAACTAGCTCTTAGCCGAGTTCCAATAAAAAATGAAGCTTTTTGACTAATTGGAAGGTAAAAACAGAAAATTAAAATTTAAAATAAAATTAAACCCATGACGTGTGATTCCAAATATTTATTTATTTTCAAAATTTAGCTTTGAATTTTTTTTTTTCATTAACTGCATGTGTAAGCCTGCCGTGTGCAGCGACTTCAAGTTAATAGTCAACGTGGATAAAAAGAGAGTGGCGCCCATGGGAGACCAAGATAAATGTCTGTAAAAGAATAACAGCAGATCAACGGTGGAGAATTTCTCTGCACACACACAGACAGCATCACAGGTGATGATGTCAGTAGTAATGCATTGGATGCTCTACATGGAAAGTGGTGAGAGTTCAGCTATGGTAGGCCACGATATCCAACGGCTATAAAATTAATTGAGCTATCCAATTAGAAAAGTTAAAAAGCGAGCCATCTAATAATTATGGCGTTCTGTACTTGTCGGGACATAGTCCAAGTTGTGTTAGGTTTTTATGCGCAATTTAGTGTCGGAAAAGCGCGGAGTCAAGTGGTGATGTGGCTACAGGACGCTAGTGATATATACACACGTATATCCCCTAATGCGGTATATACACACTCACTGACACACAGTATGCGGCATACACATAGTCTGACAGCTCCACAAATGCAATATCGAAGGCAGAGATACAGGGGAGAAAGACTTTACAACGCTTTCTTCATTTAAATTTCGGGGTGAGCTGTCATTTTGCTTTTCTTCTCTGCGCCTCGGGAGGTCTGGGGTTCGATTCCGGTTGATGCCCGAAGCTGGCCAAATTGCCGCGGTTTTACACTCGGTGAGTGGCTTGTCTCTATTTTTTTTTTGTTGTTGTGGGCGTTGTTTTGGCTTAGCATTCTTTCTAGGGTTCGAAGCTTACGGCTTCGGGGCTTAGGGTTCACTTTTCTCTGTTTATTTTTATCGGTGGGAAATCCGAGTCGAATCGCTGGAACTTCAATTTTTGTGAAAATTCGGATGCACATTGTATGCCGTCTCAGGAAATCTCCTCAATTTAGCTTGTGAAACCCTACGATGTGGCTCGAGGTAAGGCTAGGTTTCTAGAGATTGTAATGCTCGACCAATGCCAACGGGAGAGGATGCCAATCTAATGGAAGAGGGGAGGGGACTTCCCTGTTCTATTACTAGGAGTTGGAGAGTGGAAGTGGACAAGGCTTAATTATAGACATGGTCTGCTTGAGGATAATGAGGGGCCGATTAAGGCGACATTAAAGAGTAATGATTGTGGTGTCAGAGGATGTGGCCCAAAATGTTTTAGAACTTTTTCTTGTTCAGAGGTGAACGGAGCTCAATTAATTAGCACTAGTGTGGTGTTTAAGAACAAAGAGTGGGGTCAGAAGAAGTGGCCGAAAAGGTTTTAGAACATGTTCTTGTTTAGAGGTGAGGGAAGCTCAATTAATTGGCACTAAAGTGGTGTTCAAGAACAATCAGTGGAATCTGAGGAAGTGGTCGAAGAGACAGTAGAATATTTTCGTTGTTTAGGGGCGGGTGGCGATCAAATGTTACTAGGTTCGCATTTAAGAATAATAAGTAGCGTCAGGGGAAGGGACTGAAAAGATCCTAGAACATTTTTCTTGTTTAGGGTTTAGGGAAGCTCAATTAACACTAGGGCAAGCTGGCAGACGTGTCTAAAGGTGGGATTTTGTTTACAAGATAAATTGATAGATAGACAGATAGAAAGAATTTAACAGTGTTTCTCCGAGGTTTCAGGATGTGGGCATGTGGGTTTGGTTTTGGGGATGGCAAAATTTTTGCCAAATTTTCGAGATGATGGAAGGATGGCTGTATAAACTAAAGTAGCTAAAATTGTAAAAAATAAATGCAATGTGCTGAGTTGGCAATGACAATCCGCCTATCCCTGTTGACCTTTTGAAATTTTAGAGGGTTTTAGCATTTGTTTCTTGAAATGTAACTTTTTTCTATACTTTTGCACCAAATGGAACAGGATGTCCAGTTCTGCGCTCTCTCCCTCTCCAAGTCCCTTGGATGCCTGGAATGCTGGATTTTAATAATGTACACGTGAATACAAGCACCAGTGAAGCAGTGAGAAACTTCTTTGAGATCAAGTATTGGCTGCTGCTTCTTTCTGAAGTTCAATCCTCCTACTGTTAAACTAAGTAGATAGATAGATAGAGAGATTTCAATAATGTAAACTAAATGAAAACAGTTTGCAGAGGACCATGAAATACATACAAAGCATCACTCAAGAAGCGAGAAACTTCTGACAGATGAGAGTGGAGAGGTTAAGATTGGGTTTGATTCTCCACTGCTGCACTTTTCCAACTTTGACCATTCCTAACTTTTGGTCAGAATTTACCCCATTAAGTTCATTTATTGCTTACTACTGATGTTAGCTTCATTAGAGTAAATGTCAAGGTTAAAGTATATTTTAGGTTTCAGTGTAGCCAGGGTACCATGTTTGGTGCATGAGATTCCTAATAGCAATGCACCTTGCATACTAGGCTCACCTAATCCTCATACAGCGAAAGAAATTTGAACAAGTGGGTTTGTATTTTATGAAAAATCATGGCTTCTGGGCTGGCAGTTTAGTTCTATGTCGCTTCAGTTTGATAGTTGGTAGGACGAACATATTAAACTAGACAGATGGGTAGGTAGATCAACTATCGGGTGGTATTTTTTGAAAAATCTTGGCTTCTTTGCCAGCAGATCGGTATTATGTCATATCAGTCTGCTAACCAGCAAGAATAACAAATTAAAGGAAATGACAGCTGTTTAAGTAATGAATAAGCAGAGTAAAGGCAGCATACAATAACCTCACAATTGAGTAAAGGAAGCTTAATCAAAGCTAATTATTAAGTTGGGCAATTGCTATCCACTTAGCTATCTCCTCATTAATGTACTTCAGTGTATATAACCTACTGTTTAAAATTTCATTGCATTATAGCCTACTGGATATTTTTTATTAGCTTTCATGGCTTAAGTAGTTAGGCAAAAATAATCCTACTATTGAAATGCTTATAGATCAATGCATGCATGTTTTGTTATGCAATTAAAGGGAATTTGCTGCCCATTTCGATTTGTCCCAAGAAGGTTTGGGTGATAATGCTTGAAATGAGGATTTATGTGTGTTCTATTCATTGGAAGCAAATGGAGAAAAGGATTTAGATAGAGAAATTATTAGAACTGAAACAACATTTTTATTAATCTATGCTTTCTGTGCATGGCATACTCTCAAGAGAGATGCATGGTTGTGTATCCTCTCTTGTCTATCCCATAACTTCCTATATATTTGCTTTTGTCTACTTGATGGGATAAGTAAACATTTATAACTTACATGGCTAGGAAGGAAAAAGAGTTGTTATGGAAGTTGAAACGATTGAGGATAGTTGAATCAATGAATTCCCATGTGTGAGGGTCATCTTTTGATTGGTTCGCTCGTAGTTGCATGCTACTTTGACTAGTGTCTTTTGATGGAACAACTCCAAAAGTTGTGCCAAATGGTTGCTTCACAACCTAAAATGTTATGTGTTATTATGAGGTGTTGTGTAGGGTTCTACATAGAGTTTTGGATTGTGCAACGTGTGCGTTGTGTTGTTGTGTAGGTGTAGAACTCAAATAGAGTTGTGTAGGGTTCTACATAGAGTTTTGGATTGTGCAACGTGTGCGTTGTGTTGTGTGTAGGTGTAGAACTCAAATAGAGTTGTTTGTGAAACTATGTGGCATGATCTTTGGTACCATGTGAATGGTGCATGATGCAAAGTGCTACACAAGAGTTGTAGGATGTCTTTTGGGTTGTGTGACATGGTTCCCATCATTGGATGAGTGACACATATGGTTCCCAGCATTGCGTGAGTGGCGTATGACACAATGAGTTGTGTGTGGTTGTGTGACATGGTTCTTGGGATTTTTATAGAGTTGTGTGCAAGGTTGGGAATTGCTATGCGTGTTGAGAAATTGTTGAGATGATTTAGCATTGTTGTCATTGATATCAAAACCTGGATCCGGAAGATTGATCTTCGGATGATATACAAAAATGATCTATCTTATTGTATGCTTTGATGTTGTGTAGTGTGGATGTCATCTTTGATCTTGATATGGTAGTACTTCTTTTTGGGACATCTATGGAAGTCAGTTAATGCAAAATAATGAAATCTAATCTTTTGACGTTGGCTACTGAGCTCAAAGCTTACTTTGGGTAACCTTGCTATCCGGACATCATGTAGCATGTTACAAGTTTTGGTATGTCAAATTGTGTTTCTCCGGTTGATACTAAAATTGATGATAATCAAGATTTGGTCTTGGTTGTGGCATTCCCATTGGCTCTGGAATATATTTTATGTAATTCAAAGTTTGCTATCTCTTGATAATTATGTGATGCATTAAACCTATCTTATGTATGACCTATTTATGGGTCCCTGGTAACGTGGTAAGAAGATCTTTATGTGCGACCTATCTTTTGGGTCCGGTGCTAGTGTGCAAGGCCTTATTGAATATTTCAAGGTTGTTCCTCATGCCAACATGTTTTGTGTTGGTCTAAATTCAAATTGTGTTTGGCTGACTTAGAAGACTATTAAGACATTGTGTCTAGCCGACTTAGGAGATTATGAAATCATGGAATGTTATAAGTAAAAGTTGTTTTTGTTCGATGAAACAAGAAGTGTGGAGTATGGTGTGTGCGAGCAGATAAAAGGGTGCGATGGAAGAAGTAATTTGTTTTGCAGAGGTTGTGCGAGGAAGGTGTGCAGAAGATTCTTGACCAGATCTGCTGCAGATAGTTATTGTGCTCTTCATCGGAACTGAATTCATGCATATGTAGATGCAACTTCATCAATTCACTTTTTGTTAGTGAGACTATTTTGTTTTTGTATTAATCTAGTAGTGAGCCCACTAGTAGTGAGCCCACTGGTAGTGAGCCTTACCCGCAGTGAGCCTTTTTGTAAAAATCACCTTAACTGGTGTCACCTTAACCGGTGTTCTATAATTGAGAATTAGCATTCTTCGTGGTTTTTCCCTTCTTGGGTTTCCACGTAAATTTTGGTGTTCATTGTGCTTGGTGTTGTTGTGTGCATTCATGTTCATATTTGTTTGATTATTTTTTGATTGATATAAGCCTACTCCAGATTAATTAAAGAAAAGAAAATTGTTTTATCACCCCCCCTCTTAGTCATCCGGACTATTCAACAATGTGATAGATTGAAGCTACAATCAAAACTTCATGGCAGCATGTGGATCATTAACGTGGATCATTCACCCCTTTTTGAAGAACAATTGTCTTGATTGCACTAAGAGACACTTGTGCAATTTGGTTGGGAATTTGTGTGGCATGTTTCAAATGTGGAATTGCTTCAAGAATCCAATATCTCTTTTTTCCTTGATACGGTTATGCTTCTAGGATTGGCTATGTTATATTTATTGCATCCTCAAACACATGAACATCTAAATGTTCTTTGAATCTTAGGGGGACTTAATCGACGAAAGTCCTACACTCGACAATTGATTTGATAGAACGTCTTGTTCAAGGACTTTAACAAATTGGTTGAACAAAAATGCTCTTTGTTCTCAAAGAGCCTTTGCACTTGTATCTTTGATCATGACATGGATTATGTCTTCTACTTCTTCCATTTGAATTTGCTTGAAACAACTCAGAAGATATTTTGAGGGATCTTGTGGCTTGACATTGAACTTCAGATACATTGATCTCATTTGATGGGAAATACAAGATGAATAACTCTAATACTAATGATTTGGATCCTAGGAAGGATAGAAGGACAACACTCTAAATGAGGATTTAGATGTGTTGTATGTGTGCATAAACAAATGAAGAAAAGGTTACAGATAGAGAAAATACTAGATTTGAAAGAAATTTTTTTATTAATCTTTGTCTACATGATGTTATAGATATACATTCTTAGATTACATGACCAAGAAGGTAGAAGGGTTGTTATGGAAGTTGAAATAGTTGAGATGATTGAACTCCCATGTGTGAGTCCTCAGCTTGCTTGTGTGCTATGCTAACATACATCTTGTCATGGAACAACTCTAGAAGTTGTGCGAAATAGTTGTTTGCGTGAATTGAAATGTCATGTGGTGTTTTGAAGTGTTTTGTTGGGTTTTGCATTGATTTTGGATTGTGGGCTTTGTGTGTGGTAGCATGCATACGTGTAGATGTGGCGCCAAACTCAATATAGTTGTTTGGGAAATTGTGTGACATGATGCAAAGGGCTGCGTGAGAGTTGTAGGATATCTTTTGGGTTGTGTTGCATGAGTGATGCATGGTGAGAGGAGCTGCTACGCTGGCGCGACATTGTTCCTTGCACTATGTGAGTAGTGCATGACACAAGTAGTTGCACGACATGGTTCTTGGTGTTGTATGAGAAGCACATGATGCAAGGAGCTATTCACAAGTGTTTACACAATTGCATGAGTGATTGAGGCTTGTCTTCAAACCTATGTGATAGCACATGGATCACATTCTATCTAGATAAAACATGGTGATCTGGTAGAACTTTTAAATTGAGATCCGAAGGTGACTTATCACAAGCTAATGATTAAATAGAGTGAAGGTGGCTACTGATAGTCTGACAATCGAGTAAGTCAAGGAATCTTATCTAAATCTAAGGTTAAGTTGGGCAAATGCCATCCATGGAACTATATTCTCAGTAATACATTTTAGTCTATACAACCTTTAGTTTAAAATTTTTCTGCATGATGGCATTCAGATCATTATAAGTTGGACTGTTGATTACTTATGAAGCATGTTGATGTTTAGAATTCAAATAAATAGTTTTAGCTAGTTTTCATGGTACAGATTAACACACTACTGAAATATTTTTTAGATGAATGGCACAGGTTGGTCCTATCAAAACATTTTTAAATGAATGGCACAAATTTTTACTACTAAATGCCATGTAATTAGAGGCAATTTTACTGTACATTCTGCCTAGATAAAATATGATGTACCATTTGTTTTGGTCATGTCATCAAGGGGGGAAGTTACTGCCCATTCTGTTTGGAGAAAACACAATACATTATTTATCAGAACATTTAAGATAGTTAAACGACCTCTAGAATTTTATTTTCATGTAGATTACTGCCAAAGAAAGTATGACTTTCCAATGGCAATTGAATGTGGAAGAGCACATTGCGTTTGATGAAAATTTAGATGGGAGAGCATAATGGTACTTTAAATTGCCCTGTTGGTGGAAGGCTCAGCGAAGGAGGCTGCTTTTAAATGGCCAATAATTAGGTAGAGTGTAGATATCTTGTTACAGGCTCATATTTGAGTACACTGTAGAACTGATGTAGTTTAAGTAGGTTGAAAACAACTTTTCTGCATTCCATAATCTAGTAAATCCATGCAATTAATATATCAAGCTAGATTTCTGTGAAGGTTTAATTTGACAGTTATGTCTAATATATGCGAAAAAGATACTTTTGCCTGTCTTTGTTGGCATTTTGTATGACTTCCAAGTGTGTTTTAATTTAAGAAAGTCCAAATTGAATTGGAAATTACTTCCAACACTTTTATTCTTACTAATTTCTGCTTTGTTCTCCATTCAAATTGACTGTATACATAACAATAGAATTGGTAATACAAGCCATTGGCAGATACAGGGCCCCAGATTTGAATTGCCAAAAGAAAAGTAATGCTTTATCTTGCCTGTGTGGCGTATCATATGGCTTCAAAATATGCTTGAGATTTTTACTTTATCAGAGTTCAATTTATCTTGAACTATCTTGAATTGAACTGGAATTATGTGATGAGTCCCAGTCAGGCTGGTCTCTGCTTTAGCATGCAGCAATAGAATTTGTATTACACATTCAAGTCACTTAGATGCAGAACTTACATTGACGATGCTTTCCATAGTTCACAGTTGCAAATCTATTACTTGAGATTTGCAAATTGTGTAAACAAAATTACTATCCTTTTATTCAGATTGGAAGTGTTTATTTATGTGTCTTCAGCTTATGTTAATTACTAATATAAAACACAATTTCACTCTCATATTTAAGCTTTAAAAAGTAGAAAGCAAGATAAAAAGTTCAAAAACATTAACTTTTACCCCTTCAAATGGACCACTTGAGATGCCATCTAGTCTTCATCCCAAAGGGGGATACCAAAAGATACAAATCATGACTTACAAATTGAATCAGTTCAAAACTTCTGCTTCTGTGCTATTTTAGTTCTTACAAATTGAACTGGAGAAATGAGTGATTTTTAAATTCATTCAAAGAATATCATAGGTGAAATCCTTCATACATCTCTTGGTCATATCTTTTTGCATAGGATTTCCTCTTCAGCTCTTTGTAGCCTGACCATTTATTTGATCAAGATCTGCCTATTTGGTTACTCCCTAAGTGCTTCAAAATCTTATTCATAAGTTTTTGGCTGCAACATATATAATCACCACCTTCCTGGAATCACACTTATAAAAGGCTCAAGGCATTTGAAATTTTAGGCATACTATGGAAGATAGCAAAAAATAGGAGTATATATAATGGAAATGTTCAATCTATTAACAAAAATTTTAGTTTAAAACAGAGTTGTTAGGTTGATAATCTTTTGCTCTGAAGTTATAATGGAGTGGTCTCATTTAGACAGCTTGGAGGTCACCTTGCTCTTTTAGAAAGTTAATAGAGGCAAAGACTGTGATCAGGGAGGCAGCTGGTGGAATTAGGAACCCAATCAATATCACAGGGAGGAACTTGATGCTTGAGGGTGTATTGTCATGCAGAAATATTTAAGTTGATTTGCCAATAAGAAATTTAGTTTTAAATGAAGTTGTTTGGTTGATAATCTTTTGCTGAGGTTATAATCATAGTAGCAAAAATCTTTCTTGGGAATAAATTGGCAAACCAAATACTTTCTCAATTAATTGGGAAAAAATCAGGTTAGGTTTAAGGAAAAATTGGGTTAGGGATAGGGAAAAATCAGCAAAATTGCTGCAGAAATCAGAAATAGCCCAGAAACCCTAAATTTGTTTGGACCAAAAAACTTGAAAAAGATCAACAAAAATGGTAATTTAAATAGAAGTCATGAAAAATGAATGATTTAATTGTGATTTTCTGGGTTAAAGATTGTTTGACTAATTTTATCCAGAAATCACATTATTTCAATAAAAAATTGGCATTTCTGCTGGGTTAATATTTATAGCAATTTTTGTAACTATAGTTATAGTAAAGTGGCCTTGTGAAGACAACTTAAGAGCTGAGGTCAGCTTGCAATTGGTGGAATTCAGCATCACAACGAGGATCTTGATGTTTGAGGGTATAATCTCATGCATAATTTACCTGAAAATGACAATTTGCCTGGTCTGATTTCAATGTTGTTGATGATGAGTTTATTGAAAGAAGTGAAGCATATCCTTTTATGTTCATTAGTCCTTGAACCTTTTGAAGGGAATTTAAAATTATGTTTGAGTTGATCCATCCTGATATATGGTTTCCAGTTTGTGGTTGTTGTTATCTTTAATAAGCTTTGAAGATAATTTTACAACAATGTAAATATTTTCTTCAATTTTTTTTTTGGTACGTATATTTTCTTCAATGTTGGGTAATGATAAATGGTCTTTTTATTTCCAAAAGCAAAAATTGTATGTATATCCTTGGGTACAATTAAAAGTAAAGGAAAAAGGATGGCACAAGTAAAAATGATGTAGAAAATTGGCTATAGGATAATGCTAGTAAGCCTTTTTAAGAGCACAAGTCAAAAGACTCAAAGCAGATGGTTCATGCCCAATAACAGAATGGGTCGCTGCTGTAAGGGTAAGGATAAGTCAACAGAAAAGAGACAACGGAGAAGGTGCCTAGAAATCAGGATAACATCATGATAAACATGATGTATGAATATGATGCATACCAATGGAAATAACAAATTGGTCTACATGCCAACAATAATCTAAGTACATTGTTATTTTACATATGACTTTGGAAATGAAAAAGACAGGTGTAAGTATGAAATTCGTAGAATAGTACATCCCAAGATAGAATTAGAACATACCAATGGAAGACAACAAATTGATCTACATGCCAATAATAAATTCACTACATTGATGTTTTTGCATATGACTTTGTAAATGAAAAAGGCTGACATAAGTATGAAATGCAAAATGGACAACATATGCCAAGGAACTTGAAATTGTAGCCATACTAAGGTAAGAAGAAACGAACAAGACCTAAGGCTGCTAAAGACTTGACAAGAATAAATGTTACATTCAATAAAATTAGCTTTTATTGATCCAAAATCGATGTTTTTTATAATTCATGAATTTGATATGTGAATAGTCCCATTACATATAAGAACCATGTTCCTTTCAAAGGGACAACTGACTCTTGTGATCACCAATCATCTTATTTAGCAAAAGTTACATTATTATCTTTGTACATTCTTTGGAAAAGACGAAGTGTACCATGTAATCTGTTTTGTTAAAACTTTGAGTTCCAGATAAGAGCCATGCTTCTTACAAAGGGACAACCACCTCTTGTGATCACAAATTATCTTATTTACAAAAGAGAAGGTTACATTATTATCTTTGTAAAGGCTTTGGAAAAAGACAAAGTGTATCATGTAATCTGTTTTGTTAAAACTTTAAGGTGTATACCATTTTTTTTCTCAAAAAGTCTCCAGACAATTGGAAATCACATAATTGAAAATTTGATTGATGTCTAAGGGTGCAATTGTACAGAAAAATGCTATTGTATTTATGCGGTAATTATTTTATATCTATAAATGAAGGCAGAGTAAAGTTTTGTACTTTTAGTTTGGTTGTTTTTCTTGTTATGTAACCTTTAACAAATTTTACTTGAATGTGCCTATACAGGCATGCTAGTCTCCAATGTTTGAACTGAGAACGGCCTCTCTTGGTAGCAGTGATGAAATTTATGTCATAACGAATACAAATTTTCAATGGACATCTGTGCTAATGACAGCTACACAGTTGATCATTATCCTTGTTCTTATGTGCTTGGCTTTTACAAGCAGTAGCAACGCAATAAATCTGGATGGTAAGTTTTTTGCTGAGACAATCTAACTATGATTTTGCTTTTTTGATGAACATATTGAATCATTGGGATGCATAGTAACTTTCTTACAACCTTCAGGTGAAGTTTTACTTACTTTCAAGTCACAAGTCATTGATTCTGATGGTGTTCTTGTCAACTGGAAGAAAGAGGATCTGGATCCTTGTGGTTGGAATGGTGTTACTTGTGATTCTCGGACCAGGCGGGTTATTCACTTGTGAGTTTGTGTGATGAATAACTTTACTTTTGCTGGATTTATCATTGTTCAATTTGATGTATGTATTGGGCTTGATGAGAGAATTTATTCTTTTATCGAATTTCCCTATTGCCTTTAACAGTGATATTGGATCATGGATGAACTCTCTGCTTTCATTCTGCTGTCTTGATTTTCAGGAACCTTCCTTATCTCAAACTTAAGGGGTCTATATCGTCCGATATTGGCAAGCTGAGTCACTTACGAAGATTGTATGTCCTCTGCAAGACCTTGTGTAGTTAATATTATTGAACTGACTTCATCTTGCTTTGATATTCTTTTCCTTTTGCCTACTGCATTTTACCAATACATATTTCATTCATTGTATGAACCCACTATTTTTATTGGCTTCAAATTTGCATGGTCTTAGAGGCATAGGTTTTATCATAAATTTTTGGAGTTTTTGTGTTGGTGAGGCTCAGGGATCAAAGGCTAGACTGTAAAAAAAAAAGTTTTAAAGATTTTGTTATTCTGATGTTACAAATGCTACAAGTTCTAATATACAATATTGAGGATGGATTGACATCTTTATGAAATTTAAATCTGATTTCAAATAATTACCTAAAGAGGGGTCTCCAAGGAGACAGAGATACAGTATTATGTATTACTGTGAAAATCTCAAGTCTTACATGTCGTTACTATGATTTTCAGAGCATTGCATGACAACAACTTTTTTGGGGACATTCCTCCAACCTTGGGAAATTGCACACAGTTAAGAGCTTTGTAAGTAGCATTACCAACAATTTTCATTCATAATTCCCAGAAAATTATTTATCCACTGCACTGTGTGATGTTTGTCTTTCCATTCTTCAGTTGAATTTCTCAAACTAAAGCCTGTTCTCTTCATTGTGAAGGATTTAATTGTGTAGGGAATTGCTTTGTAATTCGTGATTTGAATCTGCTATCATTTATTGTCAAATTTACATTAAGAAAAAATATGATACTTAACAGAATTAGCAAAATTGAATTCCAGAAGTTAGGCTTCTACCTTGTTTTTTTTGTTTGTGATCTTTCATTTGTTTTAATGCTGATTGATGCTGTGTTGGTATGAAAATCACATGGTTCAAACTTGTGAATTACTGGACAAGCATAGTCAACTTGCTACTGCGAAAACTTTCAACCCAAAGCTGGGAAAAATTCATAATATTAAGTACATAAAATATTTGAACATTTTAAATTTTTGTTCTATTGTTGGGTTAAGCTACGAGTTATTGGATGCAGAATCATTGGTGAGTACTAGAGAGTTTTGCTCAGAGTTGAGTTTAACTGAATGTTTCTAGTTTGGGTTGAGTCAATCTTGAGTTTTTTTACATGTACTTAAACTACTACCAACCACTGGTATGGTTACACATATACTGCAAATTATAAGATTCCAGGATACCAGACAGGTTGGGTAGCACCTGCAGATCTATAAATGTAACTGAGGAAGTAACACCTCTTCATAATGGTGATGCACATTAATAATACTGAATGGATTGCGATATTAGATATGACACCTAAACCCAAAACCAACATGACACCATTGAATACTACAAATTGCATGGTTATATATAATGTCCCCAATTTTTATTAAGTCAGCATCACAATTAAATAATTAATTTTTAAGTAGTCAAAAAAGATTAAATTAAAAACAACTTAAATTAATTATTTTAATGGTGCAAAAGTAACTTAAGTTCTAGAAAGTTAAAGTGAATTAATTAAGTTACTTTTTGGGTGAATTTTTAAAAGATTAAAAGTAAAAGAGGGAAAAAGGGGGAGAATTCAAGAAGGTGGTGAGGAGTTACAAGGAGGAGGAGAATAAAAGTTTTGGAGGAGTCTTTTGCAGGCATGCTGGTTTTGAATTGGAGGAACAGGTATTTGCTGGTTGAATGGAGTTCACCACAGCCTTTTGGAGGACGGGAACCCTCTAAAAGAAGATCAGCTCTGGTGATGAGATTATCCACCCTGGCTGATACTGGCGGAATCACCCCTGGCTGATACTGGTGGAATAATTCAGATTTCACAGTTGCAATAACGATTGTTGTTCGAAATTTGAGAAGTCTTCTACGAAGACAAATTTCAAAGTTTTGGGTTGCTATAAGAGGCAAAGGTTTAAGGTTATTCATCATCTGAGGGGATTAAAGTTTTGGAGAATAAAAGTTTTGGAGGAGTCTTTTGCAGGCATGCTGGTTTTGAATTGGAGGAACAGGTATTTGCTGGTTGAATGGAGTTCACCACAGCCTTTTGGAGGACGGGAACCCTCTAAAAAGAAGATCAGCTCTGGTGGTGAGATTATCCACCCTGGCTGATACTGGCGGAATCACCCCTGGCTGATACTGGCGGAATAATTCAGATTTCGCAGTTGCAATAACGATTGTTGTTCGAAATTTGAGACAAATTTCAAAGTTTTGGGTTGCTATAAGAGGCAAAGGTTTAAGGTTATTCATCATCTGAGGGGATTAATTGGAGTATTTCCAGATTTTATATAGAGTAGAATCAAAGTAAAGTGCGGGATTTACAGTCTGTTTGAATATATGGTTTTCTGTCTGGTTCTATTCTTGATTGAATATTGCCTGGAAATTTAAATTCAATAAAGGAAATCGGTCTAATAAGTCCCTGCAGCTATAATTTCTGAAGTGAGTTTCCATCCCCAGCCGTATTTCTTGCAGGTGTTAAATTTAATGGGAAAATTGTAATAGGTTTGAATGGATTCTAAGTGTAATAGGTTTGAATGGATTCTTAAGGTATTCAGCTATTGCGCTGGGTCCTTAAATATTATATTTCTATCCCATTGCATAAGCACTGCCGCCACCATCTTGTATATCAGATTATATATCACTCCATCACTGTGAATGGACTTAGTCATCCATATCCTTAAAAGCCATCAAGTCAATATATTAAGGGAGTTGTAAATCATAAGGCTACACAAATTCGCTAATCTCATGCACGAGTCTTTTGAAAGGGATTCCAAGGAACAAAAATTAATTTCATATTGCTCTTCCATCCTGTGCGGGTCAGACTCTTCTTTGTGCCATGTTCTTGGATGGTTAAATCTGCAATACTTAGCGGCAGTCTATTCATAAACCGTGGAGAAGTTTAGTATTCAAAGGACTGAGATAATAATAAATAAATCATAATTATTGATATGTGATAGAGGCATACTTTTCTCAAGGTGTGAAGAAGCTTAAGTGTCAAAGTGGGAATGTTATGAGCGCCGTTCCATTTAATATCCTTTTGCCTATTGAATTTCCATATTGAAGTATGCCGAATCCAAAGTTGAATCGCCAAGATTTATGAAGATATAGATTAAGTGATAATTGATCTTTTATAAGCCAATATAAAGGAGGCCATGGTAATATGAAGTCGTGGAAATTAAAATAAGGATCAGCTGCCATTAAAATTAAGAAAATGTCTTCTTCTTTGAACCGCCGCTACTAATTCTTTGGTCCACAACATTTATAGAAGAAGAAGTAATTTCTTTTTGGGAGCCGCATAGTATGCATGGTTGAAGGATTTACAAATGAATATGGGACGAGTGAGAAATCATATGATTTTGATATTGGTGGCATAGTGGAAGAGGACGTGAGACCCAAATGATTGGTATTGGCAATCAGATGTTAATAATGGCGTGGAAATATAGAAGACCGAATAGCTTTCCTTGATTATCGTAGCTTATAAGGAGTTGCAGATAAAGATTGGGAACTGAAGGGAAAAAAGAGGTCATTCAAATATATTAAATCTGAGTCAAACGGTTTGGCTGTGCGCTAGAAGGAAATAATTGGTAATTGGTCTTTATGTGGCATTTACCTCCAACTTCGTAAGATGGCATGTAATATGATCATTGCAAGCAAACTTTAGTGAAGTCGACTGCTAGCTGTTGATATCTGAATAGAGGGGAAAAGAAGACACGTATGTTTTATATATAGCACTTCCCAGTTCAGAGGAATTCGACCTATATTTGGACAACAGAATGTATTCATGAATTTTCTGCTTCGTTGAAATATTCTGAGCCAAATTTTTTCAAATTTTCAATAACAGTAAGCAATGCAACACACATCCGTTAGGGTTAGCACTTAAACCAAAACGATGCGGATTTCAACTCTAACCAAGAATGCGCCGGATGACGACGAGCGTATGGTCAGAGGATCTCAAAGTAATGCAGAATAAAGAACTCTAACCAATAATGTGCCGGATGACAACCAGCATATGGTCAGAGGATCCCTATCTTCTATTATGGTCAGAGGATCTCTATCTTCTATTATGCTGAAAGTAAACTCAACACCCAGAATGTGCTTTCAAACCCAGAGTGGGAATGGAGCTACCATAGGGCGAAGATGTAAGATATTACAATGCAAATCAAAGTAAATAGGCGGCAAGCCAGCCTCTTCCACTTATCCAACGGGTATTACAGTGAAATAACAGAGAAGTAAGATTGCTGACAGTACTACTGTTCAACTTACAATAATTAAAGATTTGCTTGCCAAATACATAAAATAAGAAAGTCTAACCATGCTGCAATATAGTATAATGTCTCCTCAATGATCACAAAGACTTTCAACCCAAACCCAACTCAAAAGATAGACTTTACGCAAGCTGATATGACAGAACAGCAACTTAATATGCATAACCAGCAACCCTAGAATCCACTAAAATGCTCACAACTCACTCAATACTTGCCAGAATGACATGAGACTTGATGCAAACGAAAGCTAGGATGATGACAATGAAGACTAGACAAAGAAACAGCTGACAAATTGAAGTATTTTTTTTTTCTAAACACTTGCCAGGCAAAACAGAATGGAACAGCCTCAAGAAATGTTCTACCAACAAGATAAAATCCAAGACACCTCTAAAAAAGTCTGCAACTTGGCATAGAGGGGCGCCCAAGGCTAGCAAATGCATGGGTAAACTACCCAGAACCAAAATAAATTCGCCCAAAGACTTATGAGTATAAACTTCAATCTGCAATACAAAATCAGCAACTCCAGATTTTGATTAAAATGCAAGAAACTGAACTACAAATGCAAAACAACTTCTACAATGCAAAATCTCACTACAAATCTCACTCAACTACAATCTAACTCTCCACTAGTTGCTGTCTTTCAAGCAAGAAGTCGAGCCAAGGCTAGGAGGCATTCATTCCTCGAAGCAATCCAAATACCATTCCGGCAGCATAACTTTACTCAAGACATAAGATAATCCAAATGAGGACCCAAGACCTCCTTTTATAACTTTGTGAAGACTCTCCAGAAGCTTCTAGAAACCCTAACTTTTCAAATTTGAAATAAGTCCTTTCCCTCCAAAGATGGCGTCCCATTTTCCAAGCAATATTTGACTTTAATTTTAAATTAATTCCCTCCTCAAAGAAGGCGTCCAACTCAAGCATGAAATAGACCTTTGAATAATAATAAATTTCCTTCAATGAAGCGCCCACCCTTGAAGAACACCTTTTAAGAACAACTTGAAGTGATGTAGCTAGGCCAAGGGGGGAGTCAACATTAAAATATAACATTAACATAACATTATTTAAATAAAATGAACTTATCTCTCCAAAATGTGTCCCAAGGCCAAAATTGATCAAACCAACTGAGCTGACTGAATATGAGAGCCATCCGTGCCGAAACCAACAGGACCACTGCCAGAAATAGAATTTACTAAAAATAGTAAATTCCAGAAAGTTGCCCGGATCAAAGTGCATGCGATACCAATGCGAAGCTTTCTGAAAACCCAGAAAGAATCCGCAATCCAAAAGCCCAAACTCCAGGATGTAGCCGTCGTAACTTACTAAAAATAGTAAGTCCAGAAAGGTTGCCCGATGCAGTTGCAAGTCATACCTCTGCGAAGCTCTCTGAAAACCCAGAAGGAATCCAGAATCCAAACAACCAAACTCCAACAAGCAAAACCCTGAATCATCAAGAGAACCCACCAAGCAGCCAAAAACCCTAATTCTGCCACTGACTAGCCGACAGCACACTGGGAATAGGCTACCAATCACTGAAAAGTGAAGTGCTAAAAACGGGGACATTACATTCGTATATTCTGAAGAAGCAGTGACTGAAGATGTGAACTGATACAAATGGTCAGGTTATGAATGCAAAGTATGCCTATGCCTTTGAGCTGAACATACCCCTGCTGTAGCTGCATACTGATGATTTCAAAGGTCATTTATTTGCTGGGTGAGTAGTGGCAGAATGGAGTTTGTTGGAGGTGAGTATTGATTTATATCTGAGGATAGTTTCAAGTTACAAATCAAAATAGGGCTTGCAATCTCTCTTTCAGATCTTTTGTATGTTCAATAGCTGGAAACGTACTATCTGGACCAGTACTATCTGGGTGAGTATTGATTTATATCTGAGGATAGTTTCAAGTTACAAATCAAAATAGGGCTTGAAATCTCTCTTTCAGATCTTTTGTATGTTCAACAGCTGGATACGTACTATCTGGACCAGTACTTTTCCAGTTCCAAGGTACTCTATCTTTGGCATGCCATGAATTCATTCTTTTAATCAAGAGCAATGTATTTCTGTTCAAAACTGGTTATCAATGGAAATTGTGTTTCATGAGCAGTGTTGAAACATATTTTAAATTGTTAAATGATAAATCTGCAACGAATCAAGAGCAGGGAATTTGTAAACAATTATTTCAGTGAAGCAAACCATTGAGCCAAAAATCAGAGATAACTATATGCAAGTGGTCTGTTTGACATAACTATTCAGGGGGTGAGCTTGTAAAAAATCTAAGTGTAATTTGATAGGGGATATTATATTATAGATACTGCAAACTGCAAATTAAAAGATTCAAGCAGATTAGATAGATTGGGTAGCACTTACATATCTAGAAAAGTAATTGAGGATGGCGTGCTTCTTCACAATGATATTGTGCATTGATAATATTGAATAGATTGCTATTTTAGATATGCCACTTAATCCCAAAACCAGCATGGCACCATTGGATAGTGGCCCTCATTAAGATGCCTAGGTGTATTTCCCATATACAAATTGGCATTAGCATATGATCTACTTCCAATATCCACTACTGCTTTTGAGGTAGAAATAAGTATTTCAAGGGATTGGCTAAAGCAGTTTTCCAAGAAAAACAAATAATTTCCGATCCAATCCTCTTGTGATGAGATATTAATAGAAAAAGTTCTATTGGGGAAAGAAAAATATTAATATCTCATCACAAGAGGATTGGATCGGAAATTTGCAACCACCATGGGCATTATGGATTTCCTTGAATAAGTGAAATTTTCAGGTGATATTGAGCAAAAGACACTAATGCTTGTTTGAGGTTGGTAGTGCATTTTGGGGTCAGAGGTATAGTCTATACATTGGGGTCCGTGAAAGTTCCATATCTAGTCACCTATCTCAACTCATAGGATAGCGTGGATCGTGAGGTCACTTGTGTGGATTTTTAAGTCACTACCATGGTATTTAGGTTCACTAGAGCAGCTTTCTAGGTATCATTGCACCTTCTAGCTCAAGACTATTTGTTCCATACTTGTGGTTTACAAACTTCTTCTAGAGTTTTCCTTAGCTTTCTATATTTTGGCATCATCAACAAACTGCTGTTGAGGTAGAAATAAGTATTTCGGGGGATTGGCTAAAGCAGTCTCCGAAGAAAAACAAATATTTTTTCTTTCACCAATATAAATTTTGCCATTAATATCTCATCACAAAAGGATTGGATTGAAAATTTGCAACCACCATGGGCATTATGGATTTCCTTGAACAAGTGAAATTTTCAGGTGATATTGAGCATAAGACACTAATGCTTGTTGGAGGTTGGTGTTAGAGTAAAGGTTTTAATTTAATCATGTTGATTAAATTACCTTTATTCCTCTCTTAAGATTTCACTTTAGTTGCATTTTGTGACATTTAATAATTATATTAATTATTAAATGTCTACCTATTAAGGTTTCTTTTAGGGTTGCACAATATCCTTTTATAAGGATTCATCATTGTAATTTATCTCTCTCTCGGATGAATACATTTTTCAGCTTTCAGAGCACCCTTGCTTGTTTGTTTCCATCTCTTCTTTCTGTGACAGGTTATTTGCATGCAGGTGATCTTCGGGGTCTGTGAGGTTGGCTTTCTCAACTTCTACATGGTATCAGAGCTCCAGACCTGCTGCTTCCTGTTCGTCTTCTGAAGAATTTGGAGCTACGAGGGTTAGATCTGGCTTTCAGATTTTCTGGTCGATTTTTTTTAAGATCTGGGTAACTCCGTTTTTTGGGTGCATTTTGGGCCCAAACGGACCTCACGGTTGGATTCAGAGCGGCCAAAAACCTATATTTTCATATATGGCACGACCTATTTGGGCATAGTTGATCTGGGAGGCAAATTTTTTTTGCTCAGGGGCCGTATGGCCCCCAGGCACGATTTCCGAGGCGTAAAAATTTCAAAAAAATCAAAAATTTAAAAAAAACAAAGGTTTTTTAATGGGTTTTAACGCCGCAGTTGAGAAAGGAGGGCTCGCCCGGCCACCAAACCACCGCGCCCGGCTCTCCACCCGGCGACGCCACGCGTGCTCCACCGGCCAGCTCAACATAGCCAGCAGCCGCCGTAGCCATCCAGCCATCATCGCCCTTCGCGATGCCACGGCCAGCCGCCGGATCACGCGAGGCTTTTTTGGCTTGTTTTAGCCCTTGAGCTGGGGGGTAAAGTGGACTTTTCGGGGACTTTCAGTGCGGGTGTAACGGGCACTTTTCTCCGTTTTTGAATGGAAATAGGCGTTGGAAAGCTGGTTCCGAGCCCGATCTAATTGATGGAGGTCTTTTTTTCTGATTTTGCCGTTTTGCAGCCTTTTTTGCCAGTCAAAGTCAGAACTTGTGTTTTTCACTCTGGGGGCGTATCTTTTGCGTCCGAACTCCGTTTTTCGCAAACAAATAGGCGTTGGAAAGGTGTTTCTGTGACCTTTCCAGATCTGTCATTTATTTTTCAGAATCTGCCCCAGGTACATTTTATTCGTTTTTTGTGTTTTTACACATCCAATTACTTGGACTTTTTGGCACCTGGAAATGATTGTTTGCATGGGATGGCATATGTTGATCTGGTTTATCAGTATTGAGGTCAGTTAGTCTCAGATTTTTAATTTGAAGAGTTATCATGGGTTTTTCTACTCACCCTTCAGTTGTATTTTCTAGAACGGGGTAATTATGAGTCATGGGCAAAGGGTATACTTACACATTGTAGGTGGCTTTATTTTTGCCTTATTTGTATGATCTCATACTGAACCAGCAACTTTAGAGGGAAAACTAGCTTGGGATATCATTAGAAATCACATAGTAGGAGTTATTTTGTCTAGTGTTGATTCTGACACTGTGTGGGCTATATCGGGCATTGATTGTCCTCACTCACTTTGGACACGTCTTTGGGAGATCTATGGAGACCTCAGTCTTTCCCCATTCCCAGAGGATCCTGCTTCAGATTGTCTTGTACCCATTGGTTGGAGAGAGAACACACCCTTTGATCATGATACTTTAAAGGAACTTCAGTATTTAGACACCCTTACATATTCCGATGAATCAGAGGATTGTCTCACAGTTCCTACTCTTCAGACTGAGATTATACTTGTATCAGCATCTTCTCCTGTTGTTCTTGATCAGTTTGATATTGCCTCTTCTTTGGCTCCTATTGATTAGCTAAGCAGGACATCATACATCTTTCAGACATGGCTACTTGGGATTCTTATCTTGCAGGCATTTCGTCTTTGTTTGTAGAGTCCTATATTGCAGATTTGGAGGATTACTTTGAGGATTTTCAGCTCCTCTTTGTTGACAGCCATATTCCAGCTGTTAGCCCACCATCATTGTGCATTCAGAGGTTGCAGTTTTTGAGTCTTCAATTCAGTTTGGATTTGACATCTTTTGTTTCAGTTCAGACAGAGATTCTTCAGCATCCTATTATGGCACACATCTTGAGACAGATTGATTCCTCTCTCTTCACAGGGTTTCTTCATCTTCGTCCTTTGGATCCATTTCTTCCCAAGGGGAGGAATATTATATGCGTTTCAGGATCTCTTTCTGGATTCTACCTCAGGCATCCATATGTGCGACAGGAGTTTCTTCATTGTGGGGGGGCCTTCTAGTCTCTTTATTTTTCTCCTATGGAGACCATTGTACATGTACTTATATGATAGAAGCTGTCTATGGGGGGGTCTTATGTTATCCACCTCCTATCCTTCTGTTATTAGTGCATTTATTTCTTTCATCTCTTTTGGAGTAGAGTTTTTCCCATGAGGTTTTCTCTATTTCTCCACTTTACAGAGATTTGGTTGTATTGGGTAGATGTGGCCTTGTTAAGGGACCCAAGTTTACTTTCTTCATTGTAGTTACCTTTGCTTTCCTGTTTATGCTTGCACTTTTGCTCATCTTAAGGGGTGTTAGAGTAAAGGTTTAATTTAATCATGTTGATTAAATTACCTTTATTCCTCTCTTAAGATTTCACTTTAGTTTGCATTTTGTGACATTTAATAATTATATTAATTATTAAATGTCTACCTATTAGGGTTTCTTTTAGGGTTGCACAATATCCTTTTATAATGATTCATCATTGTAATTTATCTCTCTCTCGGATGAATACATTTTTCAGCTTTCAAAGCACCCTTGCTTGTTTGTCTCCATCTCTTCTTTCTGTGACAGGTTATTTGCATGCAGGTGATCTTCGGGGTCTGTGAGGTTGGCTTTCTCAACTTCTACAGTTGGTAGTGCATTTTGGGGTCAGAGGTATGGTCTATACATTTGGGTCCATGAAAGTTCCATATCTAGTCACCTATCTCAACTAATAGGCTAGCATGGATCATGAGGCCACTTGTGTGGATTTTTAAGTCACTACCATGGTAACATTGCACCTTCTAGCTCAAGACTATTTGTTCCATACTTGTGGTTTACAAACTTCTTCTAAAGTTTTCCTTAGCTTTCTACATTTTGGCATCATCAACTAACAAACTAGGGATGCATTCCAACCTTTCCTCTTCCCTTAATTGAATCACATATCTTTTCCTAGCTCACAGTGTATTTGTTAAAGTTTAATATTTTGTTTTTTATTTATCAGTATAGTAAAACACGTTCTTTCACAGAGGTAGTTTTTTTTCCATCTTATGGGATTATGCTTGCGGAAAGGGATTGGGCAAACACAGTTGTGGCCCAAGGGTTAGGTTTTGGATTTAGGTTGGTGCTTATGGTTGAGGAATGGAGCTGGGGCCTAGGGTTGGAAAATGAGGCTGGTAAATTGGATTGAGTCTCATGATTTGTTCATTGGGTTGGGGTGCATTGGATGTAGAATTGATTGGGGGCTAGAGTTGGGAAATAGTGTTGGGGTGTAGAGTTGGGGCCTAGGGTCAGAAAATTAGTTTGAAGCCTAGGGTTGGGAGCTAGGGTTGGAATACAAGCTTGAGGAGTGAGGTTGAGGCTCATAGTATGGCAGTAAGATTAATGAACAAGGTGCTTAGGATTGGGAATGGGGTTAGGCTGCATGGTTGGGGAATGAGGTTGGGGTTGAGGCTTGGTGGACAAGGTTGGGGAACAATGTTGTGGGTATGGGAGTGGGTTTGGGTCTAGAGTTGGGGAATGAGGTTGGGGCTGAGGTTGAAGCCACAAGCTCGAGGCCTTAGGGATTAGGGTACAAATTTGTGGATATGCTTCCTTTGAATTAGAAGGTGAAGGTCTCATAGAACAAAATAACTATAGACAATAGCTTTTCACCATAGTTCCATGGAGTTTTGAAATGGGAGGGGCAGGAGGACCAAGGACCTAAATTTGGGGATGGCGGCACACATAATATATAATAATAATAAACATTTTAATATAATTAATAATAATTTATAATGTATAATATATATCATATACTATATTTTTATATATTATTAAAAATAAATATATCAATATTTATAATATATTAAAATTATTTTGAGTTGTAATATAATAATATATTAAATATTAATATATATTTTATATAATATATTTAATATTATTAATAAATAATACCTTTTTAGACAGAATATATGGGCTCTATAAAAGGCCCTTGTCCCCACCAACAAATAAGATAAAAGACTAAAGATAGCACATTGGCAAAACCTGTCGAGGTGCAGAGACTGTTACAAAGACAGAAAACTAGACATTATCAGATTTACCATGAGATAGAAGAACCATGTATGTTTTTTTAGCAAATTTCTTATGGTTGTTAACTTCTGTCCAACAACTAGCAGCCTTATCATCCTTGTATTCTGAATTAGCAGGCAAGGAAAAAATAGAATCGTTGACAGAATCTAGGACAGAGTTGGAAATTTAATCCCCAATACCCCATTCCTCATCCTGAGACAATACCTTTGGTAGAGCAGAATTTTGAATCCTGAATGGGGTAGGAATCTTCACTGAAGATTGTCTTTGTTCTTTATTGTTAAGATCTGGACTGTCAGCCGTATTATACAATGTCTTAACCTTACATTACCTTAACACTACCTCTCTTTCAACCATGGCCTTATGTCCTTCAGAAAAACCACTGCTGCAACTTCTCTCTACCTGGAGACAAATGAACTTTATCTGTATATTTTGGTGGTGAAGTAGGGGGCATGGCCTGTTTTGCCTGATCTGCCAGACTTTTCTGGAAATATCTCTGTGGAGAGCTCTTTGACGAAGCAGCAAAGGAATTGGAAACCTCTGAAGACAAAGAAGACTCTCGTTGCACTGCAAGGTGGGAAAGACAAGCTCCTTTCCACCATGTAACCTGTTTGGAGTAGTTCTGCATAGCCACTTCACAGTTTGAAGATATATGTCAAACCTGAAAGCAATTTTTTGCAACGGAAGGGGATATTTTCATGATCTAAACTTTGCTTCCATACTCTATCTTCAAATTGCAGCCATATCTCTACTGGAAGCCCACTAGATATATCTGATTCCACCAAGATATAAGTAGATGTAGAGTGAACAAGCCCATCTATTTTTGGATCTAGTGTCAAAAATCTCCCCAACAAGTTGCCCATGCCTTGAAAGCAAGCATCCACCCAAAATTGAAGGGGGGAGGTAAGGCAACCTAACCCAAATTGAAAGAACTGAAAATGATTCAGTCATAGGATTACTACAAACAAATGCTTTTCTTTAGTGGGGATATTTTCATTTTTGCTTGTAGGCTCACTATCTCCATGATGCGCAACTTCCAAGCCTTGTTTACATGGAGTCATTGACATTATTTGGGCCTTGTGACTCACCATGTAGGGCCCTATACCCACCTATGCACATACTTGAATATCTACGAATGACACCACAACCTTTTCGCTTGCGTCATCAAAACATTTATTGTTTGATCAACATCCAAATTTAAGGAATTTTGGGTGGGAGATGGGAGATTGCATTTTGATATTAAATAATGATATTTAAAAATATTTTAATATGATTAAAATTTATATAACAGAAGCTGGATGTACTAAAGATACATAGAAGCAACACTTATGTATGTTTGTTATGTACGCGAAAATAATCACCCAAAGTGGAACCTACTAAGAACGAGAAAAGATCCTAATTTCTTAGGATTTCTCCAACAAATTCTTGGAGGAGGGATATGTTGTAGTGCGTGGACTTCTTGGCAGAGCCAATGAAGTGTATGGTTTAGGGAAGCTCCCAAGTTTAAAGCCCAAGTAGAGGAACAATATTTGAGTTTAAGAATAAGGGAGCTTATCTCTTTCGAATGCCACTAAGCACTCAGGAGAGAAGAATTGACTTTTCCTTCCAAGAGACTTTGTTGAAAGAAGACAACAAGAACCGTTTAAGGTAACCTCTCGCACGGAGCCTAGAATAAAGAAGTTTCTTGAGTTTGGTGTTTACTCTTTGATAAGATATCTCTTGAGCTCACTTGTGATAAAAGATTTCTTTTGGTGAGTAGGATGCCACGAGTAACAAGCAATATACTGGTAGGCATTCAATGGTTTTTGAAAACACCTAGTTTTGAGAACACCGGTGTTAGAGAAACGTTCACCTTTAAAGAAAGTGATGTCAAGAAGATCAATAGAGGAGGTGGAGACAAGAGTAATCTTGATTTTAGGTTAGAAACTTTGACAATGTTGAAAGAAATCAAGCAAAGAAGTCTCATCACTTGTCTAGACACCAATGGTATCATCGATGTATCTCTTGTAATAAGCAAGATCAGAGCAATTGAATTTTTCTAAAAGTTGTCATTCAAGGAAGCACAAAAAGAGACAAGTGTATGCTACATCAAAATTACTACCCATGGCATTGCGCTAGGGACTTGCTTATAGAAGATGCCACCAAACTCTAAGTAGTGCTCTCAAAGGATAAGTTTAGAAAGGCTCAGGATCATGTTAATGAGATTGTGATCCAAATTATGGAACTCAAAGTACTCAATGACCATAGCACGGAGGGAAAACAGTCCTTCAGTGGTAGGGATACTCGGATAAAGATATTCCACATCGAAAGTAAAAAATAATACAATTCGAAGGGAAAGATTTGTCATTGAGATCACAAAGTAGAGAGAGGGAATTTGGAAGGTGTAATTTTTGTTCTTGGAAAATCGAAAACAAGAGAAAATGAAGAAGCTTGGAAGCAAGTTCTAACATATATCCAGAGTAACTACAGATTGGTCTCTCGACAACCACAAGCTTATTGGGGATATCCAGTGACCGTTGGCCCGTTCCTTGGGAACCCGAAGGCTAGACGGAAGATAAATTAGGGTTTCCTAAATTTGAGGAGGTCTTTGCTCAGAGATGATGGATTCAATGGCGGATTCTTTCTGGGTTTTCAGAGAGCTTCGCAGGGGTATGTTCATCTCGGCATTCAGAGTACTTTTTGGAATTTACTATTTTTAGTAAATTCTATTTTTGGCAGCTTTCCGAATGAGTTCAGCTCGGTTGACTTCCTGCTTCAGTTTGGTCAGATGTTTGGTGCAGTATTGGCTTCAGGGCACATCCGGAGGGATAAGTTAAGTCATTTAATTAAAAAGTCACGTTTTAAATATTATATTTTAACGTTGACCATGGGCCTAGATTAATGACTTAATGTTGTTTTAAAAAAGGGGGTCTTTGAGGGTGGCGCCCTCATTAAAAGATTATTTTAATATTTCCCAAAGTCAAAGCAATGTTATGAGGGGCGTAATTATCAAAGTTGATAATCATTTAAAATATCATTTCTTAAGACTTGAAGAGAAAGTGCGCCCATCCTTGAGGAGAGTGGATTTTGACCTAAAAGCGGATTTTAGGGTTTGAGAGGTCAACTGGAAAATTATAAAAGGAAGGAGTTGAGCATCATTTCATCATCTTTGGTCTATGCTAATGTTATGCTGCCGAAATGGTTGCGGGAATTCTTCGAGGAATGAATGCCTCCTAGTCTGGGCTCGACTTCGTGCTTGAGAGACAGCACCTAGTGGAGAGGTTCGATTTTTGAGTGGTTTTATAGTAAGTTTTGCATTGTTGTAGAGTTATTGCTTTGAAGTTCAGTTTTTGCATTTCATAACTTTTCTGGAGTTGCTGATTTGATACAGCAGATCCATGTTTTTACTCATATCTCAAAAAATACAAAAATGCTAGTTCTGGGTATTGCATCAATCTTTAAGTTTGTAAGGAGCGTTCATTTTCTCCAATTTATAGATTTTAATGTTGTGTATTGAATTTTTAATGCCAAGTCGAATTCTTCAGCTGGGCCGTACCATTTAATGGCATTGGGATTCGTGCATGATTCATGTGTGGGTTTTAGATCTGTTTTTAGGGTCTCATCTTAGGCGTCTACTTGGTTAAGGCTTAGTGCATTTAATCTCTAGTCAATCGGAGGTCATACGTGGAAGATATGAGCATTTAAGTCATTCATTAGACTGCTGTTTATGCATTTAATGAGCAGATTTGTAACAGAAAACAGAAATCAGTATTTGATCCTTGAAAGCATTGTGGTTTTGATATCACTATCCAAGATACGAGTGGTTCTCAATGAGGTAATACTGATCCTGTAATTTCACAAGAGTTTGGCAGGCGAATACTTCTAATTTGTAAAACTGACAGTAGTACTGGCAGTCTTTCTTTCCTGTGCAAATCTGGTTGTAATTCTCAATTTCATTTGAAGTTTGTAATAGATAAATCTCCGCCCTATGGTAGCTACTTCCCATTCTGGGTGAGCAAGCACATTCTGGGTGTTGAGTACTTTTCAGCTTTCAGCATTTCAATTCAAGCTTTACTTTCTGTAATCACTCCGTCATATGGTCGCCCCTCACTCCGCATTGGATTGGGTAGCACATACTTGACGTTGAGTTCTTTCCTGCATTTAGAATAGAAGACCCTCTGACCAATGCTTGCCATCATCGGCGCCATCCTGGTTAGAGTTACAGCATAAGCAGTTTGTTTAGATCCTCTGACCAATGCTCGCCGTCACCGGCGCCATACTGGTTAGAGTTGTTTCAGTACGTTTGGGTTTATCTCCTAACCTTAACGGGTACTTGATTGTAATGTTGTAATCTGATAATTAAAGAAAAAATTTGGCTCGGAATATTTCAATGTATCTCTTGTAATAAGCAAGATCAGAGCAATTGAATTTTTCTAAAAGTTGTCATTCAAGGAAGCACAAAAAGAGACAAGTGTATGCTACATCAAAATTACTACCCATGGCATTGCGCTAGGGACTTGCTTATAGAAGATGCCACCAAACTCTAAGTAGTGCTCTCAAAGGATAAGTTTAGAAAGGCTCAGGATCATGTTAATGAGATTGTGATCCAAATTATGGAACTCAAAGTACTCAATGACCATAGCACGGAGGGAAAACAGTCCTTCAGTGGTAGGGATACTCGGATAAAGATATTCCACATCGAAAGTAAAAAATAATACAATTCGAAGGGAAAGATTTGTCATTGAGATCACAAAGTAGAGAGAGGGAATTTGGAAGGTGTAATTTTTGTTCTTGGAAAATCGGAAACAAGAGAAAATGAAGAAGCTTGGAAGCAAGTTCTAACATATATCCAGAGTAACTACAGATTGGTCTCTCGACAACCACAAGCTTATTGGGGATATCCTTGTGTTAGAAATAGGCCCATTTTCGGGGGAATGTGTCTATGTGGAACATTGCTTTTGACAATATACATAATATAATTTTGGAGTTCTCAACATGCAAGTAAGACACCAAGAAAGTACGAGTTTTTTGTTCTTGGTTATGGGCACAAGGCTAATCAACACTTCTACACATGAACAAGAGATTTTATATCTTTTTAACTGATGCAAACAATCCAATCTACGACAGCTCACTCTTTCTAGCTAAAAGCAAAGACTGAAAAGAATGAGTACAGCACAAGAAGTGAATTGGATTGAAAACAATAAACAAGACCTAATAAATTGAATAATGGAAATTGCATACGAAGTTCCAACACCTACATTAATAAAAACTGCAATACAAAGCCTGCAACAATCACCAATTTCTATTCAATGTACCAAATCAACACAAGACAAAATCAAGGAGTGTGAACAACAATTCCATGAAAGAAGTTAGGCATAAAATTAACATTCCATCCAATCTAAGTGCCAATAACAGTTATTTATAAATTTTTTACAAAATTTTGCATCATAAATATTTATAAGCTGTTCTTGAGTGGGGGCATTAAAGACGATGACAACACTGGTTTGAGTGACCCCTACAGCATGATTCTGACATGCCTCCAATCTGAAACATGATTTCCCATGTTGTGGATCTATATTTATGCATGCTTTCTTGTTTGTAAATGCTGGTTAATTCAGGTCTTCAGTGTATCTAGTGCAGAATAGTTCAGGGTTTCAATTTTTGATAGTGTGTCTGCCATGAAAGCTGCTCTCTAAGTTGCAGTAAACAGTTGTCTACTTGGTTGGTAGTTAATATTTTAGAGGGTTTTTAAGGTTTTGCAGTGCAACAAGCCCGCTCCATGTAAACTTTCTTCCACCACATTTGTTGGTGAAGCCATAATGGGTATTTGAAAAATGTTTCAGCATTTTAATCTATTGCATTTGGTCATATGTGATAATCTTTTGCCTATTATATGAGTGAATATTAATGAATTCAGAGAGGGATTATTGATTCTCGCTGTTTATTCTGTGTGATATTTTTGTTGCTCCATATTGATTCTTGCTTGTTATGGTTGGACAATGGACACAACTTGACTACCCAATAATGTATCTGCAATGAAGACCTTTACCTTCCACATTCATCAAAACATAAAACCTTTCCACCAGTTCTTATAAAAATAGAAGTAAGAAAAGTGCATGTTGCCCATGATTCAATAGTATAACTGGGGATTGATATTAAGTGAAATTGAATTGACAAATGTTGGAGAATCATGCCTAGCATGTGTATACCTTGCTGTACGTAAAATGTATTGAAAGAAGTTAAATATTATGGACTGTAAAAATGCTGTCATTTGAAAATACATTATGCAAGGTATAGAATCAGCTATAAAAATTGCAACTAGTGCTGTCTTGACTTAGTGACAAATTTTAGGGGTCAAGAACACAATTGGGTATAATTGGTGTGTGATGCACTGATCAATCATTCCAAACTGATATATTAATCTATTTAGGTAAGCTATAGGAACACCCTCTTGGGTTTAAGCTAGCCCAAAGATCAGGAGAGTTTACCCACTCTTGTAGTTAGCCTTTAACCATCCTAAGTCTGTAGATGAGCCATCTCTTTATCTTCCTGAAGACAAACCCTTGTCCTTGAAGGTGGAGAAAAGCTCTAGGATCTGGGACCTGCTGTTTTAGGACCTAACAGCTAGCACATATCATACCATATAGCAGCAAGGTTAATGGCATTTGCCAGTACTGATGTCTCTTTTCAAGATATTATTGATCAATTGTTTGAACCTCAGTGGTTCTTCATTATGTGTTAACTAATTACAATGGCGTTATTATTAAAGAATGTCTTATACCATTTATTGTTGTAACAATTAACTTGAAATAACATTTACTCTTTTGGATTACATCTTATTATTGTAAACTACCACTAAACTGTCTGTATATAAAGAAATATTTGTGAACACAGATTGGGAGTTTTGTCCTTCTTTAGAACTTTTTGCATGCATGCTTTAATTTACATATTAATATGAGAAGAAAGAACACAATGGGGAATTTTGAATGTGATTTTTAAAATGCAAGTTTTTTTACTATCCCTCTAAATAAGGAGATTTTGACAGATATCTTCAGGATAACTTTCTGAGCGGATTAATTCCTCCTGAGTTTGGAAAGCTTTCAGAGCTAAAGATTCTGTGAGTGTTGCAACTGTTCCTCTTTCTCATCAGAGATATATGTGAGCTAAGAATAATTTAGGAGCTTAATATCTCTAGAAGTTTATATAGTTTTGTAAACTATTTTAAAAATAAGTTTTGTTCTTCGAAACGTTGAAATAGTTTACAAATGTTTTTCAACTCTCTTTAGCTTTTATTTCATCAAAGCAAGTCTGGTAGATGAAGCAAAATTTACATCATCTCTTTCATTTACATTATCTTTGGGCTTGTCTTTAGGCTTGTTGTCATTTGCTTCTTCAAATTTGATATCCAGTACCCAATAATTTACTGATGTCTCCTCCTTTACCTCTTTATCCAGATTAACATACATATTGTACAGACATTGAATCATCCTCGTGACCAGATTCAAAGAATTTGATTTATTACTAAAAAAATTCTGAAATCCGGATATACAAAAAATTTCTGAAATGTGGAATTTAAAATAAAAATTCTGGAAAATTTCCAAAATCCATAAGTTTTAAAAAGATTTGGTTAATTTTGTATATGAATTTTAAAATACGGATTGAAGAATAAGTCAAATCTTGCTGGTGGCCCCGCTCACCCCCAAAAAAAAATTCCCAGTTCCAGATCAAGTAACCATGCTCTTGACACACTTGAAACAAACTTACAAGTAAGGTCTGTGTTCTTGAGTTCAGAGATTCTAGTAATCTTTGGAGGCTCACCTTCATAACCACCGACTTAGGTTTGCCATGTCATTAAATTTGACCCTGCTTTACCTCTGACATAATGTAAGGTCCGTGTTCTTGAGTTCAGAGATTCCAGTAATCTTTGGAGGCTCACCTTCATAACCACCGACTTAGGTTTGCCATGTCATTAAATTTGACCCTGCTTATCTCTGACAGAGATGTCAGCCAGTGTTTTATCCTCTGGCTTTTTCAGTATATTTTGTGCTTGTTTTCTTACTTTGTTATTTCCTTTGGCACCGGGACAGAAAAGAAAAAAGTGTGGATAAAAAAAATGAAGAAAGGAACAAAGTAATACTAAAATTTAATTCATAATATATAAATGCTGAGAACCAGGTATGCCTGAATCCAGCTTCTTATGTACATAGAAATAGCCTTTGTGCCCACAAATCTGTAGCTACTCTGATTTCCTTCTTCATTTCAAATTCAGTCAGATTGAGTGAGAGCAATGCCTTTTCACGCCATGATTTTGCAGTACACAATGGTTTCTTTCTATATTTCAAAATTGAATTAAATTGAACTAAATTGGGTGAAAGCAATGGCAATGGAATTTCATGCCATGGTTTTGCAGTCAAATCAGAGGTCACAATGTCGTGAAGTCCTGTGAAAAAAGTGCCTAAAATTTTTACAATTGGCTCAGGTTTTAGTGTATGTTGACTCCTATGGTTCATGCCAACAACAAAAATAATGTTCGAGTTGAGAACATGCCTCACCAGTTGTGCATCCTTATTCACTTCTTGAGAGACTTTTACTTTGTGATGGCACTCATTTGTAACCTTTGGAAGATGAAGGATCATGGTGTAAGATAAATTGTCCAATATTTGATAATTGTTCCATCCGTAGTTCAAAAACTTAGACTCAGCAAAAACTTGACAGACCCAATATTGATTCGAACTTGGTGACTCGGCAAAAACTTGGCAACTTAAGAAAATACATAAATTCTTTTAAAAAACATAAATTTTATCTTTTAACTTAAAATTTTTAAACTAGGTCATTGGGCTTGTAACGCCCTGCCACGCAACCCCAAAGGAAACTAATACATCTAACAATTATGGCACAATTTTTTTTTTAACTATCATGCAACATAATATTAGCATACATCACATGAAATGAAACTTTACATGTACAACATATAACAAGTCCCTTGGGGTTACATGACTGCATTACTTTTTGTATCAACATCATTACATCACATGGAAGATAAATAACATGAACATGGTCATTACATTTATGAAGATACATCTCTCGAGGATTACATCAATAGAATGTTGCTTCCCATCAAGAATGGGAATAGTACAATATCATGGAATGATACAAATGAAATGAAGGAATACAAGCTGCAAGACTGGATCCAACTCTGGTACAACTCAGGAGTCACTGCAACTGGTACAACTCTGCACATCTCGATCTTCGACTAGGGACCCAATGGGGTGACCACGTGGACCCGAAGGCGCACCTCCCCCATGCTAGGAGATGACAAGAAGGACCTCAACGATGACCATCAACGAAACAAGGATACAAGACTTCACAACAAGAACCACAATAACATAAGGTAACCTCCAGCACAAGATATAACCAACACAAGATGTAACCAACATAAGAAATAACCAACAAAGCATCAACATACACATGCTGACACCTGCTTCTAGAGGCTGAAGAACAACTAGAGGGGAAACAAAGCTTACAAGGTTGTTAAAGGGTGGAGTGCCATCGCATAGGTAGACATGGGTTACCCTGGGGTAACCTTCCTAGACTGCCGACCCTCATCTTGAGTTACCCTGATAACCTCTATCGGCCGTCGGACCCCCATGCTCGCCATGCGGGATCAACCTACCTTGCAAGATTACTATGCAGAGGCAAGGCAGTTGATCTTGCCATTTCAGGCCTTGCCACTCATCCCAAGCCTAAACGAGCACTTGGGCCCATAAGCGAGGCTACATTATCTGAATTAATGTGTGGAAACTACCCAATCCCCCTAGTTAATTAATTAAGTTATCACTTGTTTAAACTCCCAAGGGTTACCCTGGACCAACCACTTTGGGCGCTAGACCCCCATTGAGAGCCACTCCCCCAACTAACAACAATATCTCAAAATCACAAACTGCAAGCCATCTTGCACAAGATACCAAATCCAACAAAATAACTGCACCAAGTGAGGCATGCACCATCTCACGCTAGAACGTCAGAGTAACGAAAAACACATTCAAGTGCAAGGCTCAAGCCACATAAACACAAACCAAGTGCAAGATCAACCATCATCAAAGTGACAAAATCATAAAACCACCCGCTTCCAGGTGAACCTCCTAGGTTGCCGGACCCCCATACCAACTCTTGCAAGAAGAAACCATATCCCCTCTAACCTTTGGAAGACTATCAAATTGTCAACACAAATGTTTCCCCATCAAAGGGAATGACAAAATCAAGATCACGATAAGACTAGGTTCCAATAACAAGCACTATTATCCAAATGGAAACGACATGAAAACATCATCAAGGGATTCATCAACCTCATCCTTAAAAACAATTTCAATAATGAATGCAGCTCACACCTTAACACCTATTTTCAAACCATCATCTAAGTATGTCTTTGAAACAAACATTCATTCAACGATACGACCACAACAGATAACCATTATCATTAATCATAGGGGTAACTCGCACTTATCAGTTAACATGTTAGTTAATTGTATTAACTAAGCTATCCGTTCAATTGCCCAACTATGGAAACACCCAAAAATAGTATCCTTTATCACCTAAACGAATTTATCCAATGAAACTACAACTTGTCCAATATCTCATTTCCATATCAAGTTGTATATGCCTATTCGATATTAAGAAAAATGTCACTATTTTAAAATATTGCATATAAATGTATAAAAATAAAATCATATCACTCAAATCCTAAGTCTCTATTACTAGTGACATTCCCCATCTTTATTATTGATTGTTTCCTAGAACATTAATTAAAACTAATCTATAGAATATATCCAAATGACCATTATTCTTTCCTCAAAGGATATCCCAAAGTCCAAAGAAATAAAAGACTATTCATTTTATTCTATGATGTTATTTCTTTTCCAAATCTTCTATTTGTAATTCATTCCTACAATGTAGATTCCGAAATAAAAATTGTTTCCAATATCTTCTATGTTAACTCCAAATACAATAACTAATCAATCTATATTTAATCAATTATCTAGATAACAAACATATTTATTTCTCATTCAAATTCTTAATTGGACAACCGTCTATGGTTCCTCTAAATCATTCTTTAATTAAATCTATCAATTATTTAACATGATTAAATCTATTTACTTGGCAAATTCAGTTAATTACCAAGCAAAGAAGTCTTTTCCTAATATCAATACTATTTACCATTATTTATATATATATATATATACAAGGTAATTAGTATATGTTCATAGAACCCATCTATCTCGATTACATATTGAACATTTTACATAGTATTTATACAGCACTAATTTACAACCGTCGGATGCTAAGATTGGACTTAAGCCATTGATAGGTATACACAAATTTATTGGTAAGATTGGACTTAAGCCATTGATAGGTATACACAAATTGATAGGTATACACAGTTTATAGAATAATACCGTCATGAAAAGATGTATCAGTTGACTTGAAACAAATTTATTGGTGCCAATTCACTATATAAAACATGTAAACATTGATTACAACACAACACAGGAGAAACTTGACTCCACACACACAAAGCATGGGCTAGAATGGGCTAGACACAATAAGTAATTCACAATGTATCAAATGAGGGAAAAGTTGGAGAATTAAAGAAGATACCTGAAGGTCACTGGGTTAAGGCCAAATAGTAGTTGAACAGGGCTGAATCATTGATGAGATAATGAAAGTAATTCTGACGGGGAAATCTAAGATAGTTGATTTCCACAAGCTAAAATATAAACCAACCTGAGCGAATGGGAAGTGGTTAGAGACGACCTATAGACATGTACCGAGCATAAAGATAGGGAGAGGGTGTTTTGTCAGCTGCAGATTATGAGCGTTCAAACAACAAGTAAGCAGATATAGCTCAGAGGATGTCACGATGGGGAGTTGCCACATGGTATGGACATCCTCAACTAAAGATGAATTATGAAGAGATTCAATTGCACCGATCAGGAAAGAATGCATGCAAATTATGTAGCACAGACCATAAGTATAAATCGACAGACCATCACCTTCAAGAGACATAAACATGCAAATTTCCATGATGGCCGGGTACACACAAATAGTTTGCAAGTTATGGGGCTAAGAAGTCAAAACTAATCTCCTCTGATTTAATTGTTATGGTACCTTCACCACGATAGATACTATCGGATTAACTAGATTACACTGGAAATGACATGCTTGGGGCAGAGGTATGATGGGTGATGCACGAATTGCTTCCCTCATTTTTCTCAAAGATTTAGCGCCTCAACCATGCGGTACTAAAGATTAATTTCCGTAGATGATCTTAGCACTGATAGATTCTAAAGGAGAAAACAGAGAGGCCACACGGATGACTCAGGAGCAACTTACTTGCAGGCAAAGAACGTTATTTAAGAATGCCTCTTATGGGTTCGATTACTTCTGAATGATTTCTAATATATTAGCAAATACGAATGCCGATACAGGAGTTTTGGTGCTAGGTATGGACATCCATCAAAGCATTATGGGGGGAATATTTTAACGTACAAGCAAGGCGCGGAAGCATAGACAAGGCACAAGAATTGTTTTGACAGGTTGCCTTAGGAATCGTGGTGTCAAACATAGACAAGGCGTATGAACTGTTTGACACGCTGACTCAAAGAAATTTGGTTTCATTGAATGCCATGAATGCAGGATACACATAAAATAGATTTTGCAAGGAAACTCTCAGAGTCTTTAAATTGGTGAAGCCCTCGGAACACATCCTAACATTGTGAGCTTTGCTAGTATCTTAGGCGCATGCAGTCAACAGGTTTAGCGGATGAGGGTTGCGCATCCTTCACACATCAGTACCCCTTATTGCATTAAAAGAGAAAGATGTAGAGATCCCATGCAAGACGCAAGGTCAGAAGGATATTAAGCTGCTGATAAAGAATAGATAAATGCCTCTATGGAAAGATCGAAATCAAGATTTGACAAGCCCAAACTGAAAAGGGCACAAGTTTGGGGATACATCTTCTGAACCAGAGGGCATTCACAATGTGCTTTTAAAATGTATGATTGATCATGGCCAACAATCCTAGATGCGACATTGGTTAGATAAGGAACCACAAGAAAATGTGAGGAATCGCTATCAAATATATGCCTTGAGCAATCGGTGAAGAGAGCAGTTACATACCCATATAAAATATTTCAATTCATAATTTTAGCAAACAAAGACAGATTTTGTCTTCACACAGCATAGACATGCAAACCCATCTCCTGAGCAGAAACAAAATTTGAGAGAAAGACACATTGGAACCTGCATTATTCGGCCGGTTGAGTTGGAGATTGATGCCGATTTGTAACCAATTTTGCAGCTCCCATTCTTCACTCCAACCACAACGGTAAATTCTCTACAAGCACTTTCTTCCTACAGATAACCTTCAAAACAAAACCAGAATAAGCCTTCAAAGCTTCCCCGAACAACATCAGAGCTGAACCCGTTTTCAAGAACACCTCCCCAAAGATATTCTCGGCAAGCCTTTTTGAATTAGTTTTAATTGGAGGAATCTAGTAATTTCCCACTATTTTGGTTGTCAGTTTCATATGCTAAAAATGGTTATCATTTATTTTACATGTTCTGCAATTGCGTCAATTTTGTAACCGAATCAACCTGACTTATTCAATTTTTCTTTTACAAAAGCTCAAATTAGTTATTGTTCATTTTTCTCTGGAGAGAGGTTACAAAAACATTACCTGCCGTCCCTATAATTAGATCTTCACATAATGATCCTTATGTTACTGTGAGCATCTAGGAGGTGCTTTGGTGTACCATAAAATAATAGTGTACCACAAAAAGTAATAGTGTTAGCACAAGTTCCGTAAGTCATGAGAATGGCCTTAGTGTTACAACAAGAACATTGTTTAGTCATTCCTATTGGATCAATCACTCCTCCTTGTGAAGCAATAGTATTGATTGTGTTAAATCTACAAAGTAGGTGTAGAGCCTTCACTTCTAGTTGTTGCTTGGTGAACCATTTGGCTCGTTGTGGGAGTTGACCCACTCTGACTCCTTTGTACACGGGCATAGAATAATTTTATGTAAACATGGTTTCAATAATTTTATTTTTCTTTGCTACTAGAGATTAAGCAGTAGTTGGCAGGAAGTGCAAAAAATTAAGTATGCTTAGCTATATGGCACACTCTTCCTTAGAGTTGGTGTGACGTGTTGCACATGGAATCACTTCATGAATTGGGTATCTCTTATTGCTGATTGATACAACCGTGCTGCATGGAATGGTGTTGTAAATACACTTGTATGGATGCTTAAGGAATACATTAAAGGCCTCCATTGGCACCACATCACAAACTCTTCATGAAAAGGATGAATAGCATATGTAAAGTGGCATTGGCAAGTAAAACATATACCTCGGGTTTTGTAGGTGTGGCACCAACTCAATTTGTAGTATTGTAGATGAGGCATGGTTTGCAAAGTCAATCGCTTGATGGTGGTTGTAAGGATGAGCTTCTTTATGCTATTGCCATTAATTGTGAAGTCCAATACATGATCTTGCACCCACATTTGTGAATGGAATAGTCACTCTAGTTTAGTTTTGGGTGTTGTTGTTTGTGTATAGTTTGACTAGAATGTTGGGGGGTTTGTGCCAATGATTCTATTTGAGGGTCCCATGTAAGCAAAGTCTTGTGAGCATGGCACTTTGCATTGGAGTGATAGTTGCTATTGTATTTGTTGCACCATTTACTTATCTTGGAAAGTTGCCACATAGTGATAGGCTTCTCCTATCATCTTGACTTTAACTAGCTTTTGTTTGGACTAAATTGATGGTCATAGGCAATTGTGGTACTTGAGGACTTGATGTTGCTTAGACTCGCATGAGGTCAGCTTCGCATAGAGGTTATGGTGTGGGATTCTCCCATCCTCTCAACTTTAAAGCTTCTGCATTATATTCTTATTTGTCCCATATAAAATATTCATTGTGGCTCAAGTTACTCTTCCTTAAATTTACTAGATCTTTGCCCACCGATTTTTTATTTTTGCATGTATCATTTTCACATTCTTGATGCCTTGACAGTAACTGTTCTGGTTTTGTTTGGAACTTTGGATCAACCAAATGTTCCTTTTTATAAAACTATGTTACCAGGTTCTATGAAAAAGGATCCCCTGCCCACTCCTGGAGCGTTTGGGTATGGGAGCGGCCTGGGGAGCGTCTAGGCAGCCCCGGGTTCTCTGTGGGTCCTTCTTGGGCGCTCCCAAGGCGCTCCTCGATGCTCCCAGGCAGAAAATGTTAATTTGAATCACTCAAATTAATATGCTTGTGCTAAAATTGTTAATTTCCTATGGTGCAATATTCTGTAATAATTTCAAGAAGAAGCATCCGAGTTTCTAGGAGGGTTGCAACCTATCAACCTATCATTGACTGATTTGATGCATCTAAACACCTCTGTACAACTTATTTGTCAGTTTGTTCAGGCCATACCTATACTGAGTTTGAGCCATATATCATCAGGATCATCCTTTTTTGTTGCAGCTGTTTGTGATCTGTTTTAGCTTGGGTTTCAAATTAATTTCAAAGGTATCATTTCATTATCAACTTCCTAAATGTTGCTTGTCAATTTAGTGGATTTATAAAATATTCATTTCAGTATAAATATTGACATTAATCCAATATTGTAATAACTAGATGCTTTATTGTCAGATCCCTATTATCATTGTAAGTTTGTGATCTGTTTTAGCTTGGGTTTCAAATTAACTTCAAAGGTATTATTTCATTATCAGCTTCCTAAATGTTACTTGTCAATTTAGTGGATTTATAAAATATTCATTGCAGTATAAATATTGACATTAATCCAATATTGTAATAACTAGATGCTTTATCGTCAGATCCCTATTATCATTGTAAGTTTGTAATTGTAATGATCTTCATTTGAATCGTGACTTTAGACATATATGGTATATAACATAATATTGAAATTTTGAACTATCAATTGGCATTTATCTTTATCACTACCATTGATCAATGATTCAATGATGAATTGATGACTGATGATTGATGAAGTATACTATATCATACTATCAAATGTATTTACAATTCTGTATATTTTTATTTTTTTTGCATATAATATTACAGCCGTACCCAAGGAAAAAAGAAATCGCTGTACCGGCGTACCCGTATCCCGAACCCGTGCCTGGTCCTGTACCAGAACCGGCAACATAGTTATAAAATAATATTTGATTGCATGGGCCATCTCATTTGATTTTGGGAATTATTGCCATCTGCAATTCAACATGTCTTGTCTGTCCCAGCTTTGCAGGAGACCTGTCTAAAGTATCAGTTGCTTTCTCGATGCATATTAACATCAACTTTTCTAATTACTATAAGATGCACCCATATTCCATTGAACAGTATTTGATTTTGTTCTCTGTTAATTTGCAGAGATATATCTAGTAACACACTTCATGGTCCAATTCCCACCTCGCTTGTAAAACTCACGAAACTTTCATCATTGTGAGTTTATTCATGTTGTAATTAGTTATGGTTGTTTTACTTAACTGTTATATGATCACGTTATATGCAGGCACAATTTAATCTTTAACCTCTTTTTAACAATAATTTTGTTACTTATGATCTTTTTTGAAGCAATGTTTCAACTAATTTCTTGGCTGGTCCAATACCATCTGGAGGTCCATTCAACACATTTTCCTGGAATTCGTAAGTTGCTTTATAAATATAAGCAGAGACCTGTGTATTTTTTGCTTTTGGAAAGCAGATGATGAAATGAATTATAAATAGCCTTACAATTTTTATTATCAGCTGATTAGCATGCATACTTTTCTTTTGGAAAACTATGAATCATAAATGGTCTTATAAATTAAATAATAAGCAAATGATCTTCTTTTTATTTATTTATTTTGGGAGTCTTGATTTGATTTAAATTGTAGAATATAGAGTGTTCTTTGAATTCTCGTGCTTGATTTGCAGAAAAAATTCCTTTTGTCATGAGGGTTGTCTACAGCATATAGTTAGCATGATTTTTTTTGAACTTGTCGGTATGAAAGGTTTTGGCTATTCTGAGTACCAAATAATAAAACAACAGTACTGTTGGAAAGACTTGATACATTCAAAACCTTCCATATTTTGTTGTCTTCATTTACGCAACTATTCTGTAAAACTCTTTAATGGGCTTTTGTCCATAAGCTTATTTTTGTGATCTTTGTTTGGGTATCTGGTTTGGTTGGCAATGACATATCATGTTACAGAGGGCCACTGTATGAGTTAAAGCCTCACTAGTTAATTACAAAGACATCATACATACAGGTTGGAGAAGCTCATTTTTCACTTTGGAATAATAAAAACTTGGTGACTTTGACCCTGTTTGCTTGTTTAGTAATTCTCTGCACATGGATTTTTTTTATCTCACTTTTTGTGTAGTTATACCATTGGTATTCATATTTACTATCAATGCTAGTCTTTTCGTGCTGTCACTAAAAATAAATATATTGCACTCACTTGATATTTCAAATTCTCGAGGGCTTCACCTTTTAGATTCCCTAATTACATTTTATACTGTTTGGGTAATGTACAATTGTTGGGTGATTCTTCAGCTTAAGATTTCTTTGGATGATGAATTACTCAAGACCTTCCTGAATTACATTAGCTCCATAATGTTTTGGAACGAAGGGACCAAGGACATAAATTTGTGGACGACAGTGCAAGTCTAATATAGTACTTGAAAAATAGTTATAAAAAATGTTAATATGATGATTATCAATATATCATCACATTCAAAATGTCAGGATGATGACTATCAATATATTGTCATATTCAAAATGTCAATATGATGATTACAGTCAAAATTGGAATACAATTGTCGTGGCAAACTCCTCATCATTGAAATTGCTAGACCCATCAAGCTCAAGCTCCTCCAAATCAATATTGACCAAACCTGATGTGCCATATCATTGATTTGTGTTAGCTCCTCTTGCTTTATAGCCATTATGGATGAAGTTGTGTGTAGACTAGTTCCTTTTAGTAGCAAAAGAACTAGAAACTTGGGACATGAAGCAAATGTCTAGTGTGGTTATCAATAAATGATGCACATGCATAGTCCACCATAATATTGAGTCCTCTTGTGCAATAGTCCCCTATCCATCTTTGCTTCTTTTGGATATCCCATAAGTGGCAAATTTGGTCCACTCAGTACAAGTGGTGGCTGCATCCACACATTGTACATCTTTTGAATTGCCTTCATGAACTTTGCCTTCACATGAACACCTTGCACATGGGTAACTTTGCTAGGCCCTTGCACATACAACTTCAGTTCAATGCATAGATAGCCATGTGCAAGGGAGTGTTGAGCTTCTTCCACCTTTGCTGAATTATAGGGCCCTTGCACATAAAACTTCAGTTCAATGCATAGATAGCCATGTGCAAGGGAGTGTTGAGCTTCTTCCACCTTTGCTGAATGATAGGCCTAATATATTTGTGATAGAATTGCAAGGTGGGTTCTTTCTCATTATAGAATGCCTTCATTTCACCAATGCATATTGTTAATGAACTCAATGCACCTCTCCAAGGGTTGGAATATTAGTGTCTTCATATCTATTGTTTGTGAAAATTGGAGTTATGATCAGACAATATATTTTGGCATCAACCAAATAAATGTTGCTCTTCACCACTTTCTCCACCCTCTTTCTCTACTTTGACTTAGAAATAGGCCATCAATTCCACTCTTGTGTCCTAACTATTAGTTGCAATGCCTTGTGCAACTCAAACATCTTTTCCAAGAGAAGGAAGTATGATGTAAATTTTGTTTATAAAGGTTTTAGAAATTCTTTCTTGGAGAAGGACCAAAATAATGAATGTCACATTTGCACATCTATAGCATCAAGAACGACTTGTTTGATCCAATCTATTGTTTCCCATGCCCTTGAGTGTGTTGTTTTTGGTATGCACACATCAAGGGGTCCACCATATATGATTGTAGGCCACTTTAACCAACTTCCTTGTTGCCCTAAAACATAGGTGGCATCTGTCATGCCTACACTACATTGTTGGGCCAACCTTCTCAATAATGTCTCTAACAATTTTGAATTGATAATTGACATCCTTTTTGTGCCTTGAATAATCAACTCATAAGGAAGTAAGGGAACTCTGTACGTGTCACTATGATATTGATAAGTGGATGATGTCTAATGTCCATCCACCCATTGATGACAATGTTACATCCACTTGTGATACATGTAGCTTGCATTTTCTCCATTAGAATATTAATTTTTGAATAGTCTTTATCCAAGGTTGCGGTCCTCAATTTTGTCTCCCTTGGTGGCACATATGAAGGTGTAATGTCCCGAACCAATTTTTTCAAATTTTGCCAAGTACACAATAATGCAGAAAGCACCCGTTAGGATTAGTTCAATCAAACCAGCAGTTACAATTAACTCGTTGCCAAGAATGCGCACTCAATCTCAACAAGAGAGAGGCTGTCATATGGCTAGAGGATCATCAGTACATTAATTCAATTGCAACTAGAAAGTAACTCTAACCAAGAATGCGCCAGATGACGGTGTGCATATGGTCAGAGGATCCCTATCAATTATGATGCGGAAAGAAACTCAACACCAAGTATGTGCTTCCCAATCCAAAGTGGAATGAGGCGACCATATGGCGGAGATATAGAGGAATACAAATGCAACTTTAAAATGCAGTAGGCGGCAAGCCAGCCTCTTCCACTTATGCAGTGGGCAATTACAAAACATAAAGAGCCATAATGAAGAAATGCTGACAGTACTACTGTGCAGCTTACAATATGATGGAGAATGCCTGCAAGAACACGGATTAGATCTCTTCAAATTGCTGCAATGATAAGTATGTCCTCCACAAGGTCTAATATGACTAACTAGCACTCTATCAACACTAAAATGCAATTTTTCCAAGTCTGGTCTGACAGACCAGCAACATGAATGACTGAACCAGCACCCCTTAGACTCACTAAAATGCTCTTTTCTCACTCAATACTAATCCTATTGACCTGAAATCAAATGCATAGCTCCTTTTAGAAGATGGTGACCATGTTTAGACCACAAATCCTCACCAAAAACCCTTATCTTTTTTTGTGCACAATTCCCAATGACATCAAATGGTACGGCCCTGCAAGAGGGGCGATTTTCTTCTAATAAATTCAAAGCTTCATCAAAAAATCTGAGACTTGTCAAATAGGGGTGCCCTTACCAAGGAAACACATTGGGTCAATACCCAGAAGAAGATAAATTTTATTTTCAAATCTGCAATTGAAACTCACTTACAGCCAAGATAATCAGCAACTCCAGAAAATTACTAATATGCAAGAAACAACACTATTAGAGCAAACCCAACTACAATGCAAACCTCACTACAAAAAGTCACTCAAAACAAGCAAACCTCTCTACTAGGTGCTATCTCTCAAGCACGAAGTCGAGCCAAGGCTAGGAGGCATTCATTCCTCGAAGCAATCCAGCAACCATTTCGGTAGCATAACAATACTCAAGATATCAGATAACAAAATGAAGAGCAACTGCCTCCTTATATAGACCCTTTGAGAGAATCTCAAGAAATCTCTAGAAGGTGCGCCCCACTTCAAGATCTTTTTAGGTTTTTGACTTTGACTTGGCTGCTCCCTCAAAAAGGCGTACCTTTTCTTTAGTGATAAAATCACTTTAAAATAAAAGATATTCTTCTCCAAAGGTTGGCGTCCAATTTCTCTTAAGCAATTATTCACTTTAGAAATATTAAAATATTTCCCCATGAGATGACCACCCTCAAAGTCCCCCTTTTTAAAACAACTTAAAGTCATATTACTAGGACAAGGGGTTATTTTATAAAATAAAACATTATTGACTTTAAATGACTTATTTCTCCAAAATGAACCCCTTAAGCCAAAAATCAGAATTACCCAATGAACTGCCAGAAAAGGAAAGCTTGCTGAGCTGATGCTGACTTGACCACTGCTAAAAATAGAATTTACTAAAAATAGTAAATTGGAAAGTTGCTTGGATCAAAGTGCATGCGACACCATTGGGAAGCTTTCTGAAAACCCAGAAAGAATCCGCAATCCAAAATCCCCGACTCCAAGCTGTAGCCGTCATAACTTACTAAAAATAGTAAGTCCAGAAAAGTTGCTTGACGCAGTTGCAAGTCATACCTTTGCGAAGTTCTTGAAAACCCAGAAGGAATCTGGAATCCAAACAACCAAACTCCAACAAGCAAAACCTTGAATCTTCAAGAGAACCCATCAAACAACGGAAACCCTAATTCTGCCACTGACTAGCCGACAACACCTGGGAAAAGGCTACCAATCACAACAAAGTGAAGTGCTAAAAACGGGGACATTACAGAAGGTCTAGCTCTTATTCTTTTTGCCACAACCCTCCTTATAATAAGGAGAATGAGCAACATAGAATTGAATTCCATTGACAAAGAAGAATTGAAAGGAAATAAAAAAAGAGCAATGGAAAGTACTAAAAGAAAACTTTGAAGGGAAAGAGATTACCAATGTTGAAGTAGCCAAACCAAACACCACCAAAGCAAAGAGAGAGAAAGAAGAAATTTTGGAAGGGAAAAAAGAATGTAACGAATTATTATTAGGAAAAAATCCTTTATCTTGCCCTTTGAGAGAGAGAGAATTGCCTTAGCTTGCTTGCATGAGGCTTAAAATGAGGGAGAGAGTTAGAATAGTAACTCCCAACTCAATGAATGCCACCATTCATCTATGTGTGTGCAAAGTGTCACCTCTTAAGGAGGTGGTTACAAATATTCCTTAATAAAGGAATTAAAAATAAGTCATCCTCACACATGTGTGAGATGACAAAAAAGACAAAAGACTTGTAGGGATTCCTTTGGAATATTCCTACAAGTTAATAAAAAATTACAATTAAAGAATAACCTTTACCAAGTAAAGATTAATCTTCTAACATCCCCCCTTAAGCTTTACTTGGGGAGGTTACATCAAACCCTTTAATGGGTTGTAATCCAAGATTTTTACAATGGAAGAGAAATTTATCTTTACAAAGAGCTTTGGTGAGAATATCTGCAACTTGATCTTCACCTTTACAATACAAAAGAGAAATTTGCTTGTCTTCAATTTGCTCTCTAATGAGATGATGTTGAAGAGCAATGTGCTTGGTCCTTGCATGAAAAATTGGATTCTTTGCCAAAGCAATAGCACTTTGATTATCACAATATAAAGGAGTAGGATCCTTTGAGGTAGACCCAAGTCTTCAAGTAATCTTCTTAACCATAATGCTTCTTTAGATGCATTTGTACAACCTTTATATTCAGCTTCTGTAGAACAAAGAGAAGTAGATTGTTGTTTCTTACTATTCGATGAGATTGCACCTGATCCAACAAAGAAACAATAACCACAAGTGGATCTCCCATCATTGGGACCACCTCCTAAATCTAAATCAGTATAACCTTTTATAGAAAAATCACAATTTGAATCGTAAAAGAGACCAAGATTAAGAGTGCCTTTAACATATCTTAAAATTCTTTTTGCAACTTTAAAATGAGTTTTTTGTGGTTTAGACATAAATCTAGAAACCAATCCAACACTTTAGGTGTTTTCCAATTTTGCATAAAAATAATAATGTAATAGGCCCAAATCACTCATTTGAAATTGTTGATTGAGTTGAGACTTAACATCACTAAGCAAAATGTTAGAACTAGAAGTGACAATTAAATCATCAACATATAAAATAATAATCACAATATCATTTCACTATGCTTAATATATAAATTTGGATCATTTTTACTTTTAATGAAACCATGAGATAGAAAGAAAGGATAACCCAAATTATAAAATGTCAATATATCTAGACATAGCAATAATAGTTCTAGGTTTCCTCTCACTACACCATTTGTTGTAATGTAAAGGGAAATTGTGTCAAGATTAATAATAAAGGACTTTGAAAATTAGTCCTAAAGATGGTTTTTAAAAAAACCCATAGTTCCTTAGTAAAAAAAAATCAATATCAATAGTCCTAATAATGGTATAAAAACCATATTGCCTTCAAAAAAAAATAATGAAACATAAAAGTTTCAAGAACTTGATCCCCATCAATTAAGAAAATAGATCTAAGTTCAACATAAATAAGTAAGTGCATACCATCAAAGTGGATGGAAATATTTTCCATGGGTCCCAAAAAAAAACTCCAATGAGACTTGATAAAATATATGATTCATTATAGATAGGGCTCCCTATGCAACATTACTGCAAATGTGACTAGCACAAAAATTATATGTAAAGGCTCCATTGAGACTTGATAAAGTGATTAACTTGCAAAACATATATAGATGGAATAAATCCATCAAGAAGGCAAATACTCCAATGAGCTTTTAATTTTCAAAAATATATAGATGAAATAAATCCATCAAAAAGACAAATTGACCAATAAGGCCCAATATCAAATTAATGAGACACAATAAAATATCAAATTCCCTTTTTCAAAACAACATAATTGTAGTTGAGAAGGAAACACTAGATTTGTTTTAAATATTGTAATAGATCAAGACTTAGGTAGAGAGAATGATAATTTCTCAAGCCACAAATCAATCCACCTTAAGTTATAAATAATAATAATAATAATATTTAAAAAAATTGTGATGGAATAATGGGAAATGCATGCTATGAAGAGAATAATTATTAAGTATAAATAAGTCATTTAAGATGATATTCATGCATTCATGACTACATGAATATCCCCTTTTCATATTCCAAATATAATTGAGTAAAAACAAGTACACTATTATTGGGTTGATCAAGTCCAATAATAAAATACTTGTGAAGTTATTTAAAAAATAAACTATTTATGTGAAGTAACATGTTGAGATGCACTTGAATCATTAACCCATTCAAAAGGTTTAGAAACATTAAAACTACATGTAAAAGCACGTCTAGATTGATTACCATTGTTATGAAACTGTTGATTATTTTGATTCATATGTTTTTTCTCATTTTTCTTTTTAAAACAAGTATTTTGCCAATGACCATCCTTATTGCAATAAGTGCAATGTGGTCTCTTAGAAGAGTTAAACTCTCTAGGATCATTGCCATTATTATAATGAGGTTTAAAATTTTGCTTATGATTAGATAAGAAAGCATGTTCATTAGACTTAAGAGTACCAAACTGAATTAACTTAGCCTCTTCTTGTCTTAATAAATCACGAAAAATATCATAAGTTAATTGAGTAGCTAAAGAAGGAATAGCTAATTGAGCATGAATATTAGTAATGAATTGCTGAAATTGTCTAGGAAGACACTTTTTAAGAATAAGATGAATTAATCTAAGATTATCTAATTTAACTCCTAAACCATCCAATTGACTATTTAAAGCATCAAATTTCAATAAAAATTCATCCATAGATTTAAAATCAGAATACCTCAAATCTTCAAGTTGATCTTGAATTTGAATTTTTCTTGATTCATTTGTACTATCATAAATTGTTTTGAGTTTGTCCCATGCTTCATAGGCAGTTGTACATGTCCCAATGTGAACATAAAGTTCAGGGGACATGGAGATACCTATGAGGCCAAGGGCTTCTTCATTTTTGAGATTCCATTTTTCGATTTCATCTTTGGATGCAGATGAACCTGGTTTAGATTTAAGATCTGTAGCTACATCTAAAAGATGTTTAAACCGAAAAATAAAGCATATATGAGTTTTCCAAGAATGATAGTTAGAAGAATTTAATTTAATTTCAGGAATTAAAGTTGACATGATTGCCAAAAATAAAAAATCACAACTTTATGAGAAAAATAATAAGTATTGTAAATATTTGCTTAAAAAAAATACCACTTTTGATTAAAAACAATCTCCTTTTAGTTAGAGAAAAAATAAATATCTTATATTTGTAAAATAATCAATCTAAAAAGATATATAATTAAATAATATCAATATAAATTAGATTTTTAAAAAAATTAATTGATTTAAATATAAAATTAAATTAAGAATATAAATTATGAAAAATTACTAAAGTTATATAATATTAATTTAAAACTAATAAATAAAACTACATTAAAGTTTTAAAGTTATAAACTAATAAATATGAAATGAAAGATTTAAAAGATTAAACTTTTTTTAAAACCTTAAAAATAGGAAGATTCTTTAAAAAGAGGAAAAACACATTTTTCATAAAAAGAAACTTTTACCTCCTACGTGGGAGGGAAAGATTTTTCATTTAAAATGAAATCTTTTTTAAAACAAAAGAGATTTTACCTCTTTTCCCTCTGCTTTTTTGAAAGGAAATAGAAAAGAGGCAAGTAAGAGGTGAAGTGTGAGGAGAAGCAACAGCAAGGGTTTTGAGAGACGAAGCAGCAGGCCAGAGGGGATATTTAGCAGCTTTTTCGAAGCAGCAGGCCAGAGGGGATATTTAGCAGCTTTTTCAAGGGCCAAGATTACAACAAAAAGCCATGGTTCGAGCAACAGAGGGGCAAGGGCTGCAAAAGTTTTTTTATTTGAATTTATTATTTACTGTATGAATAAAAATTTGGGTTTTAGATATTTATTTATTATTTAAAAAAAAACTTCTGTAAGAACGTGTCAAGTTTGAAAAAGAAAGATTTATTTGATTTATTTGAAAAGATTTCTAAACTAGGGTTAGAGCTTAAAAAAAAATTGATTTTTTTACAGAAATTCGAACATGCAAAGATGCAAATATGTAGAATATAGAGATTTTTTTTTAGAGATTTGCAAAAAGCAGATTAGTCTTTTTTTAAAAAAAATAAAATAAAATTGGAACTAGGGTTAGATCCGTAAAAAAAAAAAAATTATTTACAGAAATTGATTTTTTTTACAGAAATTTGAACATGCAAATTATGACATACAGAAATAAAAAAAATTTAAAAAGACTGAACTATAATCCTTTATTTGAGGGTTTCTAAAAATCTGCAAAAAAATAAACATGCATGCAAATTATAATGGATTTTTTTTACAGATCTAATATACAGATTTGCAAAAAAAATAGATTAGCTTTTTTCTAAAAAGAATTTCTGAACTAGAGTTACAGCCCCTAAAAAAATTGATTTTTTACAAAAATTTTAATATGCAAAAAATGGATTTTTAAATTTTTCTGCAAAAATAAATAAATAAATCATGCATGCAAAATATATTGCACAAAATTGAAATTTGAAAAACTTAGAAATATTTAGATAAGAAATCCTGCACAATGGTTAGAAAAATATATCAAACAAAAAACAAGATTAGACTTTTGGCTCTTCTCTTTTTCTCTTTGAGTGCCTCCAATGGTGTGTTGAAAAATCTGGTAAACCTTCAACAATGTAGCTCACAAAATATTAGTAATACCAAGCTCTGATACCATGAAAGGAAATAAAAAAGAGCAATGGAAAGTACTAATAAAGAGCAATTGTTTGAAGGAAAGAGATTACCAAATAAATTGAAGTAGCCAAACCAAGCACCACCAAAGCAAGAGAGACACAAGAATTTGTTAAGGGGAAAAAACAAGAAAAAACCCCAATATTATGGAGGCAAAATGCCTAAAGAATAATACAAAGAAGAGAGAGAGAGCTTCAGCCTTAGCTTGCTTGCATGAGTCTTGAAGAATGAGATGAGAGCACCTCAATAAGTAGAGGTGAGAAGAAGGAGTTAGAATGTAACTCCCAACTCAATGAATGCCACCATTCATCTATGTGTGTGCAAAGTGTCACCTCTTAAGGAGGTGGTTACAAATATTCCTTAATAAAGGAATTAAAAATAATCATCCTCACACATGTGTGAGATGACAAAAAGACAAAAACTTGTAGGATTCCTTTGGAATATTCCTACAAGTTAATAAAAATTACAATTAAAGAATAACCTTTACCAAGTAAAGATTAATCTTCTAACAAGAATTCACCAATAGAATCATTTGCCTCATCTTTCGTTTGAACAATAAACATCTTTGTCATTGGGTTTCGAGCATCACTTGTCACCCTTTGTTTCCCCTTAGGCTTTACTGCACTATATAGAAAAAGAAGAAATGTTTGCCATTGGAAAATACCCTTGTAGGCGGTTTATTTTCAACAAAAAAAATCTATTTATCTCTGCCCTTTGTTTAAATGATAACTTGCCACAAACCTCTACACTTTTGCCTCAAATGTAAAGGAGAGATTTGCATTAACTTTAGTAATGCTGCCTTGGAATTCAAAGCCACAAAAATGACATTTCCATAGCTTAGGGCCATCCCATGTTGTGTTAGCCTTTGCTTGTATTTTAGTAGCAAATCGGTAGGGATTTCTTTAGAGGCATAGAAGCCAAATGAGAATTAAAAAAACTAGCTGTATTATTATGCAAACTTGATAAGCATTTAAAAATAATTAATAAATAAATATAGAATCCGAAGATCTGCTGTTAGAAAACCCCTAAATTCTCTTTTTAGGGCTGTTTAAAGTTAACAGGCAAACAACCCTAAAAGTACTAGTTACTAATTTCTAAACCTTACAAATTATTTCGTTCAACTAGCAAGTATAATTGATTCAATTCTAATTTTATTTAATGGACTTTATTACTATTCTATCAATAGCATTACTTCTGAACAATCTTTTTTGATTCACTGTACATAATTGTTATTCTCATATGAAAAGTGCAAACTTTTATCACACTTTCTACTTGTTTAATCAAAAACATTCCTTATATACAAAACATCTTTATGCAAGTCATCAAAATTTTCTTGCAGATGATTTGAAAATTTGGTTAGATGATTTTTATGTTTGTAATCTAAGTCAGAATCTTTTTCTTTGGCCTTGTAGGGTTGGAAAGTGTATTGAAAATGGCTAATTGACACATCAATAGCCTTATGACTACCTTTTAAAGGTGGCCATCTACTTCCCATGTACAAAGATTTTCTCTATAAAATTCTAGAGTGTTATCTCTGGGCAATCACATGGACATATGAAGAAAAGGCAAATATTCATCTTGAACATGTGCCCTATTTTTTTGATCTGGATCAAACACTTGATTTAAGGGTTCTTCAACTTCAACAAATAACTAGGCTTTTCTGGTTGATCTACTACTTTTGCTAGAATTTGGTCTCCTAAAAGTTGTTCTTGCTCAAGCAAAGCTTGGGCATGGAGAGGTTAGATTGGCATAATTTTGAGAAAGGCCTCTAGTTAATAGCTATATAGAAATACCTTGCATTTTATGGACTGGGTTTTTAGGTTCTATCATTTCAGGGGCAGCAGTTTTCAACTAGTCTATTTTCGACTTAGGTGTAATTTTGATGGTACTCATATGGCCTTTTTATAATTGGACATCTCCACTAAGTTGTTTGGCATATGGAAGTGTTTCAAAGATTTTAGAATGATTAGTATTTGTCCTACTATATAGTACTTGGATTTGGACACTTGCATACTTGAATTTTCGAAATATTTTTAACCCATAGACAAAAAAACCCAACAATCCAAAGAACCATATTTTACTTCATTACATCCAATGTCTTTGGCAAAAATAGTAAGGTTGGCATAATACTTGAAACAAGTGTCATTGTCATTTTGGCAAGACAAAGAAGATAGTTGACAAGCCTACTCATATTGAGTTTGTCTTCTATCACAAAGAGAAAGATATCAAATAGGTTTTATGTCCTTCGACACACATGACACTATATAGCCTAAAATAGCTCAAAAATGGACGAAGAAGATAGTTGACAAGCCTGCTCATATTGAGTTTGTCTTTGTGACTCCTTATGTGGTCTATTTCGGACATAGGAAATGGAAAATTCAAGTAAGCAAATGTTCAAATTCAAGTACTATATAGTATGACAAATACTAATCATCCCAGAATCTTGGAGATATTTTCATATACCAAACAACTTAATGGAGATGTCCAATTATAGATAGGCCATATGAATACTATCAAAGTTCTACTTGAAGGGAAAATCGATTGGTTGAAAAGTGTTGCCCCTAATATGGTACAACCTAAAAACATAATTCATAAAGTCCAAGGTGTTGCCCCTAATATTACTTTTGCATGCCCAAGCTTAACCTCAACAAGATCTTCTAGTAGAAGACCAGATATTGGTAAAAGTAGTAGATCAACTAGTAAAGCCTAATTGTTTGCTGAAGTTGAAAAAGAACCCTTAAATCAAGGGTTGACCCAGATTGAAGATTTGGCTTTTACTCACATGTCCATTTCACTGCCTAGAGATAACATTCTAGAATTTTATAAAGAAAATGATGTTTCTTTATACAAGGGAGGCAGATGACCACCTTTAAAAAGGAGTCATAAGACAACTGATGGGTTAGTTAACCATTTTAGTACACTTTCTAGCCCTCCAAGGTTGATGAAAAAGACCCTGGCTTAGATTACAAACATAGAAATTATCTAGCTGGATTTTCAAGTCATTTGCAAGAATTTTTTTGATGACTTGTGTAAAGATGTTTGATATATAAGGAATGTTGTTGATAGAATAAGTAAAAGTGATAAAAAATTGTAGTTTTTTTATGAGAATATTAATTATGTAAAGTAAATCAGAAAAGATTGTTTGAAAATAAAAACTATCTCTAAGCAATCTGTTAACAATCTTCATTCATTAGGAGATCACTTTAACAAGGTCGATCAAAGACTTAATACCATGGATAACAATCGTGCAACTTTAAAAGCCAACCTAGATTGGTTAGAACCTAAGTTGTAGGGTACGCCTACATACCCCCTCGTACCTGATCGAGTTCGGTCTAGGTTCGAGTACATGGCGGGTATGGCTTAGGTATGCCCAAGGCTCTTCCTGGGTGCCTCAAGTTCACCTGAGCGGAACCATGGGCATACCTGGGACGAGTTGCGGCCTCAATCACCCAAAAAGTCACTTAAACCAAAAAAAAATCTTTTCAAATGAAAAGACATAAAATGCCTTGGTCACCCTAAAAGAACTCATTTCACAAACACAAAATGAAATAATCCGAGCCAAATTTTTTCGTTTTTCAAACAACAGAATTACAAACGAAAGTACCCGTTAAGGTTAGCAGCTAAACCAAAACGTATTGAAGCAACTCTAACCAAGGATGGCGCCGATGATGGCGAGCATATGGTTAGAGGATCTTCTACTCTAACTGCTGAAAGGGAACTCGACACCAAGTATGTGCTACCCAATCCAGAATGGAGTGAGGGGCGACCATATGGCGGAGTGATTACAAATAACAATGCTTGAAAAGAAATGCTGAAAGCTGAAAATACTCAACACCCAGAATGTGCTTGCTAACCCAGAATGGGAAAGTAGCTACCATAGGGCGGAGATGCAACTATTACAATAACTTCAAATGAAAGTGAGCATTACAATCAGATTTGAACAAGACGGGAAATCACTGCCAGTACTACCGTCAGTTTACAAAATAAGGGATCATACGCCTGCCAATATCTTAAGAATTTGAATGATTAGCATTACATCATAGAGAACTACCCTTATCTTGAATAGGAATGCCAAACAATAACCCCTTCAAGGAACAATACACTAATTCTGATTTCTGTTATAAATCTGCTTTTAAAAGGAATAAACAGCAGTCTATGGAAATGCTCATATGCTCATATCTCACTAATGACTTGCCCAAATGGCATGATTTCTGATGCACAATACTCCTCTTATGATGGCGCTCAAACTAACATCCAGAAACAGACTCAAAATGCAACTAATGATTAATGCACAAATTCCAAAGCAATTAAAAAGTACGGCCCAGCTGAAAGAGGCAATTTTCTTTTAAAAATTGCAGCCTTCACTTAAAATTCTACAACCTTGGGAATAGGGTCGGCCTCTACAAACAGAAAGGATAAGATAATACCCAGAAGCTATATTTTTGTCTTTTTTGATTTATGAATTAAAACACTAATCAGCTGTAGCTAAACAATGCAATATCTAGGAATCCACTAATATGCAAAACCAGAAACTACTGATCTATAATGCTGATTACAATGCACAAATACCAAGATGAACTCACAAACGAGATTGAATCACCACTAGTTGTTGTCTTGCAAACAAGAAGCGATGCCCGAGCTAGGAGGCCTTCATTCCTCGAAGCAAACCCAGAGCCAAACCGGCAGCATAACAGTACTGTAGTCCAAAAAAATATGAAATGATGCTCAAAGCCTTCCTTTTATAACTTCCTGTTGACTTCATGAAACCCTAAAATCCACTTCAATGTCAAAACCCTAATCATTTCTCAAAGATGGCGTCCTTTTCCTTCAAAGCTCAATATTGACATTTTAATAAATTCCATACTTTGATAAATGCGCCCATTTTAAGCTTGCTTTGACTTTGGTGAATAATAAAATAATCTTAATGAAGGCGCCACCCTCAAAAGACCACTTTTCAAAACAACATAAAGTCAATAGACTAGGCCAAGGGGTCAACGTTCGAATATAATATTAAAACGTGACTTTTTAATTAAATATATCAACTTATCTCTCCGAGTGTGCCCTGAAGCCAATATGCCGGTCAGCTGCATTTGAAATCAGCCCATGGACTTCAAGCTGGAAAAAAGCTGAAATGGAACACTAGTGGGCATTAGTCCGGGAGAGAAATGCTGCAAAGAATCTGGGCACAGAGACTCCCCTTCCACAGCCAGAGAATGCTGGTGTAGTCCTGGCTCATTGGGCCCCAAAGCCGGGGAGAGGCCCCATTTTACCAGGCTAAACACCAGGGTTTTAAAACACCAGCAGTCCTTGGGAGGAGAGGGGGACGTGGCTCGCACTATTTTTCCAAAGTACTTATTTATTGGGATTTTCAGAGGTTGCTTCTTTGGAACAGGGAACTTACAAAGACACCGTATATAGCAACAAGAATAAGCTGAGAAAGAAAGATCTAACAAATTAAAATTGAGTGAATCCTTCATTTAAAAATTAATAATTTTTAAGGGTTTTAAGTTTTAATTTTAAGGTAAGTTTTGATTTTAAGAACATATCGCTTAAAATAAGGGGTTATAATGCTAAAAAAAATTAGTTGTGTTTTTCTTTTTTTAAAAGACTATAGGAATCGGTTGGGTATTCGTCCCCCTACAAACTGTAGTGCGCCTGGTAAACTTTTTTCACGTGATTGGTGATGCTGGCGTGACACACCCTCCGGTACCACAGGAATGGTGGGGAGACTAGACCTTGTGACCTCTTGCTTGCAACAGGATGCTTTAGCCAATCGAGCTAGGCCCACTGCCCCCAAAAAAATAAAATTAGTTGTGTTGTTAATTTGTAATGTTGTTTTATTTTATGTTCATATAGAATGGCCAATAGTTCTAATTCAGTTGGCCTAGATGCAGAGAGTCAATTGAATTGATGCATTGTCACCTCTTTGGCAACATACAACAATGAATCAACAAATTCCTGGTGGTGGGGGTTATGTTTGGCGTTGTAGCCAATGTGGAACTTAGTATAAGAGTTCGTACTTTCAAGTGAAGGCTTACTTATGCGCTATTCCTTTACAAGGAATAAAGTTTTCCTTGGGCCAAGTAAAAAAGGGTTGCCAAAACACCAAATATTGGCTTATATTAAAGTATAAGAGGAGCATGACATGGCATGTAATAAATCTATTGCACATCCTCTTGCCAAGAGAAGCTTGCAAAGACCTCCTAGTGGCTTGTCACAACCTGGTGGTGGGGGTTATGTTTGGCGTTGTAGCCAATGTGGAACTTAGTATAAGAGTTCGTACTTTCAAGTGAAGGCTTATTTATGCGCTATTCCTTTACAAGGAATAAAGTTTTCCTTGGGCTAAGTAAAAAAGGGTTGCCAAAACACCAAATATTGGCTTATATTAAAGTATAAGAGGAGCATGACATGGCATGTAATAAATCTATTGCACATCCTCTTGCCAAGAGAAGCTTGCAAAGACCTCCTAGTGGCTTATCACAACCTGATGGCCCACAATCTTTCATGCAAATGCCATTATCTTCTTAAGAAGATAATGTTTTGGTTATACGAAAAAGAGGCCCATTGGAGAATGCCTTCAAAAATGAAGCAAGGGATTTTGCAGATCAGAGCATTGCTCATTACATTTATGGCAATGGGCTTCCTTTCAACCTTGTTAGATCACCTTATTGGTGGGAAATGGTGATGACCATTTCCAATACAACTTTTGATTATGTTAGTCCTGGGTATGAAAAGGTGCGAACCACCTTATTGGCAAATAAGAAAGCTTTAGTAGAGGCATCATTGAGAGTAATCAAGGATACATGGTCTGAAACAGGTGTGTCCATCATTTTTGATGGATGGAAAGATTGCAAAAATAGTCCATTGATCAATGTTATAGCAGTGTCCCCTAAAGGGGTGATGTTTTTGAAGGCAATCGATTGTGAAGGCAAATAAAAAATGCAAGTTTTATTGCCATTATCCTCATAGAATCCATTGAAATTGTGTGGTCTGAAAATGTTGTCCAAGTCATAACGGACAATGCTAAAAATTGTAGGGTAGCTGGGTCTATTGTGGAGGGTACATATAGTCACATTTTTTGGACACCATGTGTAGTCCACTCACTGAATTTGATATTGCAAAAGACTCGCACACAAATTGAGTGGGTCAAACAAATCTACGTGGAGGGCGGGGAAATCCAAATGTTTGTGACTAATCATCATGTCACAAGGCATTTTTAGGACCTTCTCCAAGTTGGAGTTGTTGAAGGTAATTTAAATTTGATTTTTTAATACAATTTTAATTCTTCAATTTTACTTTTTCATTGTTGATTTGTGACATGTATTTTTATACCATCTTAGGTTGTCGAAACTTGATTTGCATCTCACACAATCATCTTAAGACAATCTGTGAAGGTGTGAGAGGCCTTGACTTCTATGGTCATCAACAACTTGTGGAGTGTATGGAGGCAATCAAGCATAGAAAGGCAATCAAACCCTGCTGACATCATGGAAGTGTGACTTGGCAAAATCTTATGTTTTTCTTTCATTCACTGTAGTACAATCTTCTTGTTGTATTTTTCCTTATGCATGTCCCACATCCTTTCACATTCACCCTTTGAGATAGTAACACTTTCAGGCCATGGGGGAATGGAAAAACACTTCTTGATCATATCAGGCTTCAGACTGCAAATTAATCTACCATCAGCTGATTGGATCTCCCTAGTAGCCGGGTTGTAATGCTTAATGCAAGCAATTATGAACTCAAGACTCTGAATTGATATAGGGATAGACGCTGCTGCAAGGAGTCCAGAATGCCCCAGGTTTCTGACGGAAGTGTTGCCTGCGCTCTCCAAAGCGTGTAGATCAAACACCGACTTGATATGATGAAATTCTGTCTCAACGGTTTTGATGTAATCATGATAAAGAGCTGATCCAGTCTTGAAAACATTGGGAGTGTACTCCATTTCGGAAAACTTGAAGAATGACTGTAAACTCGCCTAGGTTCAGACAAGTTTTGAGCAACTTATATTTTTAGAATGCTGATTTTCTTGCTCCAATGGACAAATTTTTTGAAATTTTTTCTGAGATATGGGTTTTGCTTAGAATTTCGTTGCAAGACAACCCAGATTGTCCATTTTCAAAAATTTTGAATTTATATTGAAAAAGCAGCAAACCCTAATTTCTTCAATTTTTTCCCCAAAAACTGCATGGGTTTTGTTAGGAATATGATTAAAGTGAACCCAATTGGTCGTTACAAAATGCGATGCCGTCAGCATGATCAACCTAAATTTGAAACTTTCTTGAAAAAGCGTGATATGGGTTTTCTTGAAGGCGGTTGAAGGCCGGATGGTTGGCGAGATACCGAGGATTTCGAACGTAAATAAAACAGCTGCTGCAATTTGATGAAGTTCTTGAAAATTTCTTCAGAAGAATGAGGTGAAAAGACCCAGATGGCTGAAAATTTGAAAACCTTGGCCTTCTCCTTGAAAAATTTGATTTTTTGGATGAAAAAGCATGAAAAAGCAAGGGTTTATGTTGCTGATCTGAAAAATTTGATGAATAACCAGCAAACTGAGCTCTTGAATCTTGAGAAATTTCTTCAAACTTGCTGCTCCAATTTTCTCCTTTGAATGATACCTGCAAAAATAATGAAAATTACATTGAAGAGGTGTTAAATAGACTTAGGGTTTTGATTTAGGTTTGCTTTCTTTTGCTTTTATTTTCAAAACCCTAAAAATCTCAGATCATTGAACTTGGACGCCTTCTTCCTCTTTGCAATTTTGAAACTTTGAAAATCCTGAAAATTTCTCTAAGGCATGAGAATTTGGGCGCCCTTCTTGGCTAGGGGCCCCCACTTCAAGCAGTGTTAAGTCATTTTTTGATATTTTCAACTTTTCTCCATTTTGACCCCCTACTTCACCTTTAATTTCCGGTTTGCAGACTAATCTGAGGGGCGAGCTGAATGATTCAGTGCGGAGCCAGACCCGTTCTGAGAAGATTGTTCTGGAGGCGCCTCTGACTAAAATCTTCATTTTGACCTTCGAATTCATGGGAGCCTTTCTTCTCCAGGGGCGCCCATTTTGTTCAGAGTTAGCCATTTTTCATGATCTTCAATTTCTTCGTTAACTCCTCTTCTACAGATGATCTCATCGAATTTGGTGATCCAGGGATCGGATTGACTGCTGGTTATGCTCATTGTGAAGCTGAGGAAATATTAAGAGGGGTCTCTTCGGCGAAGCTTCGCCAAACAGTTGAGTTTAGACCTTCAAAAGCTTGGGCGCCCCTGGCAAGCTAGGGCACCCAAACTCACCAGAGTTAGAATATTTTTCATTTTTCTTCTGTTTGCTTCTGAATCTCAGTTCTTGGCTCTCATTAGACCCTCTTTTCAGCTTCCCATATCTGGCGACTGCAAACTCCAATTGACGCGTTTAATATCCCGTTGGAGAGCTGGATCGACTGTGAAGAAATCATGTTAGAGACTACTTCTCAGTTAAATACTGTTTTACCCTTAATCTTGGTAGCCTCTCTTCTCTCTGAAACCTTCCCCTGAACTTGAGCCATTTTTAACGCTTTCATCTTCAAGTTTGAAACCTTCATTACGTATTGTTCCGCACGTCGAATTTGTTGGAGATTGGATAATTAGGATAAACTACGAAGCCTTGGCGTTGCAAAAGGCTATATCTTGAAGAGATTGAGCATATTCATATTTCATTGTTGAGTTAGGTGCTTCAAAAAGTTGGGCGCCTTTCTTCACCAGGGGCGCCCAAAATTCTCACACTTAGTCAATTTTCAGTAATTTTCATGTTCTTCATTTTGACTTACAGTTTGAAACCTCCCTGTTCAGCCTCGAATTCCGGATGACTGGGTAATCTGATGACTGCACCGTTGGATTCGTTGCGGAGCTGACAAAGAACTGAGCAACTTTGATTGGAAGTGTAAACCCTAATTTCATCATTTAATGCCCTCAAAAGATGGGCGCCTATTCTTACCTGGGGCACCCAAGTCAACCAGTGTTAGAAAATTTTCACAGTCTTCACCTTCTCCTTCGTTCTTCGTGCTTACTCACCGACTCGCCTTCTGTTGAATGGTTTGAATGTTGAATCTGACGCTTGGCAGCCGACTGACCTCCATTGATGACCTCAGAGCTCCTGATATGCTTCTTAAAAAGCAGAATAGACCCACTAGGGCAAAACTGATTATTTTGAGATTCTGACTGCACAACCCTGATATGGATGTATTTTGAGCCAATTGAAATCAGTTTGAACCCTAACGGACCAATTTTCTATTTTTAGAAAGTTTTGCCAGTATCTGTTTCAAAAGAAACCGAGAAAAACCCAGAAGAAGTTACTATTTCTAGAAAATTTCTAAAAATAGCAGTTTTCCTAAAAAGTAGGGATGAAAAACTAAGATCTGGGTTTTGTAGATTAAGCTGCTCTGAGCAGACCCAGATCGTCAGATTTTGAAAATTTTGAGTTTTAACCCCCCATGCAAGACATGCACACCCAAATTTTGACCTTTTGATTAATTTAACAAGACTTTTACTCATTTCTTCAAAATGTCTAAGTGTAACAAAAATTTTAATTTTGGGGTACAACATTGGCTCTGTTTGGGGACTGTTGTGACCTTTTCCACACATCGCCCCATTGCAAATGGGGACCCTCGCTGGTTTGCTCTTAGGGTTTAGCGTTGAGTGGCAATTTCATAGTCTCTGATATCTGGGAATTTCATGTCAAGGTCTGGGGTCATCGTCCGAGCCAAGTTGGGAGTTTGAGCCCAAAACTGAACGTAAACGTCATGGAAGTGCTTAGAAGGCCTCGCAGACGAGGATCGCCTGTGCTTTCGCCCAATTCTGACACTTCCTATTTTTTAGGGATTCTGCTTTTTTGCTTTTTTGCTTTTTTCGTTTTTGGCATTTCTGGCCCAATCTGGAATTTACTATTTTTAGAAAGTTGCTTTTTGCTTTTTTCTATTTTTAGTAAGTTTCTATTTTTAGAAAGTACAGGGTGTCATTAGCATTTGAGTCAAAAGTTTCTATTTTTGGAACTAAAAAGCGAGCAAAATAAAGCAAAAAATTGAAAAATCATGAGAAAAGCAACTGAAAAGCGCATGCAAAGCAGAGAAAGGCGCATGCAAGGGAGAAAAGCGAGGAAATGGCGCATGCAAAGTCAAAAAATCAACTGGATAAAATCACGCCATCATGGGAAAATCACTGAAAAATCAACTAAAAAGCAAGTAGATCATGGCAAAATTCGCCTGAATCTGGAAGAGGTACACCCTTGAGAAGTTTAAAAAATCCAGTTGAAACTTTAGAAAATCCAGTTCGAAAATCCATTGATCAAAGGGAAAATCCAAGTAAAATCAATCTATTTGAGGAAATTCGCATTCTTCAAGAAAATCCAGTTGGACAAAGTGAAAATTCCAGTTGGACAAAGTAAAAATCGACTAAGGCATAAAAAATTATTGAACTGGACTTTAGGAAATTGAGTGAAGTGAAAATTCCAGTTGGGAAGTGAAAAATCCAGTTGGAAGTCGAATTTTCTCAAGGTGGAATCGAATTTTTTCTAAGGCAAAGTCACTTTGAGAAGTCAAAATTCCAGTTGAAAAGTCAAGGAGTCCAGTTGAAGGTCGAATTTTGCTAAAGGCAAAAATAAAAGAAAAACTTAAGTTTTATTTTAAAACTTAATCACCAAGCCAAAAGGGACGCCTTGTTTGAAAAGTCAAAGATCAGGATAAGATTGCTTTTTCGTTTTTAAAGCAAAATGCAACCAATGAGAGAAAGAAATCGACCTAAAACAATTTGGGAAGGTTTTTATTATAAAAGACAATCTAGTGAGCTCATTATATTATTATTTACAAAGTCGACTTTCTTCACAGGCAGAGCTCTCCCAAGAAAAGACGTCTTTTTTCAACTGCAAGTGGATTTTCTTGAGTTCCAGAACATTGAATTGGATTTTTTCTCTTCATTTCCAGATTTCCTTCAAACAACTGCAGGTTACCTTTGGCGATTTTGAAAGGGGAATTGGATTTTTCATTAAAGATTGGAGAAAACTTCAGTATAAACCTTTAAAAATCCAAAAGATTATTTAAAATTCCTTGAATACTTTTGAAAATAATAAAGGCAAATCGATTTTATTTAAGAATTTATTCTTCATGCAGCATTTATTCCACCGTCATCTCTTACTCCGGAGTCCGTTGATGTCCTTGAGGCTATGAGGATTACGAGTCAAGCAACCAAGAGTTGGGTTACCAATATTTCAAAACAAATGGAGCAATTCTTGGAGAAGTGCGCCCAAACTTATGACAGATCTGCACTGCTGATAACTGAAGTTAGTCAAGTTGGGGACCATTGGGAAGATTTCCAGTACGTACAGGACAAAGTGATACCTCGTTTGAGGGTTCTAAAAGAAGTTTCCTTGCAAATTTTGATCCAGGAAGGTGTTGTCGAAGAAGGAGCCTCGTATGATTTCAGCAGGTGGTATTATTCCTTATTGGCCAAAAAGAAGACATATGATGGAATAAAGGAAGAATGTGCTGCTATACGGAGCACGATTGAGAAAATTCAGTTCAAAATCCTCACTTCTCTTGAAGGATTAACAGGACAAGAACATCATGATATGAATGGCTTAGACTTAGAAGGATTAAAGAAAAGTGTGATGAACATTTACTTCAAAGAAGTGCAGATTATTACAGAGAATCAGCTTGATGATATGTCTTCCCTTTTGACCTTCATGGAGAACTTTCAGAAGCAGGAGGCTAGATGGGAAGGAACTTTTACTCAGTGCCTGGAGACTTTGGACGTGATTGGAATACAACTGGATTTTGTGCCAAATATCTCAATGGAGGAACTTGATTCTGTGTTAGCCAAATTTCTTGCATTTGCAGCTAGGGAGCGATCCAAAGGGAATTGCATTCTGGATTCCTACTTGCTCGAATGAAGTGCAAGGTGTCATCATTTCCATGCTCCAAATGGCGTGTTCTGCTTGTGCCACGTGTCTTTGAGTTTGTTATGCTTTTAGGGTTAGGGTTTGTCAAGGATTGATCTTGGCCGTTGATTTCAAATTTAATCTTGGCCGTTGCTTTGTAATTGGGGTGCCTATATAAACCCCATTCATTTCATTTATTCAGGGAGAGACTGATGAGATTGTTGCAATATTGCTGTTTAAATAATAAGTGGATTCAGAGTTGAGCATTTATTATTTCTATGAGCCCGCATGGTTTCATTGATTTCTTCAAAATAGAGTAAATTTGTTTTCAAGTATTTTAGATGAATGAAAGATTGATAGTGTTGGAAAGTGGAATTAGTTCATACCTTTTTCAATTGGATGATTTTCAATTTGATGTGTAAGGTTAGTCTGAACATTAAAATTGCTTAATTTGAGTTCTATTATCTATATGCATTGGTCGAATTGATGGTGATATAGTGTAATAGGATATCTTTCGTAAACCCTTGAAGATTGCACCGTCTTTGTCTAGTTGTAGTGCCGTGCTTGGCGAAGCAAAGATTGGTTTAAATTCCATTATCCAGCATTTGTCTCCGAAGTTCATAGGATTAGTTCTGCATAAATCTAGTTCCTTACCCTCATCCTTTTTTCTTATTTATTTTATCCTAAACTGAAAATCCCAAAAACATAAGAGCATTTAACGTTACATCAATCCAACTCCCTACTTTGAGTAAGTTCCTCATTTCAAGGTCCCTTTGTGAAACCAGCATATCACATCATCCATTGAGCTTGTCCATCCCCCAAACCGGAACATTGGAATTACCGTATGATCTTTCTAGCAATCTTAGCATAAGAGGTAATTTTTCAAGAGAGGATAAAGCTGCCTTTGGGCATTCTTTTTTATTCTAAAAGTGTTGGGTGTGTCACAAAACACGCATCAACACCAAAATTGGCGCTAGAAGGAGGGCCTAATGCGAACAACTGAGTAGTGGAATTACAAGTGAACAAAATGCAGTATGGTGTTGCCGCATGAATTTCCTTTTAACATACCTGTTGAGCAACCAAATCAACCACCCACCGATATCATTGATCAATTGTACTCACTAGCGTGGAAAACACAGACCAATCGTGTTCAGTTTGGTCAGACAAGCCGTGTTCTCACTAGGGAGGAAGAAAAGGGAACACGTTTTGAAGAAGCAATTCAAAGAGATTTAATAAGACAGAAAATTGATCGTTTGAAACAGACTTTTGACGAGATAGAACGATCATTTGCCACAAGTTCATCCTCAACAAATCCAAGTTCTTCCAATACCATGAAGAATGGTGCTTCCGGCCCACGTTCCTAATCCAAATCAGGATCTGCAACCGGTATTACAACCAAACTTAGCTTTTCATGACGAACAGGAAGACATTATCACCGAATTGTTTAGCCTTGCTTGGCAAGTAAAGAGAAACGCCCCTAACTGGCTCCGAATGCGTTTTATCCTTGAACAAGAAGAAGAGAGAGCTAGGCGTATTGAGTTCAACGTTCAGAGAGATCTTCTTGTAGAAAGATTTGAAGCTCTCCAGCGACAGCACAATCAACAAGTTCGTCGACAAGCGAACCGGCCAGCTCGTGAAGTAGTCCCTCCCCGTCCTCAACAAGATTGAAGAAGGCACACTGGATCGAATTGGTTCCTTTTCAGCAGACAGATTTCGAAGGATTACTAGATCTACACCAAATACTTTCAAAGAATTTGTGGAGTTGTCACCCTATAGAAACAGACAAAGAAAGAAAACAGAGATATCACAAGGAGAAACATCTAGCGTGGTGAGTCCTAGTGAAGAGATACTATCACCCAGAAGAGAAGCACCAATTGGAGAAGTTTCTTCCAGTTTATTCCAGACACCGCCACCACAAGTTCCAATATCAAGCTCAGCTCAAGTCCCAGTATTTGTACAACCCATTCAACCAGTTCAGATAAATCAGCCAAACGTTCCAATGGCTTGGCGTCCAGCTAACGCGTCGCCTCTCACTACATTTGCCGATTATCATGAGATGCCCAAGAATCTGGAGCATTTTTGCTCCAAATTCCAAGTTGGTGATGTCAACCGGACAGCTGATGAACATATCAAGATTTTTGAAGATACTCTCCAGAACCGAGATATTCAACATGAAGATGTAGCATGTCGATTATTCCCATGCTCTTTAGGAGAAGAAGCATATTACTAGTACGTCAACCTACCAGTAAATTCAATCCGAACTTGGCAAAATCTGAAAGATGCCTTCTTGGCAAAATTCCGATTGCCAACCACACCCGCTGAACTCTACCGACAGTTTGTTGAAGTGAAAAGATTAGAACATGAACCAATCAGCACCTTCAACAACAGATTTCATAAGGCGTATACAAGGTTACGTGATCCTTATGAATTGAATGATGCAGCAGCATTACCAGTATATTATGCGGCTTTGGATAGCCTCACTTCCATGTTTGTAAGAAGAGCCAACCCAGTTCCGCCTGACCTCAAAGGAGCATACGCTGAAGCAATTAAAGTTAACTCTGATTTAGGCATGAATGTTGCCGGACCACTTAACCATTTGGGGTATGCCGCTATGCCAAATCAGATAGCGGGGATCAACCAGGCATTGGCACATCACACGCCAGTCATGAACCCCATTTCGCCACCCAACAATCAATTGGTAATTCACCCAGGAGGTCCTATTTCTCAAGCACAACCTTCACAGCCTGTGTATCTACAGAATACAACAACGTCCACCAAGACACAAGAAGAAAAGGAAGAAATGAAAGAGTTAGTTGAACAAGTGAAGAAATTGTCTACTGAGGTAACTCACCTGAGGAATCAGAACAATCAACTCCATAACATGCAAAGGAATTCTCAAGGATACCAAGGTAATTATCAAAATTACCAAGGTCAATCAAATAATGCTCAAGGCTACCGCAACAATAACCAAGGATATCAGAAGAGGATGTGGAATACAGGACCGAATAATGGAAACGTGGCATCACCCCTAGATAATCCTGCAACTCGAGAAAATCGACCACCAGAAAGTATACTCCTCACCGAGGCAGCCTTGTCAAGATGGTGTCGGTTACACAACACCAATCAGCATTCTGAGACAGTGCAGAGAATTTCAGCTCGCGGCCGACATTTTTCAAAGAGAAATACAAAGGGAAATACCAGATGACCCATCTACTGCTATAGTCCCTATAGTGAAGTATGATCAAGCTCTAGTGCTGGACGACTTCACATTCCCACCACTGTTTGAGCAATATCAAGCACCTGACCAGTTCGGACGATTCCCACCAGCATCAGCCAATGAGCCAGTGGAGGTGCCACCTCCTATGTGTTCGTATGCAATTGCTGACGGATCAGTAGAGGATACGACGAATTACTATTTCCCACCCCTAAATGACAGTGTACTGGTCAAAGGTACAAAAGAAGTTTAGACGTTTCAACAGACAGGGAACGGGCAAACAAAGGTTTATTATAGAAAGAATCAGGAGCCCTTAACCACATCAGTTCCCCCACACAATTTTCAAACTCCACCGCACCCGAATGCGAGTAACAACCCTTCTCTTCCAAAAGACGCACCACAATACAGACAAGGAAACAATGCTAGCAGTTCTGCTAGTAGCACCTCTCCTAAAGACGAATTGAACAGATTAAGCCGGTACGTGACTGAGGAAGTGAAGAAAATCAAAGTGAATGTGTCATTGTTCGAGCTAATGAAAGTACCAGAAATAAGGAATACGTTTATTGACAGCCTGAAAGATCCAACGCAAGATCCCGCTTACACAGTTCCAAAGACTGCAAATCCTGCAGGCAATATCAATATGGTTCAAGAGGAACAATTACAATTTTTTCAAGAACAACCACATAATTCAAATGTTTCCTATGGGTCCCAGAGTCCCAAAGTAACTCGAGGCATGTATGAAGTAAAAGAAGGCGTGGAAATGCCGGGACACAAAACAGTGAAAGCTGAACAAACACGCCAGAGTTCAAGAGAGAACAAGACAAAAAATCCAATCAAAGAAGCTGAAGTTCCACAAATTGAAAAGAACAACAAAGTCAAAACAAATGAGACAGATGCTGGTATGCAGAGGAGAAATCATGTTATATCTTATCAAGCAAAAGATGAACCAGCTCCCTTCCTCGTCTCGCTTAGAATCTTCAATAAACTCCTACATAATTGTTTGATTGATTCAGGAGCGTCTAGTAATGTAATGCCTTTAAATGTCTGTCAAAGATTGGGACTAACACCTTCGAAGACAAACAAGAAAGTGACACAGTTGGACAAGACGGAGGTTCCTGTCGTGGGAGAGTTGAACAATATTCATATGCAAATATCAACTGACCCAAGAATTCAGCATTTCATCGATATTTCAGTAGTTGATATCCCAGGAGGATATGGAATGGTCCTAGGAAGAGACTAGACCCGAAGGTTAAATGGTTACTTTGCCACAGATTTTTCACACATGTGGTTGTCGTGGAAAGGTATTCCGAATCAAATCAAAGTTGAAAGTACACCGAGACTTAAGATGATAATTACCGAGTACGGGGAAGACAATGAAATTTTATTTTGTGAGACAGATCTTGGTCAGTACAGACCAAAAGCGTTGGAAATCCTGATGTTACGCTGCTCAAGCAATCAGGAAGATACACCAAAGAATTCAGAAGTTCTTATGGAAAGTGATGAAGAACTTTCACTAGATGAAGATGAAAGTATGTTTGAAAATTTTAGGAGATTTGTGCTCAAAAGCGTAAAACAAGAGAAAGAGCTGGGGAATCATGCTTTCATACAAGACTTATTACTGCCCAATTGGTGCCGGATCCACAATGCCTTTCATTCAGAGTTTTCCTGTGTGATGTGTAAAATGGCATTGGACCAAGTGTACAAAAGACTTCCCCAAGTCCCTGGAGATGAATACTTCAAGTTGGCAGTACAAGATGAAAACAGTGACTCTGACAGAGAATCCTCACCTGAGGCAAAAATCACTCAAGAAGTGAACGAAATTCAAATAGATTATTCAGTTGAAGAAATTCAAGGGCAAGAAACGCCTAGTCCTATACAATTACCAAGTCAAGAGCAAGTTTGGACCTTGAGATTCAATGGTTCAAAATCCAAGAAGGGCAATGGAGCTGGTTATGAATTGATTAACCCATCAGGTGAAGCTTACTTATCAGCTCTGAGATTACAGTTTCCTTGTACCAACAACGTGGCTGAATACGAGTCCCTAATCCACGGATTGCTTCACGCAATCCAGAAGAAAGCTAGAATCTTGCATGTTTACGGCGACTCAGAAATTGTGGTAAGGCAAGTAAGAAAGAGGTACGCTTGCCATGATAAAAGATTGCGAGGATATAGAAACCGAGTATGGGATCTCATTGAAAGCTTTGACGCTTTTAATATTAAATCAGTATACCGTTCTCAAAATAAAGTGGCAAATTCCTTAGCCCAATCAGCAAGTTCACTAGAGCCACTTGAGATGAATGCTATCAAGAAATTTACAATAGAAATCACCTCGACTCCATCAATCCCGGACAACATTACAAACTTCCAAGTGTTCGATGATGATAAACACATCCTGGACTTCATGACTAATTCTGATATTTTCCTCACTCAAGTCATCGACGAGGAAGAAGATCAAGCGGAAACTGAATTCGATGCAGATGGTATTATGAACCTAAGGACTAACATCATTCCCAAGGGGATGATCCAGCTCGAGAGGATCTTTGACCAAGATCAGATCAATGCCATAAAACAGCAAAGAAACGAAGGAGGCCAACATGAAGCGGTCAATCTCGGAACACAAAAGGAAGTAAGAAATGTTCTTATTGGCAAAGTGTGCACGAGTGAAGAAAAAGAACAGATAGTCAAAAGTTTAAAAGAGTTTAAAGATATTATTGCCTGGGACTATGAGGGCTTGAAAACATACGACACTTCAATTATTACACATACTATTCCCCTCAGACCAGGCAGTAAACCATTCAGGCAACGCCAAAGGCCTGTGAATCCTCTACTGGAACCCCTTATTCTTCAAGAAGTTAAGAAGCTACTATCAGCGGGCATTATCTTCCCAGTACGACACTCGACGTGGGTCGCCAATTTGGTACCCGTCCGCAAGAAGAACGGAGAGATAAGACTGTGTGTAGACTTCCGGAATCTTAATAAGGCCTCAGAAAAGGATAATTATCCATTGCCCTCATTAGATGAAGTCATTCAAGTTGTGAACGGATCCCAAATGATGTCGTTCCTGGATGGATATTCTGGTTACAACCAAGTCCTCGTAGAACCTGAAGATAGGCTTAAGACGACATTTACAACAAAATGGGGTACATTTGCTTACAAGAGGATGCCGTTTGGTCTAATCAATGCCGGGGCCACCTTTCAAAGAGCTATGGATATTGCGTTCAAGGACCTCATAGGGAGGTGTATCATTGTTTATATGGATGACCTTACTGTGTTTTCAAAGGAAAGAGAAAATCACGCCAAAGACTTGATAAGGGTATTTCAGAGATGCAGAAGATACGGGATATCCTTGAACCCGAAGAAATGCATATTCAGGGTAACGGAAGGAAAATTGCTTGGTCATGTGATAACGGAGAAGGGTATTCTCATTGATCCAGATCGAGTAGAGGCTATTTCAAGGATTGGTCTGCCAACAAGCCAGAAAGAATTAAAATCTTTTTTCGGAAAGATTAACTTTGTGAGAAAGTTCATCACGGGATTTGCGGAGATAGTTAGACCCTTGAACGAAATGCTCAAGAAGGATGCGAAGATAGAATGGACGGAGCAAACGCGTAAAGCCTTTGAAGAAATTAAGCAGGCCATAGCTGATGCTCCTGTCTTGGTGAGTCCTGATTACACAAAACCTTTTTACCTTTATTCTTTTGCCTCAGAACATATGAGTGCCGCCATGTTAACACAAAAGACAGTTGAGAAGGATGAACATCCTATCGCCTTTATGAGTGCACCTTTTAAGGATGCAGAGCTGAGATACCCAAACGTCGAAAAACAAGCATATGCTTTGGTCAGGGCGATAAAGAAATTTCGACATTACATTTTAAGAAGTAAAGTCTTTGCTATAGTTCCAGACGTGACTGTCAAGACTCTTCTCATGCAAAATGAATTAGGAGAGAGAAGGGGCAAATGGGTCACAATTATCCAAGAGTATGACGTTGAAATTCAACCCATGAAGATTGTCCGTGGTCAAGCTCTAACACAAACAATTGCCACAGGACCGGAAATCGTACACCAGGTATACGAATTACAGGAAGTATCCCAAGATGAATGGTATGATGATATCACATATTTTTTGCTCAATCATAAATGCCCCAATCATCTCAATCCAGTACAGAAGAGGGCTCTGAGAATGAAGAGTCAACGATATATGCTGCAAGGATCAGTGCTGTATAGAAGAAATCATGAAGGAATTTTCCTAAGGTGTTTGGGGAAAGACGAAGCCAAGCAGATAATAGAGCACTTTCACTCCAGATTTGGAACTGGCCATGGAGGAGCACTAGCAATAGCGCACCAGGTCCTAATGGCAGGCTACTATTGGCCAACAGTTTTCAAGGATGTGTACGATCATGTAAAAACCTGCCACACGTGCCAAATAACGGCTGCTCGAGAGAAGAACTCCGCCATGCCGCTCCAACCAGTGATCGAGGTGCGACCCTTTGCGAAATGGGGACTAGACTTCATCGGTATGATCAATCCACCTTCATCTGCGCAACACAGGTATATTCTAACCGCGACTGACTATTGCACCAGATGGTCAGAAGCTCAAGCACTGAAATTATGCACAACCGACACAGTAATTAAGTTCTTAGAGGAGAACATTATCACCAGGTTTGGCTGTCCTTATGCTCTAGTTTGTGACAATGGTTCTGCATTTTCTTCTCTGAAATTTTCTAACTGGGCTTTTGAATATGGGGTGAATTTAAAATTTTCTTCGAATTATTATCCCCAAGGGAATGGATTGGCCGAATCCACTAATAAGAATTTGCTGAATGTCATAAAGAAGTTGTTGGACAAAAATCCGAGAGATTGGCATACGCAGTTAAGATTCGCCCTCTGGGCGGACAGAGTGAGAATAAAAGGTTCCTTAGGTACATCGCCATATCATTTGGTTTACGGACAAGATCCCATATTCCCGATACAACTAAGGATTCCCACATTACAGTTCATGCAAGAATGCCTGGACCAAGAAGACAGAGTCAAAACCAGATTGTCTCAACTGTTACTATTGGAAGAGAAAAGAGATAAGGCACTGGAGAATTTTTCAAAACACCAAGGAATCGTGAAAAGATGGTTTGACCGAAGAACTGGAATAAAAGCATTTAGAATTTCTGACCTAGTCCTTTGCTGGGACAAAGCACATGAGCGGAAAGGAGACCATGAAAAGTTTGACAATCTGTGGATGGGTCCCTATCAAATTTCGGAGATTCTTGGAGACAATGCATTTAGACTGAAGACGTTAACCGGGGAGGATGTCCCATTGCCCGTCAATGGGAGATTCCTCAAACACTATTTCCAGTCCTAGACTCCTCGCGAGTCTTGCCCTTGTACATAATTAGTCTTTTTTCTTTCGGGTTGGTTTTTGTTTTAGTTTAGTTTCCCTTGCTTTGGTGTGCGTTAGTTTAGTTGTTTTGTTTTCTTAGATTAGTTTGCTTTGTTTGCTTTCGTTTGTTGCTTTAGGTTTGTTTTGAATAAATGAGGATCCACATCTGCAAAAGGTGGTAAAGATCTAGGCACACACTGGTCTTATTCTGCAAAGTAATGAACGGATTATTCCTTTGATAAATATTTGTTAAGGATCCCGGAATCCGAGATTGAATTCTCTAATTTACTCTAGGTTAGGACTTGTACTTGGCTAGAAGGGAATCCTCTATTGTGTTTTGACACTGAATCTTATAATCATCATATTTTACACACTTAATCAAAATCTCTGAATCATTATGGTCTCCTAGGCGAAGTCATGGCTAAGCAAATCAAAAGTCTCGCTTCAGCGCCACTATAATGCTCAAACCCAGGTGAGCTTCATTGCTTACAAGCCAAAGTGTGGAAATATGCAAAATATCAAGAATATCAAAAAGAAAAGAGAAAGAGAACCAAAAGAAAAGAATGAAATACTTGGCTTTTGGGTGTGCGGACATCTCTACAAGTGTAAAAAAGAATCAAAACAATGATAAATCGCCGGAAGTAGAGCAATCTCCGTGAGATTATAGAAGATAACCTCGCCGGGGCTATGGACGCTCGCTGGCAGCGAGGCTCTATCCAAGGATGCTTTTGGAGTTGAGACAAAATACACAAATAGCCATGATGGAACCAAAGAGTCATATTGGTTTTACGAGACGGAAATGAATACATTTGCACCCACTTGTGATTAAGGGAAAAGGTGTCTCAATCCAATTTAGAATTCCTCTTCTTTCTGAGTACAAATTTTAACCTAAGGATAAGTTAGTGTGATTTAAATCGGAGATTCCGGATTCAGAATGGGTCTTTATCTTAGGAATGTTCTGAAACATTCCTCACGTGGAGTCGCCAGATGTTGTGACCTTTTTCACACATCGCCCCATTGCAAATGGGGACCCTCGCTGGTTTGCTCTTAGGGTTTAGCGTTGAGTGGCAATTTCATAAGTCTCTGATATCTGGGAATTTCATGTCAAGGTCTGGAGTCATCATCCGAGCCAAGTTGGGAGTTTAAGCCCGAAACTGAACGTAAACGTCATGGACGTGCTTAGAAGGCCCTGCAGACGAGGATCACCTGTGCTTTCGCTCAATTCTGACACTTCCTATTTTTTAGGGATTCTGCTTTTTTGCTTTTTTGCTTTTTTCGTTTTTGGCATTTCTGGCCCAATCTGGAATTTACTATTTTTAGAAAGTTGCTTTTTGCTTTTTTCTTTTTTTAGTAAGTTTCTATTTTTAGAAAGTACAGGGTGTCATTAGCATTTGAGTCAAAAGTTTCTATTTTTGGAACTAAAAGGCCGGCAAAAATAAAGCAAAAAATCAGAAAATCATGAGAAAAGCAACTGAAAAGCGCATGCAAAGCAGAGAAAGGCGCATGCAAGATGAGAAAAGCGAGGAAAAAGCGCATGCAAAGTCAAAAAATCAACTGGATAAGATCACGCCTTTGAGGGAAAATCACTGGAAAATCAACTAAAAAGCAGGTAGATCATGGCAAAATTCGCCTAAGTCTGGAAGAGGTACGCCCTTGAGAAAATCCAGTTTGAAAATCCATTGATCAAAGGGAAAATCCAAGTAAAATCAATCTATTTGAGGAAATTCGCATTCTTCAAGAAAATCCAGTTGGACAAAGTGAAAATTCCAGTTGGACAAAGTAAAAATCGACTAAGGCATAAAAAATTATTGAACTGGACTTTAGGAAATTGAGTAAAGTGAAAATTCCAGTTGGGAAGTGAAAAATCCAGTTGGAAGTCGAAATTTCTCAAGGTGGAATCGAAATTTTTCTAAGGCAAAGTCACTTTGAGAAGTCAAAATTCCAGTTGAAAAGTCAAGGAGTCCAGTTGAAGGTCGAATTTTGCTAAAGGCAAAAATAAAAGAAAAACTTAAGTTTTATTTTAAAACTTAATCACCAAGCCAAAAGGGACGCCTTGTTTGAAAAGTCAAAGATCAGGATAAGATTGCTTTTTCGTTTTTAAAGCAAAATGCAACCAATGAGAGAAAGAAATCGACCTAAAACAATTTGGGAAGGTTTTTATTATAAAAGACAATCTAGTGAGCTCATTATTTTATTATTTACAAAGTCGACTTTCTTCACAGGCAGAGCTCTCCCAAGAAAAGACGTCTTTTTTCAACTGCAAGTGGATTTTCTTGAGTTCCAGAACATTGAATTGGATTTTTTCTCTTCATTTCCAGATTTCCTTCAAACAACTGCAGGTTACCTTTGGCGATTTTGAAAGGGGAATTGGATTTTTCATTAAAGATTGGAGAAAACTTCAGTATAAACCTTTAAAAATCCAAAAGATTATTTAAAATTCCTTGAATACTTTTGAAAATAATAAAGGCAAATCGATTTTATTTAAGAATTTATTCTTCATGCAGCATTTATTCCACCGTCATCTCTTACTCCGGAGTCCGTTGATGTCCTTGAGGCTATGAGGATTACGAGTCAAGCAACCAAGAGTTGGGTTACCAATATTTCAAAACAAATGGAGCAATTCTTGGAGAAGTGCGCCCAAACTTATGACAGATCTGCACTGCTGATAACTGAAGTTAGTCAAGTTGGGGACCATTGGGAAGATTTCCAGTACGTACAGGACAAAGTGATACCTCGTTTGAGGGTTCTAAAAGAAGTTTCCTTGCAAATTTTGATCCAGGAAGGTGTTGTCGAAGAAGGAGCCTCGTATGATTTCAGCAGGTGGTATTATTCCTTATTGGCCAAAAAGAAGACATATGATGGAATAAAGGAAGAATGTGCTGCTATACGGAGCACGATTGAGAAAATTCAGTTCAAAATCCTCACTTCTCTTGAAGGATTAACAGGACAAGAACATCATGATACGAATGGCTTAGACTTAGAAGGATTAAAGAAAAGTGTGATGAACATTTACTTCAAAGAAGTGCAGATTATTACAGAGAATCAGCTTGATGATATGTCTTCCCTTTTGACCTTCATGGAGAACTTTCAGAAGCAGGAGGCTAGATGGGAAGGAACTTTTACTCAGTGCCTGGAGACTTTGGACGTGATTGGAATACAACTGGATTCTGTGCCAAATATCTCAATGGAGGAACTTGATTCTGTGTTAGCCAAATTTCTTGCATTTGCAGCTAGGGAGCGATCCAAAGGGAATTGCATTCTGGATTCCTACTTGCTTGAATGAAGTGCAAGGTGTCATCATTTCCATCCTCCAAATGGCGTGTTCTGCTTGTGCCACGTGTCTTTGAGTTTGTTATGCTTTTAGGGTTAGGGTTTGTCAGGATTGATCTTGGCCGTTGATTTCAAATTTAATCTTGGCTGCTGCTTTGTAATTGGGGTGCCTATATAAACCCCATTCATTTCATTTATTCAGAGAGAGACTGATGAGATTGTTGCAATATTGCTGTTTAAATAATAAGTGGATTCAGAGTTGAGCATTTATTATTTCTATGAGCCCGCATGGTTTCATTGATTTCTTCAAAATAGAGTAAATTTGTTTTCAAGTATTTTAGATGAATGAAAGATTGATAGTGTTGGAAAAGTGGAATTAGTTCATACCTTTTTCAATTGGATGATTTTCAATTTGATGTGTAAGGTTAGTCTGAACATTAAAATTGCTTAATTTGAGTTCTATTATCTATATGCATTGGTCGAATTGATGGTGATATAGTGTAATAGGATATCTTTCGTAAACCCTTGAAGATTGCACCGTCTTTGTCTAGTTGTAGTGCCGTGCTTGGCGAAGCAAAGATTGGTTTAAATTCCATTATCCAGCATTTGTCTCCGAAGTTCATAGGATTAGTTCTGCATAAATCTAGTTCCTTTACCCTCATCCTTTTTTCTTATTTATTTTATCCTAAACTGAAAATCCCAAAAACATAAGAGCGTTTAACGTTACATCAATCCAACTCCCTACTTTGAGTAAGTTCCTCATTTCAAGGTCCCTTTGTGAAACCAGCATATCACATCATCCATTGAGCTTGTCCATCCCCCAAACCGGAACATTGGAATTACCGTATGATCTTTCTGGCAATCTTAGCATAAGAGGTAATTTTTCAAGAGAGGATAAAGCTGCCTTTGGGCATTCTTTTTTATTCTAAAAGTGTTGGGTGTGTCACAAAACACGCATCAACAGGTCCATTAGCATATTTGTGTGTGTCTACCCATTGGGACCATTTTTGCCTGTTCATACAAGGCCAATTTTGTGGGTCCACTGGAGCATGCCCCACATGCAAGAGGGAAAAGAGCTTCTCCACTATCTCCTTGGACACCAAGTTGTCTATGCTTCCACTATCAACAACTTTGCAGCATTTTCTCTGCACTTGCATATGGTCCTGAGTAGATTCTTCCTTTGTCCGAGCTCATGCTCTTCCTTCTTTGATTTTAATAACACTCTTCATCATGAGAGCCTTTCCTTGCCCCTATTCTTCTATATGCTGGGATGAAGCTTTACTCTCTTGATCATCTTGAGCAATGTGGTTTTTTGCCTCACTCTTTCCACAATCCGACTATGATTGTGTACATTTGAAGGCTCAATGGCCAACCTCCTCACATCTGTGTTAGGCAAATGCTTTACCTCTTCCTCTTCCATAATATCTACTTCCTCTTGAATCTTGATTAAAATTCTCATCTCGAGAGGTGCTAGATTGCCTATCGATTGTATGTTGTTTTATCATCAATAAATTGTCCTCTTCCCTTGGAGGACCTCTCTCTTCCTCTTTAGTTGCTCCACTACTTTCTAGCCAATTTTCCTTTTTCCCTTAAGACATATTGATAAGCCTCCTCTACTAATCTTACTCAAATCATGTTGAACTCGTCTTGGACTCACATTTGGAGCCTAATGATGTATTTTGCAGTCTTATCCTTGTTATCTTCTACATAACCAGCTCGAATATTGAGCTTGTAGAACTCCTCTATGTAGGCTTTGACATTCATCTCCCTCTATTTCAAATTTTGTAATTGCTTTAATAGATTCAACTGCTAGTCTACCAATAAGAATTTTGCCTTCAATTTTGCAACCATCCAATACTATTATCAGATCTTCTCCTTACCTCTCCGCTGTCTATTCATCTACACATGATTCCACCACAAGGATGAATGACCCTTCAACTTCATACTAGCAAACTTTACCCTCTTCAAGTCTTCTGTTGACTCAAAATCAAAATACTCTTCCAGTTTTTATATCCAGTCTACGAGCTGCTCAAGGGTCAAGCTTCCATTGTAACATGGAGTATCCATCCATGTTATGCTTCCTATGTGTGACATCGCTCTCAAAAATGGTGTATTCCTTCTTCTTGGCCTACTACTATTTTTGTTTCATCTTCACTCACGTCTTCAACATGCGCACCTCTTCTTTGTGCTACCTCCACTACTTTCAATCTAGACACCATTGCTCTTAGCATTTTTGCCATATCAACATTTCTCTAACCTATTGGTCTGCATCTATGACCCATGTCTTCCACTTCAACTCTATACAGCCACAAGATCCTCACACCTACAACAAAATTCTCAGAGCTTTCCAAGACTAAATCCTTTAGACACTCCAATAGCCCAGTGAGCTAACTAACTCTGATACCACTTGATGCAAACAAAGATTAGGTGCCTAGTGAAAGGTAGCCAATCCTAGCCGCTTCATGCACAGTACCAAACATATGCAGCATGGAATAACAACACTCAATTTATTGCTCAAAAATCAAATTGCACGTGCCTACAATCACACAGCCAACCACAATGAAATACAAGATAATTTAGAAATTCTCCAAGCCAGAACCTGGTCATCACTGTCACAGCAGAAAAATGATTCTCTATTTCTTTTATCCCATGCACCAGCTTCAAACTAATTTAGCTTCTTATTCTCACAACACCCTGTCCCAGTGTGTGTCTTCATCTATTCCTTTTTTTATATAGAGGCGTCTGCCCAAAGAAACAAATGCCCCAGCTATAAACACACAATCCATGATCAGGGAATGGTGAATGAAAGAAGCATCAGTCACAAAGATTGCAATGAATAGTAGTGAAGGGATGCCTGTCTACAGTTGTCGATTAGAAAGTGCATGGATAAATAACCACAAATTCACTAAGAATAAACGCCCAACCAAGGGAGCTGCCACCTATCATAAAAGGGCTCAAACCACAATCAGTAAAGGTTGCTATTGCTTAGAGATTGCAGGTAAGTAATTGCCCACAACCTCATTAAAAAAAGACATCAGCATAAAAGGGGACCAGCCATTCGAGTCCTAATGACAATCAGAAATGGCATGCCCAGCATCAAGGATGAAGTTTGAAATGAAATTCCCAGCCATGAAGTAAAGGCTATGTCCTTAGCAACAAAACCCACACATGACAACAAATTTGAACCAGCAAAAGATAAAAAGAAACTAAAACACACATAGAGATAGAAGAAAAAACCAAAGTTTGAATAACCATTGTTTTTTTCGGTGACACAAGATTGTAGGCAACCGAAATGCTCCTTTTATCACTATTCAAGCTTGAGGCAAGCATTACAAGTCATGGATGCAATATCTCTATTGTTCCTAAGTTTGGAACCCATATGTTGCTTACAAAGAAGATAATGCTTTGGCATGAGAAGATGGGACATATTGGAAGAAAAGGCCTTAGAGCATTGCACACTAAAGGTATGGCTCAAGGAATCTCTAATTGCTCAAATTTTAGATTTTGTATAGATTGTGTATATGGCAAACAATATCAACTAAAGTTCCCAATTATGACTACAAGACTAGATGGCATTTTTCAATGATACATAGTGATGGATTTAGACTTGAACCTATTCCATCACTAGGAAAATCTTTGTTTTATGCTTCTTTTATAGATGATTTCTTCAGGAAAACATTTCCTCAAACATAAATCAGAGGTTTTCAATGAATTCAAGGCCCTTGTAGAATGAATTTGAACATTTTGTAAATATTGTGGAATGGTAACACCAAAAAGTTAAAAACAACTATACACCACAACAAAATAGAGTTGCAGCAAGAATGAATAGAATACCAACGGAAAAAGCAAGGAATATACTCCATGGTGCAAGTTTAGAACAAAAATTCTAGGCAAAAGCAGTAAAGATTGCATGTTATCTCATAAATTGATCAACTCAACATCAATTCTTGCTGATAATACTCTGCAAGAGGCTTGAACTGGTAATAAATTTTTTGGTTACTGATGTTTACGTGCATGTTCCTAAGGAAAAGAAAACTAAGTTGGATTATAAAATAAATAAGTGTATCTTTATTGAGTATAGTGTCATGCCCCTGCTTGAGTAGTAGAAGAAAGTATTGATTAATATAAGCAGCGATTATAATAAAATGAGAGCAGCAATGACTATATTTCTTTATAATGGCAATTGCCTCTGGACAGCGATTTTACTCCAAAGACAAAATAAAAGTGATTATGATTAATATAATGCAATGATTAAAGACAAAAATCTATCATAAAAGCAGCAATTGGAATATATCGATTGAGCCTATAAAGATAATATTTAAAGTAAACAAAGGCAGTTGTAAAGATTAGTTAAAGGCAGCGATCTCCCTCAAAAGATAATATTAAGGGGATAAGATTAATAAATATTATTTATCCCTTAAACAAATGGGCATACCTCTTGGATGAATGCATACCATGAAAGGGGGTGTCTCTCAGCCTTTCGTGGGTATAAGAATAAGTGAAGACAATAGCAATCAGCATCCAAGGAGAAATAAAAAGGTCAAATTGTCATCCATTAGCAGATCAAGCAATCTGCAAATCTAAGATATCAATCAGGTTTAATATAGGAAATTGCAGGCATACAATCTGGTACGGACTATAGAGATAGTACACAGTAATTAATTTATTAATAAGTTTGATTTCTCTCACATGCATATTTCATAGTACTGCTGTAATGGATCAATACTTAGATCATATTCCTTAAAAGAAATAGATTATATATATGTGTGTGTGTGTGTGTGTGTTTATCCTATGATCAATCAAATGTAAGGTTGAAGGAAGCAAGTTAGGAGGATGCAGTTTACGGGCCTCACATGCTAAGTAGGCCACTCCGAGGGTGGAATTGTCTTAGTCTGGACGTTCCTGCCGCTTGGGGCCAAGGGGTGAGTTGTCTTAGTTTGGATGCTTGTGCTCTTGGGCTTAGATGGGTTAAGTAGTTTACAAGCACCCCTTTCAAGGCTTTCCTATCAAGCCAAACTATGACTGGTTGTTAGGATGGATTCAAGGGGTTTCAACCATAAGAGTGGTGGATAAGGCAGCATGGATAGGGAAAGCAGATACAAGTTTATCTGCCAAGTATGCCACCCCAAGGGTGGAATTGTCTAAGTTTGGATGTTCCTGCCACTTGGGCCAAGGGGTGAGTTGTCTTAGTTGGACGCTCGTGCTCTTGGGCTTGGTATGGATAGCTTCAAGCAGACTTACCCTGTTCCTCATCCAAATCCTATTATGATTAAGACTTCCACTATGCATTATGGATAATGTGTAGATAGTTTTGAAATAGTTGTGTATCTACATGATTTAAATAGATAAGTCATTAATTTTGATCATATGAAGTATATTCCAATGGCATCTAACCTAATTGCAGGATCTAAACCAAGATTTATCTAGCTTAAGGCATTTAATTGGAGAGTTAAAAACCCTAACTACATTATATTTGTGATTCTAGGGCAAGATTTAGGGTTATCCAAAAAGGGAACATTACAGTATCTTTGAGTATAGTGATGGTATAAAACGATACAACTTTTGAAACCTAGAAACAAAGAAGATTGTTATAGCAGTTAAAAAGCTTCCAAAGTAATAAAAACCAATAAAAGATGGGCCAATAAGGTACATATTAAAATAAAAGATGGAGAATTTGAGTAGAAATGAACAAAAGAAGGTGAGCTAAAAAAGCAAGAATTTCAAACCCCAAACTTTAAGGAGATTGACTCAAGAAAGAAAGCAACCAGATAGGTGAAGTCCAACTGATTTTTGGTTTGCTTTAGTTTCATCTGCTACTAATAATAATCCTAACACTATTAGGGAAGCACTTGTTCAAAGAAAAGTTAATTATGGGAGAAATCCAGAAAAGAGAAATAGAAGCCATGGAAAAAAAAAATATGACATAGGATTCGATCAAGTTTTTTGTTGGAAGAAAACCTGTTGATTGTGAATTGAGTATTCAAAAAGAAGTCCAATGCAAAAGGTAGAGTACAGAAGTACAAAGTTCATTTGGTGGCAAAGAGATATCTGTAAGTGGAGAGAATTGATTTTGGTGAGATTTTCTCTCTTGTTTTTTGGGGGGTTGGAGAGGGGGTCAAAAAGAAAAGTATATTAATAAAAGTAACTATTAAAAATTACAGCAAAGAGATTTTCATATGGCAATAGCTATCAATAAAGCCAAAAGAAGGAAAACCCAAGGAGGTTTTGCACATTGCCACTATTACCAAGAAACAAAGCAAACAATGATCCTGACATGACTCACATTCCCTAAGGGCTGCAAAGAATATTAAGCCCAGGAAAATATTTAGATTTATCCAGTGGCAAAGACTACCAATCCGCAACATTCCAGTTCTAATCAACTTCAAATGCCCACTTAGCCAAGCCATCCGCAACAACATTTTGTCTCGTAGGAATATGGCCAAAGGTAATAGAATCAAAATGTAGAGCAAGACAAATAACCTATTCTGCACTATTGGCCAATCTCTATGTAGACTCATGCAACTGCCCTTTAGTCAAAAGAGAGACCAGGACCATAGTATCCATTTCATACATAACTTTCTTCCAACCTAGCTCACAAGCTTTCTCAAGTGCCACAAGAATGGCATGGACCTCCTTTTGATTATTAGTGCAACACCCCATAGACATAGAGAAGAAGAAATGAGCCAAACCAACACCATCACAACCCACCCCACCAATCCCAGCATCACCTAGGTTGCCCTATGAGGATCCATTAGTATTATTTTTGAAGAGTCCATGAGGGAGAGGAAACCACTTACCAATCCTGTTCACTTTCTTAAAAACCTTCAATCTAGAGCCAAACTAATTTTGAGAAGCAGATGAGGGGGAGAACTCCAGGGTCTTTGACAAATGAGAATCAAAAGTGGAAAGATCTTCAAAGGAGCATTCGGCCTCAATAGTTTCCTTGACCGAGTTCCTTATTTTTTTCCAAAACTACATGATAAAACTTTGATGTTCTTCGAATATCTGCCAATTCCTCTCTAGCCAAATCTACCAAAGAATAAAAATATGGCCTTGATTCCAAGCAACAACCACAAAAGAGGCCAACGTAAGAGGGTGACCCATGCTTTCCCAAAAGTTAATTAAAGAGGTGGCACGAATGATAGGCCTATTCCACCTCTTCCACCATTACCTCCAGATGTCCAAAGAGAAAGGGAATTGAAAGAAAAGGTGAGCAACATTTTCTTCACTAGTGCCACACAACACACATTTGGAAGGGCCATGAAATCCACATTTTCTGATATTATTCCAACTTAAACACTTGTTCTAACACAATAACCAAATAAAATGATTACACTTGGGTCAACTGAATTCATTTCAAAACTAATTCCACCAAGGAAAGTCTCTACTCACACTTTTCTTATATTTTAAAAATCAATAACCAAGATCAACTGAATAGGCTCCTTTAGGATCCTAGCCTCACACAAGAACATCCCTTCCCTCCAGGGAACAACAAGGCCAATCAACCAAAATGGAAGCAAGAGTATCCCAAGCATTAGATGCTCCTCCTCAAGGCCAACTATTGGGATTTTTCTAGTGATATATCTGGAAATTCCACAAACAGATAGGGTACTTAAAATCCGCAACTTTAGACCACCCTGCAACCTGAAAATTTACACTTAAAGTTTGGAGGTGGGGGAAGGGTGAAAGCATTGGGGGATGAAGATCCTATGAATCATTCCAAAAAGGAGCAATATCACCTTTTCTAATAATCCAGAAAAGACCTTGCTTAATAATGGAGGCCCCCTTCTTAATAGTATTCCAAATCATAGAACCTTTCCCTTTTAGATCCATTTGGGGTATATCTTCATATGCCACTCCTCCCAAGTACTTGAAATTAAGGATTTTTGCCCGAGGTTGCTCCAAGTACTTGCACCATCTCCGTTATAATTTGGCAACTAAAGCCTAACAATTGAACTCAAAGTGTCTAAGACCAAGGCCTCTATGAGTGTTAGGACTACAAACTCAATCCCAATTGACTAAACTCCATTTATGTGACTCCAAATTCCCCGCCCATAAGAATTTCCTGGAGAGATTGTCAATTATTTTGCAAAAAATCTTGGGGGTAGATGACACAAGAAATCTATAAATAGGGAGAGCCTACAAAACAATTTTTAGAGGCATCAACCAACCAGCAAAAGATAACCACCTAAAGTTCTAGTGACTAATCCTCATGAGAAATATATCCAACATTGTCTTCCATTGATCTCTTTTAAGGTCAACAACAAATAGAGGAATCCCCAATCAATCCAAAGCTAAGTAGCCAGGTTCGCCAGCTGCCTAGCCGGATCAAGGTCCAATTTGCACCGGGTCCGGGTACTGGTCTAGTACGCCTGCAAATCCCGACAGGGTGTTGTTTTTTGGCACCCAGTTTGTCCAAGGTGAACCCAAGCAAACCCGGAACGAACCCAAGTGAACCCAGTTGCCCAGTGACGCCTTATAAACATTTTTTTGCATTTTTATTTTTACTTTTTTTTGTTTGTCTTTGACTGGGTGTCCTCCTAAACCCTAAAAATGACCTCTAAAACACATGAAACACCAAAACAAGTTCATTTTTGTTCATTTCTTTTGCAAACCACTTGGAATGGCACTGGCACTGTCACTACTTGTGGTTCATTTAATGTTCCTACATCATCTAATGTCAATGATGATGATGATGATATTGATGATTTAGCAAATCTATTAGATGATTAAAAGTTATAACTAATTGTTGAACTTGATATAATTATTTTAATATTGAACTTGAAGTTTGAATGATGAATATATTGACATTCAAGTTTATGGCGGTTTTGTTGTTTATATGATGCTATGTGATATTATAATCTTAATTCATGCTTCTAGGCTGCATATATATATAAATATATATCTATGTTACCGGGTTTGTCCATCCTAGGCACAGGTTCGGGTTCGGTTCGCTACAAGTTCGGGTCCGGGTTCGATCTGCACGGGGGTTCGCCTAGGGTTTTGGGAAAACTCTGTGGATTCGTCCCTAACGAACCAAGGTGGAACCTGTCACGAATTCATAGGTTTTTCGCCATTTTTTTAAAAATCATCTAGGGTGCATGCAGAGACAGCAAGGCTGCTTTTTGGCTCAAGCTTTTAGCCTTTGCAGTGATTTTAGTAACAAGTGCAGCAGGAGTGAGCATTCATACCAAACATTCCAAGATTGTGAAAGCACACAACAGTTTGCTCTCGCTAGTGAAATGCTTTGCGGCAGGGTTATTCTTTCCACCGAATTTGTTCATGTTTTGCTTGAGGCCTTTGCTGCTCTATCCAACCATTGCCTGCCCCTCAACCCCTAGAATGATTTTTTCTTTGTCGAAATGGTGGCCATTGCGGGCACTCTCGCAATGTTGGTCGTCGATGTTCTCACTAACCGCCACTAATCTTTAACTTTCATAATAATTATTATATTACTATATTAATATTATTAACAGAAATTTTATTATTTAATTTTAAAAATTAATTTACATAATTATTAATTTTTATTATCAAGAATAATTATTAATATATATATATATTATTTTTACATGTTTTTTGTACAAACCCAAAAAAAAATTAGCCAAACCGGCGAACTCAACCCCTGAACCCGAACCCAAATCAAAACCGGAACCAGCTACTTATATATATATATGATTTTTACAAGCTTTTTGTACAAACGAACCCAAAATGAACCTAAAACCCCAAAAAAAATTTAGCTGAACTTGCGAACCAAACCCCCGAACTAGTACCAGAACCAAAATCGGCAACTTAGATCCAAAGGGAGATTTTTTACTCTAAAATGAAGAATATGAGCAATTCTTTGCTGGATAAGCACAAGGGTATTAAAGAAAAAAATATTGGACTTATCTTCATTAATTAGCTAACATGAAGCAGATTGATATATATTCAAGAATTTCTTGAAGTTATATCATCCACAAATTGAAGGTGGGATTGAGAGTCAAGATCCCGAGCCCAGGACCATCCCTTTATGAAACCATTGGCTCCTTGGCTCTTGATAAATCTGCCTAAACCTTCCCCCATTAAGATAAAAAGGTAAGGGGAAAGGGAATCTCCTTGCCAAAGACCTCTAGTTTAGCAGAAAAAATGAGGAGACAAAATACCATTGATAAGAACAGAGAAGGAAGATGAGTCCACACAGCTCATAATCAAATCAATCCATCTCGAGCAAAAACTAAAAGTCGGTAATGCCTTGAGGAATGGCCATCTCACTCTATCATATTCCTTGGGCATGTCCAGCTTTATGAACATAGCATTTTCCTTCTAACTAAACATAGAATGGATACCTTCAACAGCCACAATAATATCGTTCATAATTTCATGCCCTTGAACAAATCCCCCCTATTCAAGCAAATAATGGAGGCCAACAATTGCTTCAACCACTCAACCATAAGCTTGGTGATTATCTTGTAAGTAACATTGCAAAGGGCTATGGGGAAAAACAAATCAAAGGAACTAACCCCCATTGTTTTAGGAATCAAGGCCACATAGCCTTAAGCATTTTCTTATTGGCCTAAGATTCCCTAACCACCTCTAAAAGTTCAAGATTTAGAATGTCTCGAAATTCCTTAAAAAAATCCAAAACAATCGTCTCAAGCTCTTCAATAGATATTGGTTTCATAAGAAGATTATTTATATCATCAAAAACCAAAGGTGAGAAGCAATCCACAATCAGTTGTTCCTCCTCCAAAGCCCTTGAACCATTTTCCATAAACACGGAAGAAAAATACAAGACAGCTTCTCAAGAAATATTCTGGAAAGAGGTATTCTTTTCCCTTTCCTGAAACTAGTTTATTCATGATTTCTACTTCCAAAATATCTCCCATTCATTAAATTCTTTGGAATAAAAAGAATCCAAGAATAGGATATCTTTGGTAATTTTGAGTTCCTTTATCTAAAAAGTGATATGATCCTTTTATTACCAAAAGAACTTTTGTTCCACTACTTAAGCTTAAACTTAATAAACTGAAGTCTTTTGAAGAAAGAATACATGGCAGTACCAAAAGGATGTTTTTCTTTTGACCACCATGTTTTCATGTACTTGTGAATATTAGAATCACTAAACCACATAAGTTCAAACTTGGAAGGCAGATTTTTAAGAGAAAACAAAGAGGGGGAAAATTTAATAGGTTGATGATCTGATCCCCTTCACCCCAAAATATCTAAGGAAGAAGCCCAGTTATCACCAATCCAACTATCAAAAACTAAAAACCTATCAAACCTTTCGAAAATGGAAGCAGACCCACATCTTCTATTGTTACAAGTAAAAATTCCATCTCTTGATTCAACATCCACCAAGTTGAGAGATGACAAACTATCTCTCAACAAAGCAGATGATGGATCCAAACTAGAACCACCAAGTTTCCCATCAAGACTAAGGATAGCATTAAAGTCGCTTGCTAAGATCCAAGGAAGAAAAGAAGCTATAGAACGAACAAATCTAATGTGGGACGAAAGCAAGATCTTACCTTGTAAATCAATAGGGCATAGACATCAATGAGAAAAGTGGAACTACCAAAATCAAACCAACACCACCAATAAGGAATGTCTACTTGCAATCTGCCAAGGAATGAGCCTACAAGGGTCCCATAAACGTGCCAAACCTGCAATTGAACCTTGGGCCCCAATACATTGACACTAATTACCTCTCCAAATCTTACTAGAAAGAGAAAACATTTCCTCAATAGAAAGTTTGGTTTTCGAATAAAGAAATATCAGGATTATTGTCTTATAAGGTCTCAAACAATCTTTTACCAAGGGGTGTTGCCCAAACCCCTAACATTCCAAGAAATCACAATCATTTTTGGGGAGTACAAAAGTGAGTATCTAATGTCCAAATGACACCAAATTCCATAAGAGATTCCCCTATCATGTTCACCTTCTCTTGATCCCTTTTCCACCCTGCCTTAGAAATCTTTTCTAATCCCCCTTTTTGATACTTTTTACTAGAGCCTCAACGGTGGAGGAGGTTTGTCACTTTTCATCCTCGTTAACTCTTGAGGGTTGAGAAACATCTAGCATGACACTATCCAAATGGTCTTTCGAAGGAGCTAAGGAGGGAAAAGTTGCAACTAATCTAGAATCCACATTAATATCTTCTTGATTCCAAACATATCCCTTCATATGACTTGAAAGGGAGGGAGTACATCTTTTAGAGAACGTTTGCATACCTATTATAGCATATTGACTTCTGAAGGCATGGATAAGATACCAAAGTTAGGAAGATCCAAGTCCTGTCTAGCATAAATCTTTTCATGCAAATTAGATTCAAGTTCAGCAAAACTCTCAAGGACATCAGACTTGTTACTGAAATTTCCTTCTGGGATGTCCTCCCTCTTGCAGTTCACATTCTTCCTCTTATTTTAAGATTTCACAAAAATAAACCCATTTGAGTCTAGTTCTTTTGCTTGAGTTGGGCCTTTTCCTCTTGCTTTGGTTTTAGCTACTAAATTCTTAGGAAGGAGCTGAGGAAACTCTGGATTCTTTTAGGACAATTCCTTTATAAATGCCTGTAAGCATCACAACCACAACATCTTAAAGGAAGGGCTTCATAATCTATTTGATGGATCCATTGCCTGTCGCCCAATCTAATCTCTAAGGAATCAGGCAACAAATTATTCAAGACAATTTCAACACAAAGTCAAGCATAAGTTGTTACCTCTCTTTCTAGCATATGGTGAGAAGGGTCCAAGGGTTTCCAAGAACAGCTGCTATAGATTCCAGGATATCTAGTCTCCAAAACTCCATGGGATGTCAAAAGAGGCAAACCCAAACTAGGATTTTAGCAAGGAGCTCCTCCATCAGATCAAATCCCACATGGCAAGGTTTGATGAATAAACCCACTTGATTGTGGAAATACGAACCCCCTTCAAATAATTTTTTATGAACTACCATTCTTGTCAAGACGACAAACAATATCCATTTGTAGCTAAGATAACTTCCATATCTCCTTCAAGTTGCCAAGTTCTATGGACCCAAGATTCCAAGAAATGCAGAGAAATCCTTATGGCCATGAATTTGCAAATCAAAGCATGCTTAGAAAGATAGGGCACACTGTCTACAATTAACTTCGAATTTATGACCAAGATCGGTCATTCTGCACTTTTCTCCAAATACCCATTTGTTCTAGGTTGGATTTCCAACTGTTGGTCTGATCTAACATCATTAGTTGGATGCATCAAGAATCGAACAACATTATCATGCCCAAATGATGAGGGCTCATCAACACTAGTGACATCTTTTAAGGACAAAGGAGGGAGGTCACCTAGACCTCCATGCGTTGCCATGCAGCTTGTAATGATTCCTTTCTAGTGGAGGCACTTTGACCTAAATCTTGCACTCAAAGTGTTTCTCAAAGAGACATTAAATTGTTAGAAACCAACAAATTTCAGCAACAACCTCTAATTGGATCGAAGATGATATAAGTATTTCATTCTTGTCAAGAGATTATTCATTTCCTTCCTATTACTTGCTCTGAGTGACCATTTTAACATCATAGTGGATAAATGGAGTCATTATTTATAAGGCTCAATAATTACTACAAGCATCATTATTGGATCTATACTAACTATGATACTAATAACATGGTATGCATTTCTTACCTATGATAAGATGATATGCATATCTGACTACTCTAAACACCAATAATTATCCTATATTACATCTGCTTTATCATCTCTATAACTATTAAATATTAATATATTCATCAAATACCAATTATTAATATCTGCCTTTAATTAACATAATCTTGAAATCATAGACTAGTTACTTTAAGTCATGAATTAATCATTATTACCTAATTGAATATAGTTCATATTTATATGTATATTTATATGTATAACCATTATCAATAGGCTTGCAATACTCACCCTTACTATATTTACTTATACACTTATATACTGTCCATATTCATATTCTTATTTACATGTTATCTATACTTATCACTTATTTCTACTTACATACTATCTATATTATTTATATTCATTTCTTACCTCCTTCATTGATTTGCAGATGGACGTCTCCTTCCTCCAGCCACAACTTATGGGTATAAATAATCAGATGTTATTGGAGTGATTCACTAGTGCTTGGAGGTTACTCTTTTCCCCTCGTATCCTTTTGCCTTCATCTGCCATGATGGCACTGGTATACATTTTTTGGTTCTTCCTTTTGATGCCTTTCCTTTATTGTTTTTACTTAATACTGACTACAAATTTGAAATGCTGCCTTTTCCTACAGCGCTGCTCTTTCCCTCTAACTACCATCACTCCCTTTAACCTTATGAGATCGTTGTATATATTGCTGTCTTCACTAATTTGAAACGCTGTCTTGTTTTCTTCCCGTCTTCCTTCCCCTTCTCTTCCACCGTAGAAGCTGATTTTATATCCCCTTATTTTGGAGAGGGGTGCGATTACTTATGAAAAGTCATACTCTTTGTTAGCGTCTATACCCTTTCACTAATATTCTCCAGTCGCTGCCAACTGGGATCGTTTGCTTTGGATGGGTTCCTTTGACCAGAATTAATTATATTTATTTATTAATTGATGTATTAGGAATCGCTGCCTGCAGAAGCCCCAATATTCTTAATAAACCCGTCTCTTTCCTGTTTCTTGCTAATACATATTTACTATTATTTTTATATTAGTTTTTACATTTTATAATAATAATATATTATGGTAATTGTAGATAATTATAATTATAAATATTGGTATATGGTTATATAATAATATTACCTTATGGTAATTACAATATTAAATTACTAATATTTCCTTTTATACTTTTAATATGTATTTTGTATTTATTATAATTGTCCAATAATGATAATTTAATTATAATATTATTTTATGTATATATTTTATACTAATTTTATATACTTTAATATCTATTATATCATAATAATATTTATGATGTTATTTATAATATTGTCTTGGACAATTTTGTAATATCAAATGGTTAACTATTTTAATTATGCTTCTTAATTATCTAAATGTCGTGATTCTGAGGACATGACACACCTGCAGGTCTAAAAGAACCAAAAATAAATAAATAAATAAAAGAGGGGAGAATAAATCCCACACCTCACACCTACTCCAAAGGCAAGCAAAACACATGCCCTACAAATTGTAGGGCCAAAAGCCTTTGAGGGAATAGAACTGAGACCTCACATAGGCCTAACAATACCACCACCACAACTCTTTGCCATTTGTTGTAGATCCGATACTTCACGTAACATCTTTTCTACCTTGTTGTTAAGCTAAATTATATTAGATTTCTTTTGGCTATTACTATTACATTTGATCTTGAAGTAAAACAAATGGATGTGAAGATAACTTTCATACATGAAGATATTGAAGAAGAAATATGTGACAACTAGAAAATTTTATAGTTGATGGCAAGGACTTGGATTGTAGGTTGACGAAGTCCCTTTATGGCCTAAAACAATCACCCAAGCTGTGGTATCAAAAGTTTGATAACTATGTGTTCAAACTTGGGTTTATACAAAGAAAAGTTGATTGCTATGTAAATGTCAAAGAGATTGGTGATCATTTTGTTATCGTGATATTATATGTTGATGATATGTTGCTAATTGGAAACAATAAGAAAAAAAAATCAAAGATGTTAAATCTCCACTCTTCACAATTTGATTTATTTTTGACTCAGCTGGAAGAGGCACAAGGTTAAGAAACCAAACACATTGCAGCTAAGGATTTTCTCTGGTTTTGCAGATCTTTAACTACAACTAGGTTAAACGCTAAACTATCCTATTTCCTCAAGAAACAGAGCATGAGAACTTAGGAGCAAGGAATTGGTTATACGATAATCTTTAAGTCTAGATTTCCAAGGAGATGACGACACCTATCTGAGGCGTAGGTTGAAAGAAAGATTATTGACACTACATCAAATGACAAGCTTTACTTCTAAATTCCTAAGGAGATGACGACACCTATCAGAAGTGTAGCTATGAAACAAAGCTTATTAATCACAACATGAAATAATAACAGGGACAGTAGATTGCATATCGAGACACGCATAACAATAAACGATCAAACCAACAATTATATTTAATCTAAGGTGAACTAGTACAATAACAACAACATTCAAGCAAGGTAGCACAGCTATTTATTATCACCATAAAATTTTGTGAACAAATACTAAATAGCAATACTACAAGCAAGGTGGCTCAGCATGTATGCTATAATTACAAATGAGCAAAGTTCTCTTATTTATAGACATCAAAGGTGTAGGGAACCCCAAAATCACCTTGAGTCAACAATCAGTCTTGCAAGCATGCAAGAATTTATTGCTAAATCTAAATAAAGGAAACTATACAGTTAACTGGAAAACAACCATCAGTTAACCGAAACAAGACTAAACTAAACTGGACATGTGCAACATGCAAGTCCTTATTGAAATAAAATATAACGGATAACTAACATCAATTAATTGATCCTAACTAAAAGTTTAAACTCATGCGAAGATATCTCCAAGGATGAGATGTGCGTGCATAAAATCAGCAATTAGAACTCAAGACTGATGTCGAGCTAACTGTTGCTTCTAACTCTATCCTCGGAAATAACTGCAGGTTCCAACTAACTGATTACTCCAAGCTATCATGGGCTATCACCTCGTCCAAGAACTAGTCGATTGTCTCCTCCTCTGGCACTTTGACGCTATCCACGATGATAACCTGACTATTCAATTCTTTCTCACCATCTTTGATCAGCCTCATGCGTTCTCTAACCTCTTTAGTTGCCTTTTTGAAACTAGTTGTCATCGCTGAAAAGTGATCCAACTTGGACACCACAAGATCTCCATCTAGACTGTCATGAACAAGCTTCTCAAACTCGGCCTAAACTGCCTCAAGATCACTGTAAGTACCATCCTCAAGAAGATAATGGCACGGGATCTGAGTGATAAACAAGTTGATGAGTTTGAGAGCTCCGGTAACATGTTCTTTGAGTACATCCAACCTTGTAGAGATTTTGTCAAATGTTTCCACTTTGAAGAGATGATGTTCTCTCCACATGAAAACTTTCCTTTTATCCTCATCTTCTACAATGGCTTCATATGCAACTGCTAACTAAGATATGAGAACCCGGTCCTTTGCCTTGCCCTGTGTTATGGTCAACTCAATTTGTTGAATCCCCTGACGAAGCTCATGTGCATCATACCTCAACTGATATAACTCTATGAGGAGGTGTCGGCCTACAACAATGAAATCTTCGATCCAGTTGTCCAAGAGCTTTCCACAATTGACTAATTGATCCAACTTCTATTGTTTTGCAGGTGTCCCTTGAAGGTGTGGAAGACCAGGTGCTCTGCTCAAGTTTCCATGAACGAGATCAGAAATATACTATCGGAGTTGCTTGATTTCAACCTTAAGAAGCACTTTATCTTCTTCGTCCTTCATGACATGCTCTTCAAGATTACATGTGACAACCCTGAAGAGGCTCATGTTCGTTTTTCGAGTGCTCCTACCAAGATTTGCTTTGATGAAGGTGAAATCACCAACTTCAACTTCATCCAAGCTCTTACCCTCTAGTGGCATAGCAACTTCAATGATGATCTCTGCTTCTGGAGTTTTCTCACTGTGCACCTGCTTCTTGATTTTCTTGTTTGCTCTTTCCTAATAAGGATCGCCAAACTCAGACAAATCAAGCTTACATGAAGGCTCTGAAATATTCCGAGACAATTTTTTTTCAATTTTCAAATTACAATCAGAAATGCAACACACCCGTTAGGGTTAGATAAATCAAACCAGCAGTTACAATATAACTCTTTGCCAAGAATGCGCACTCAATCTCAACAAGAGAGAGGTTGTCATATGGCAAGAGGATTGTCAGTACATTAATCAGAACTGCAACTGGAAGTAACTTTAACCAAGAATGGCACCAAATGATGGCGAGCATATGGTCAGAGGGTCTTAATTGAAATGCTTATACAAAAACTCTAACCAAGAATGCGTCGGCGAATGACGAGCATGTGGTCAGAGGATCCCTACCATCTAATATACTGAAAGCAAACTCAACACCAAGTATGTGCTACCCAATTCCAGAATGGAAATGAGGCGACCATATGGTGGAGCAATTACATGAAATACAATATTGGAAATGGAGCTCAACGCCAAGTATGTGCATTCCTATCCAAGATGAATAGGTGCTATCATATTACGGAGCAACTAAAAGTAAATACAATAGACTGAGCAAGGATCAATCTCTTCCACGAAATGTGGGAAATATAATAAAGAGCTTACAAATGTGAATATTGGCTGGTTAGTACTACTAACAGCCTTACAATGTAATATATCTCCTGCAAGCACGATGGATTATAGTGATACTCAAACTGCTGAAGTGTAGGGCTACTCCAGAATGATTAATATGACTAAGATAAACAATCCCAGCCCTATTAATAATTTTACTAAGTCTGATATGACCGATCTGCAGTTAAAATGGTGAAATCAGCAACTCCAGAACTCACTTAAATGCTCATACCTCTCTCAATACTCGCTCATTTAACTTGAAATCAGTTGCAAAACATTCTAATGATGATGACAATGAAGATGGATCACAAAACTTCTCACAAAGACCCCTATTTATTTTGCACGACTTCCAAAGCACTTACGAAGTGAAATTGCCTACAAGCAAGGGCGATTTACTTTAGATAATTCATAGACTTCAAATAAAATTCTGGAAACTTGCACATATGGTCACCCTACATAGGAAAATAGATTGGAACAGTACCCAGAACAATATTATTTCTGTTTCTTGAGTTGTGAGTAAAAACAACCTACAGCCATACAAACTAGCAACTCTAAAATTGACAGAAAATACAATAACTCAACTACGGAATGTGAGAAGAACCAAGTACAATGAAAGGAAACCAACTACAACTAAACCTCTCAACTAGTTGCTGTCTTTCAAGCAAGAAGTCGAGCCAAGGCTAGGAGGCATTCATTCCTCGAAGCAATCCCAAAGCCAATCCGGCAACATAACTTTGCAAATTCTTCAAAGGCCAAAATGAGGACCCAAAGCTCCCTTTTATAATTTTGAGAGGACCCTCCAAAAGCTTCCAAAAGGTGCGCCCTAACTTCAAGAGTTTTTAGGGTTTTTGACTTGACCCATTCTTCCTTCAAAATGGCGTCCTTTTTCATGAAGGCAATTTTTCTTTAATTTAAAATTATCATTTCTCCAAAAGTTGGCGTCCCTTTTCCTCTTGAGCAATATTTGGCTTTTAAAAATATTAAAATATTTCCTCCATGTGAAAATACCCTTCAATGTCCCCCTTTTAAAACAATATTAATTCATGATGCTAGAACAAGGAATTATAATGTTAAATTATAACATTATAATATAAAATATCTTATATCACCATGGAAACGCATCAGAAGCCAAATTCAACCTTACCGTCTGAACTGACTGCCAAAGTGGAGCCAACTGATTAGGAGTCAACAAGTCAACTGCTAAAAATAGAATTTACTAAAAATAGTAAATTCATGTAATTGCTCAGAATGTCGAACTGAAACCACCAATGCGAAGCTCTCAGAAAACCCAGAAGGAATCCGCAATCCAAGTTCAACAATTCCAAAAGAAGACTCCGCAAAAAGACGAAAACATCCTCCAAGAAGTTTGGAAACCCTTATTCGAGCTTCTGCTTAGCCTATGAGTTTCCAGAAATAGGCTAAATCCAAATGAAGAGCGTAGGGCTAAATTGGGGACATTACAGGCTCTCACCTCTATCTTCCCAAAGACCTCTCGAGCCAACATGAATGAACAATGTTATCCTCTCAAGGAGAGACTGTTGCTACTGTGTCAACCTCTAATGGATCAACTGGCGTTGAGGCTGGCCAAACTGGTGATTCAGTATATGAATCTATATCAATGAGAGGTGACTGAGGTGAAAATGGTGAGCCAAGAGATGAATCTGCCTCAACCTATATGACTGTGTCTACTAGAACCTCAGGCGCTCTTTCAACCTACTTCCACTTTCGTTTGTCGATACTTCTTCCCTTTGTGTTTCCATTAACTCTGACACCTTCAAGTGGCTTCAAGATAACCTTAACTCGAGGCCTTGACCTTGAGGTAGAAGGTAGTGAAGAAAACCCTACTAGTGGCTCTGTGACTGGAACTATCTTGCGCCTTCTCTTACTCTCCAAGAAGTGCATGTTGGTTTGGATAACTGTCTTTGACACATCCTCAATTGAAGAATTCTCTCTGGCATACCAATCTAGTTGGCAAAGTGGTTGGCAAGCAACTTGATCTTTGACGAATGAGCTAAGCAACACCTCTCTGTCATCATCTGACAAACCCTCAACATCCTCTGATAGGAAATCAGCAAGTTCAGCAATAGTAAGTCTGCAGTAATGACGTCGTCACACTTCAAATTCGTCTTCACAGTTGGCCCAAAAGTCCTCAAGTGTTGGCCTGTGCGAAATACTTCGCTCCAACCGAGCTGCATAATGACCCAAAGGATCATAGGAATGCCTCTCGATGAGAAACCTAAGATTGAGTTTTTCTAACTCGTTCGTCTTTAACTTGCAATCAGCAGCTACCTTGCATTTGTAAATACCCCATCTGAAAGGAAAGTTGAATGCCTACTTGTGTCGACTGCGAAGAAAAGAGTGAACTTCTTGAGCTTGTCTTAGAAACTCCATAAATAGGACCCAGTATGACGGGTACCTCAGTAGCATCAGAGGTTCTCCGATATAACCATATACTCGGATATATGTGAAAGTGGGGACTTGAATGAACCAATCCGCCCAACTCTCCATTGCTGATTTTGCCTCTAGTGAAATCCTGATGTGCATTTCATTATCGAGGTCTCTGACTGTCTTCATTAGGAAGTGATCATTCACCGCTTTGAAATCCTGTCCAGCCTTTGAGAACTCCAATTGAGAGTAATATTCGTGAACATGCTAAACACCAAGAGTTCCATTGATCTTCAAGTGTCTAAAATTGCCTTGGAACGCAATTAAGTAGACCAGATACGACACCATTTGAAACTCATGGATTTTGAGGAATCCACTAATTTGCTAGTGAAGGCACTCGCTGATTAACATGGCCTAGTCAAAGTGTTCTTTACCATCAATGATCCGAGAAATGACATAGAACATCCACGGTCAGAAAATATTAGCCTCCTCCTAACCTATAACCCATTTGAGCAAAGTTATCAAGATAGCAACTTCATCCTTGAACTCCCCACGCCCAACCTTCTTTGGCATGTTGGTCTTATGTACTTTCAACCATCTTTGAGCAACTTTTCTTTGGGATCTTTCTTTGTCTTCATACCATATCTTATCACAAGCCTCAGTCACTATAGTGAAATTGTCTGAGCGAGGAGGAATAGCAAAACACTTCTCAACATCCCTTGGCTTAAGGCTGCAGATGACTCTCCCATCAGCTGATCAGATTTGTCGTGCGGACGAGTCGTAGTGCTTAATGCAAGCAAGAACGAACTCGAGATTGAAAGTCGTGATAGGAATAGACACTGCTGCCAGCAACCCTAAACGCTCAAGATTCTTGATTGTAGTACTACCGATACCTTCCAACGTGCTCAGTTTGACCACTGGATAGACATGACCCAAGTTTGTGTCCGAGGTTTTCAAAAAGTCGTGTATCAAGACTGATTTGGCCTTGTAATCTATGGGGTTGAATTGCATTTTGAAAATCTAGATTTTTTACTATAAAGTCAAGTATGTTCGGAAAACTTTCAGAAAAAGCTGAAAAAAGCTCTGGATGAGGCTAAAATAGCCAATTGTGGGAAAAAAATTTGGAATTTTTCTGAAACGTGGGTTTTGTAGAGAATTGAATTCTAAGCAAACCTAGATTGTAAATTTGAAAATTTGAGTTTTAGCGAGGCATGCAAAGGTTTTTCAGTTGGGAACTGTAGGGGTTTTAGAGCTTCCCGGGGCAAATTTTCCCGAGAAAATTTGGAACATGGATTTCGTAGGCAATGGAATTCTAAGGCAACCCAGATGATTCAATTTTGGAAAATATGTGTTTTTGGCCCACATGGAAAGGAATCTTCGAAAAAAAGCACAGTGCTTCAGAATGGAAGCAACAGGGCAATTTTCTTGAAAAAACCTAAGACATGGGTTTTGCTGATGTTGCTGAAATATGTGAACCCAAATGATCAGATTCTGAAAATTATGCCGTTTACTTTGACATGTGAGAGAAAACCTAAGACAAGAACAAAAGAATTTGAGATAGAAAATATAAGTTATTATTCTACCTCAAAAAGTCGCCAATGCTTGAACTGGATTCGATGAAGTCTGCATGCACTCTAAAAATGAAGTCTAGAAATTGTATCTTCTAAACAATCTGGACCGACCACTACAAAGAACACTGAAAAATATTACTCGAAGCACCTTCAGATTTTCGTTTTCTCAAGAAAATCGTGTTTGCTTGCACCTATGATGAGAATAATGGCGCCAACATGACTTAAATAAATAAATATAAGTGTAGAGGCGTCACAAATTGAATTAAAATTAGGCACCACCCTGATTGGACCTCAAAAATGTACGGCATCCTCTAATTGGACCCCCAAAACTCAGTTAACTGATTGAGGAATTCGCCCTAAATAGAGCGCTAGCTTTTGATTGGACCAAATTCAATTAACAATTCATGCAAAAATAAATCGCCCCTTTTGCAAGCAAAAATAAGTTCAGTTGAAGTCAACCAACTAAGAATTAAATAATATTTAATTTCAGTTCACAAACTCCACCTTTATAGGGTGCTTCATGCACTTGATTCAAAAAGTCAAACTTTTACTCTAGGCGTCATCGTTCAAAGTTAGAAATTTTCTTGAAAATTTAATTTCACAAACCTCACCGAAGCCCATGTTCAACCACTAATTATGATTGATTGATGTGTCCAGAAGACTAGCTGACAGTTTCATTGAAGAGCAAGATCAAAACTAACAAGAAACTCCTTGAGGCTGCAAAGCCTAATTCTAAGATCTGAGGCTTCAAAATTCAGGGCGACCCTAGCCACGAGGGGCGCTTTTGGCTTCAGACTTGATCAAATTCCCATCATTTTGGAAGGTGATTCTGACCTCCCTTCATCTCGCATTCTCCAACGTCCAACAAAACTTCAGAACTAACAAGCAGGCTTACTGCGAAGCTGGCTCCATTTTGTACAAGAGCTCTTGGAGAAAACTTTTCCAAATAACATCATCTACTGGGTTAAAATCAAGGGTGCCCCTAGCCTCTAGGGGCGCTTTTGTTCCCAGACTTAGCCATTTTACAAACTAGCTAAAATCACACTTAATCCCCGACTGCAGGTTGCTGACTTATCCTTTGACCTAACTGAGGTATGCAACGGAAAGCTAACAACGTCACGGATAGGATGAATACTTGAGATCACCAGAAAGACTGTATTTAAGGCTTGAAAACCTTGGGCACCCCTAGCCTCCAGGGGCGCTTTTGCTTTTTCCTTGAGATTTTGACCATGATTAGACCTTATATTTGACTCCTGGTTCTGGCAATTCAGCAACTCAGATTAACCCAATGACGGATTCGTTGCAAAGCCTAATCAAGTCTGAGACAAACATCCTAGGTATCAATTGATCAGAAACCTTCATTTAGTCCCTCAAAAAGATGGGTGCACCTAGCTAGGAGGTGCACTTTTCACTCCAATGTTAGTCAATTTTTCATCTTCCCCGTTTCTCGCTCAATCTCCCGTATCAGGTGCTAGATAGATCTTCCAAGCTGACAGGTAGGCTCATCGCGAAGCTAACAGTATTCCAAAGAAGTCTTCTTGGAAGTGACAAATCTCAAAACTGAAATCTAGGCCTCTGAAAACTAGGGCACCCCTGGCTAGCAAGGGCTCTTTTGCTCTAGAGTTAGAAAAATTTTGATGATTTTCATCCCAACGAAAATCACCTCCAAGACGAAGCACCATTTTGCACATATGTCGCCATAGATTCTTCATTTGAGCGTTTTAGGCTTAGATTTCGACACCTGGTCTCTGGCCATCTGCCATTGACGACCTTAGAGCTCCTAACTTTCCATCTGAAAAAGCGAAAACTACTCACCAGACTTAAACTAACTTTTAACTGAATTTAACTTCACCAACTGAATCTAACTTCACCATTGTGATCGTGAAGCAAAATAAACCAATCAAAACAATTTTCAGTCAATTCTGACAAGTTTCAATTTTTAGGGTTTTTGACCTAAAAATGGGGTGTTGGAAACCATAATTTTCAAATTTTTCAAATTTTGCCAGTATTTTCCTGACATCAAACTGACTCAAAGTCCATACTTGATTTGCCCAAAACCTATGTTTTGACATCATTTTAACAAGGTTTAGACCATTTTAAGCAAAATGCCTTAATGAAGAAAAAGTTTTGTTTGGGTACAACAAATAAAAAGAACCTTCAAATATTTGTGTGGCACTTCAAATTATGCAATCTATGGCCATGGAAACCCTAAGATGGACAGATTAGTAAATGTACAAGGCTTTGTTGATGTCAATTGGATTGAAGATTGTTATCACGGAATCAAGCAGCACTCATTTCACAAATAACCCCCCTACAAAACTTGTTTGTTTCCTAGGTTCGTGAAGTTCAAGCACGCAAAACGAGGTGATTTTCATGTCACCTCAAAATGCGTTTCAAAGCCTCAAACAGTCAGTTTGAGCATCCCCCTACATTCGCCTCACGAAGACCTTCGAAATGAGTACCTTCGCGAGCTCACTGTTGACACTTAGTAAAATTGTGAAAAGTGCAGTTGTCTTAAAAAACAGCGCTCTAACTCTTTTTGGAAAATTGTCTAAGTGTCAAAAGTGCAAGGGCGCTGAAAATCAGAGCCCCTGCACACAAGTGATTATGTTTTGCTTCAAAGGCGCTAATTTTTAGCGCCCTTGCACTTTTCTTCCTGACTTAGTCAATTTTTGACTAAGGCGTCGTTTTTTGGCTCTTTTGCACATTTCACTGAAAGTGCCTTAATTCATGCCTCATTTAAATGGGCGACTTGAGTTAGCTTTTTACATTTCTAAATCACTTAAAAGTGATTTTGGTTCACTCCACTTCATTCCAAACTCCTCTCTTTCACTTCCAACATGTTGGGCGACCAAGCTACTTTTAGAAACTCGTTTCTTTTTGTGGTCTCTTGTTGCATCGACATAGGGTTTCGCCATTTTTTTTAGGTAAGTCTCTTCCTTCCTTTCGTTTCTTCCTTTCATTCATCTCATTGAAGTAATTTGGTAACAACTCTTTGTTTTGTTTGCACGTTTTGATGTTTCTTTTCAGATCGTTTGTTTTTCCCTTCATTTCCTTTGACGTTTTTTTTGTTTCCTTTGCTCAACCTTTATGTTTCATGTGCACACTGGTTTTCCTCTCCTTCATCACGAGTTTGTGTTTCTTGTAATGTCCCCTTCTCGAGCATGATCTTTCCAATTGACCATTGGCCTATTCCAGAGACCCGTAGGCTACTCGGAAGGTGAAATTAGGGTTTCGTGTTTTGGACGATGCTTTTGCTGGAGGTTGGTTGATTTAATGGCGGATTCTTTCTGGGTTTTCAGAGAGCTTCGCAATGGTATGTTTTTCTTGGCATTCTGAGCATCTTCAAGAATATACTATTTTTAGTAAATTCTTTTTTTAACAGTGGTCCAGTCAGCATCAGCTCAGTCAACTCTCCTCTACTGGCAGTTCATTGGGTAATTCTCATTTTTGGCTTAAGGGGTTCATTTTGGAGAAATAAGTTATTTTAAGGCAAAATGTTTTATTTTAAAAATACCCCTTGGCCTAGTGATATAACTTCACAATTGTTTTAAAGAAGGGGACTTTGAGGGGTATTTTCTCATGAAGGAAATATTTTAATATTTCTAAAGTTTATAATTGCTCAAGGGAAAATGGACGCCTTTTTGAAGGAGTTTATATTTTATTTAAAAAAAAAAGAAGTGATTATTATCTCTCAAGGAAGGTACACCATTGGGAAGAAAGAATTTGGGTCAAAGTTTAAACCTAAAAGCAGCTTGGAATTAGGGCGCACTTTCTAGAAGCCTCTGGAGTCTTCTCTTCATTCTATAAAGGAGGTTCCTTCTCTTCTTTCAAGGTATCTTTTGTCTACAGGAATGTTATGCTGCCGGATTGGTTGTGGGATTGCTTCGAGGAATGTAAGCCTCCTAGCTTGGCATTGCTTCTCGCTTGAGAGATAGCGACTAGTGGTGAGATAGTGTAGTTTGAGTGATTTGTAGTGAGATTGTTGCATTGTAGTGTTGTTCTTTCATTTGGAGATTAGTTATTTGCATTCATGTTATTTTTTGGAGTTGCTAATAACACAGCAGATTGTAGTTTTCATTCATAAATCAAAAATACCAAAAAATATCGTTCTGGGTACTGCATATTTCATCTTGTCTAGGAAGGGCGACCCTCTTTGCTAAGTTGTAGATTTTTTAAGAAAGAATTAGATTTTTAAAGTGAAATTGCCTCTTGTTGGGCCGTACCATCTGTACTTTCTTGGGAATTGTGTCAGAAAATATTAAAGGTTCTTTGTGGGGGTTTTTCAATACAAGTTTGGTCGCCATCCATCTAAGGGTGCTTTGCATTTGATTTCACGTCAATAGGGTTAGAAATGAGTGAGATATGATCTTTTCAGTGTGGTGTTAGGTTGCTGATTTACATTTTAAAAGTGCAGATCTGTCTAAAACAGAATATTCAGTTTGGTATTTGAGTGAAGTAAAGAGTCTTGGCATTCTTGTTAAGCAAGGAGAATCCTCTTAATTGATATAAGCTATATTGTTCTAATTCTATGCTCTTGGCAGGCGATTTCTCTTCATATTGTAAGCTGAACAGTAGTACTGTCAGCACTTCTCTAATCTTGCTTATCATGTTTTGTAATGATTACTTTACATTCTGAAGCTGCATTGTATTTCTTTATATCTCTGCCATATGGTCGCCTCATTTCCATACTAGATTGGGTAGCACATACTTGGTGTTGAGTTTGCTTTCAGCATATTAGATGGTAGGTATCCTCTGACCACATGCTCGTCGTTCTCCGACGCATTTCTTGGTTAGAGTTCTTGTATCAGCATTTCCATTAAGATCCTCTGACCATATGCTCGCCATCACTTGGCGCCATTCTTGGTTAGAGTTCCTTCCAGCTCTGTTCTGCATTCAGATCCTCTGACCAATGCTCACACCTTGCCCACATCGGGATCCTGGTGTACATTCTAGTTAGAGTTGTTTCAGCATCGTTTTGGTTTAGAGCTAACCCTAACGATTGTGTATTGCTTTGCTTATTGTAATTTGAAAATTAAAAAAAAATTGGCTCAAAATATTTCAGTGGTATCATAGCCACATATCCTGCCATCCTGTGAAACAAACCATCTATGAGTGACAGAGAAAAGAGATACATAGCAAGGGAAGACAAGAAGGCTGCAAATCAGTTTCAACTCTATCAGGCTCCAAAAGGTCAGACAGCTTCAGAGGTTTTGAGGGCTCATTGGAAGTCTTCTTAGGAAACAGATATGGCAGAAGGTGAGAGGTCAGTCGGGGGTAACGAGAGGTTTACCAGCAACAGAGATGATAGTGGAAAGGGAAGAGAAAGATCGATAAGCCCAGGAAAGAGATTTGAAAGGAAGATGGATGCCTTAATGGATATGGTATCTCTCATGATGGGGAAAGTGGGCCAGAACACAATTCCACAAAGCAACTCCGGACATAGAGGAGAACACAGTGCCACCCATTGTAACGAGACTCGCCCAGACTCGCCCAGACTCGGCGAGTCCCGGGCTGAGCTAGTATGGCCGAGTCTGGGGAGCCCGGGACTCGGACCCGCCGAGTCCATCGCCGGACTCGCCGAGTCTGGGCAAGTCCCGAGCCTGGGACCCGACCGCGGCAGCAAACTTAAGAGGCACTTAAAAAACATAAAGTTAAAAGTTTAAGTTAGTTTTTTTCTTTGTTCTATATGTTCTCTCCAACCCTAAAAGCAACCTCATTTCACTCTTTTGGCAAAATAGAAGGAGAAGAGAGAGTTGTGAAGAAAAATAGGAGGAGAAGAGAGGGCAACCAGAAAATTGTTTAAAACAAATACAAGGTCATATATCATTCGGGAAGCTTCATACTGCTAAGGAGGTGCATTGAAAGCTCATTGCTAGTGATTGGGAGGAGTTTGCATTGCATTCCAAGCCAAATCTAAGAGGTAAGTTTGATTTTAATGGTTTTTTTTGTGTTTTTTTAACAAATAATTCATTGTAATTTGTAAAATCATTGTTTTTTATAGTTTGCATTTTTTTTACAAACCCTACTTGCAACTTAAATAATTTTACAAACCCTACTTGTTATTGCAGCCACATTCATTTGCAAATCAAACCATATTATTATTTTCACAATGTCTCAAACCCCAGTCAGAAAAGACCCTGCTTGGAAACATTGTGAAAATTTTCCCGGAATGAAAAGAGGAGAAACAAAATGTAAATACTGCAAAACAATATATCATGGAGGCATAAATAGATTGAAATACCACATTGCAAGCATACCCATCCATGATGCAATGGGTTGCACCCTAGCACCTATTGAGGTTGTTCGTGAAGTACAGGTGCAATTAGAAAATTTTGAAATGCAAAAAGAAGTTAAAAAGAGACAAAGGGAGGAGTTGGCGGGTGTTGGAGTTGGACAGGGACTTGGTGCTGTTGGAGATGCTTCTTCCATGCTTCCATACCATCCTAGTGCTAGTGCTTGTGCTAGTGCTTCTGCTTCTGCACCATCTATTCCTATGCGTACTCCTAGTGCTAGTGGCGCTGCTACTGCTAGTGCTAGTGGCAGTATTAGCATTGGCCCTAGAGTTCGTAAATCTAGTGTGGACTCATATTTTGTACCACGCACTACTCCTGGTTCCCAATCGTTGCTTGAGAGCATGGGTTGGAACAAGGATGCTCATGATGCAGCAAAAAAGACAATTGCAGACTTTTGGTACTACTGCACCATTCCCTTCCATGTAGCCAGGTAATTCTTTTTTCGTTTAATTGTTTTAAAATTTATATTTAAATTTTATTGTTTTAGAATTTAGATGTATCTCACTATCGAATTCAAATTTAAAGTTAAAAACTTAAATCTTTTCATTTTATGACATGTTTTAGGTCACCTTTTTGGCAAAACATGGTTGATGCAATAACCATATGTGGGGCGGGGTTCAAAGCCCCCAGCGAAGATGAATTAAAGGGCCCACTTTTGACTCAAAAGGTGGCGGATGTGAAAGCACAATTAGAGGAGCAGCGTGTGCAATGGAGGAGGATTGGTTGCACCATCATGACTGATGGTTGGACCGATAGGAGAAATAGGACGCTGTTGAACTTTCTAGTTTCCTCTGGAGGTAATTGTACTTACCTTAATACATTGATATTTGAATTTGATTTAGTGATTAATAATTTAATAAGGCTGATTTATGTTTTTAATTTATTGAATAATTGGTAATTTGGTTTTGCTTATTTTTTCAGGTGACACTGTCTTCATAAAGTCCATTGATGCTTCCGCCCAATTCAAAAATGCCACATACCTATGTGAGGCTATAGAGGAGGTGATAGCCGATGTGGGGGAAGAAAATGTAGTGCAAGTGGTGACAGATAATGCAGCAAATTATGTTGCTGCTGGTAGATTATTGATGGAGAGGCACCCAACTATATTTTGGACTCCATGTGCCGCCCATTGCATTGACCTCATGATGGAGGATCTTGGCAAGCTCCCATGGATAAAAACATGTATGGAATCAGCAAGAAACATTTGCAAATTTGTTTACAATCATGCATGGGTGCTTAACCTTATGAGGCAATACACGGGGTTGAGGGAGTTGTCTCGTCCTGGCATCACTCGGTTTGCATCAAATTTTATCATGTTGCAATCCTTGATTCGGTCAAGGGCACCTTTGAGGCGCATGTTTGCTAGTGAGGAGTGGTCTTCCTCATCCTTTTCTACAAGCACTGCAGGGATTGCTGTGGCTGATTGCATATTTGATGAGGCAGGGTTTTGGACACCAGCAGATGAGATTGTGAAGGTAACATTTAATTCTTTATTATGTTTTAATTTTTAATCATATCTTACTTTTATTTGTTCATTTTCATTGACAGTCACACTTACTTATTTGTGAAACATGTTTGCACTTTGCAGTTTATTGAGCCCTTGCTAGTTCTCCTACGAGTTGCAGATGGGGAGAAGCCCGCAATGGGCTACATATATGAGGGCATGGATAGGGCCAAAGAGGCCATTAGATCAGTCTATGGTGGAGTTGATGATAAGTATCGTCCCATTTGGGAGATCATTGATAGGAGATGGCAAAACCAACTCCATAGGCCCATCCATGCAGCCGCATGTTTCTTAAATCTAGCCTTCCAATATCGCCGTGATTTCCATGCAGATAGAGAAGTTCTTAGTGGGCTCTACTTGACGATAGAGCGAATGTTGCCCGCAGTTACTACACAGATAGTGCACGAGATGGATATCTTCACAAAGGCACAAGGAGACTTCTTTGCACGTCAAATGTGCAAAGAGAGTAGGGCAACATTAATGCCAGGTAAAAATATATTTAAGGGCATGATTTTTATCTTTTTATATTCTAATTTATTAGTAAATGTTGAACTTGAACTTGAAACTTGAAATGAGATTGAACTTGTTTCTTTTTCTCATCTCAGATAGATGGTGGGAGATGTTTGGTTCTGATACACCGAACCTGCAAAATGTTGCCATACGAATATTGAGCCAGCCATGCAGTTCATCCGGTTGTGAGCGCAATTGGAGTATGTTTGAGCACATACACTCCAAGAAGCGCAATAGATTGACAGTGGAGAGGAAGAATGACCTGGTATATGTTCATTACAACCTTCGGCTCAGATACAGGAAGGTTTTTGACCACGACAACACCCCGATCTGTTAAGGAGGTTGATCCACAATCTGAGTGGATCACTGAGGCTACAGACGCAGTCTTTAGTGACGAGGACCTTGATTGGGTGGACCAAGCAGAGAGAGAGGTTGAGGTTGTAGCCATGGCTGAGGAGGAGGCTAGAGCACGAGGAGACATAGCTACTGGTGGTGAGAGTGGTATGGGGACTCAGACACAGGCAGAGACTATGGCTGCAGCTGCAACATCATCCAGGACCTTTAGACGCCTTCGTAGGAAGGATGCTGGCTCCACTATGCCATAGGCATAGAGTGATAGACTTATAGCTATTGTTTTGAATCTTTTGATATTTCATATTTGTATGGAACATTTGATGTCATGGATTTCATATTCCATGAGTTTTGTATACATTTGACTAATTTTATATATCAAAGTATGTTATTTCCTTCAGCAGCGCAACTACAATTTGTGTACTTTATACTTATGTGATCATTGTATACTTGTGTATGTGATCAAATTTGCTTTTATTTGTGTTGTATTCAATAAAGGGTGCTTGAAACAAGTTTTAAATCTTTAAAAATCTCTAATTTTCTAAGGTTTTTTCAACTTTTTTTATTTTGCCGAGTCTGCGCTGAGTCCGAGTTCCGAGTCGCCAAGTCGCCGAGTTGAGTCACCCTAGCCGAGTCCGAGTCGAGTCCGAGTCTCGTAACTATGGTGCCACCAACCAGCATGATGGGCATGCTGCTCAGCCTGTTTCAAACAACACATACATTTCGTCCAGGCCATTCAAACCCACCTTCTTGGCACCAATAAACACTCAACCTGATCCAGAAGAAAATACTTCATTTGTTGAACAGTTGAGACTCGGTCGTGCTGAGTATGATTCTCTACCTAATGAGATTAAGATGGATATGTCTTATAACGATTTTATGGATCATAAAAGAAAGAATAGAGGACAAGGAAGACATTATGAACAAAGAAAAACATCAGTACATGGGGATTTGCATCAAGCTGTCAACAAGGTCATGCTTCCACATTTTGATGGGAGTGACAACAGCTCAGCCAAAGCTTGGGTACAAAAGTTAGATAATTATCTAGCTCTTAGACCCATGGCGGAAGAGGAGGCGATTAAGTTCGCTACGCTACACCTAGATGGGGTGGTGCATGAGTGGCGGTACCATGGCCTAGTCACCTTGGGTCATCAGTCTATCACTACCTATGATGAGTTCACCACTAGGCTCATAGAGAGGTTTGAGAAAAAAGATCCTGAAATACATTTCAGAGAATTGGACCAACTTAGGCAATATAGCACAGTTGATGCCTACATAGCTAAGTTTCAGAGACTCTCAGTTATGGTCACAGGAATCATTGAGAGGCGTTTGGTGATCCTATTCAGTGAAGGATTGATGGAGCCACTCAAGGGTTGGATTAAAATTTTTGATCCACCCTCCCTACAGGAGGCAATGAAGAAGGCAAGAAACATGGAGTGGGCTGCTCCTAAAGCAAAGTTTCAATCCAAGCCAACATTTCACAGAGGGGATAAAGGAAAAAGACCTCATCAAAGACCTCATTTAAGACCTCATCATAAGGAGTTCAAACAGCATAACCCTCATGTCACAAGATTGGATCCAGAGACACTTAACGAACTCAAAAGAAAGGGGTTATGTTTCCGGTGTAGAGAAAAATGGTCTCAAGATCATGTTTGCCCAAAGGGAGTCAAATTTTATTAGATTGAGTACTATTCAGCTGGTGAAAGTAATTCTGATTTTTCAAACCATCAGTCTGATTTTGATGATAGTGAAGTGGAAAGGGCTCCAGAAGAGTCCGAAGATGAAAAGGAAAGTGGAGGTACTTTGGCTCAACTTTCGAGCTTTCACAAGAATGAATCTTTCAAAGTTCGAGGGATGATTATGGGGCAGCGAATAGTTGCTTTGATTGACACCGGGGCAACACATAACTTTATTGATGAAGCTGTGGTGGCAAAGAAGCGGCTGCAAATAGAAGAGTTTGAAGGCTTCAAGGTTATGGTTGTTGATGGGTTCCACATCTCGTGCACCAAGAAGATCTCAAACATGACTATGCAATTGGGAAACTATGAAGTCAAGGATGACTTCTATGTAGTCAGCATTGGAGATACAGATGTCGTTCTAGGCATTCAATGGCTGCGTTCACTTGGAGAGATCTTCTTTAATCTGCAAACTATGGAGCTCAAGTTTCAATCCGATGGGAAGAGGGTTGTACTCAGAGGAATGTCCAATGGGGGTCCTCGGATTGTGTCATTCAAGAGAATGGAAAAGCTGATTCGCCATGATCAAGCTGAGTGGGCTGCAGAATGTATGATTTTTCCTGCTAGTCCGGTTGAAACTAAGAGAGAATATCCTCCAGATATTCAGTCTTTACTCACAAAGAAGAGCAAGGTATTTGCTGATTTACCTCCTGGACCACCTCCTGAATGGGGTTCGGAGCATATCATAGAGCTCAAGGAAGGAGCTAAACCGGTTATTACAACTCCATATTGGTACCCTAAGAAGCAGAAGGATGAGATTGAGAAAAACATTCAGGAACTCTTGGAGATGGGTTTCATTCGTCCAAGCAAGAGTCCCTTCGCTTCAGCAATTGTTCTTGTGAAGAAGAAGGATGGTACCATGCGCATGTGTGTGGACTATCGTGCTTTAAATCAAAGCACCATCAAAAACCGATACCCCATTCCGAGGATAGATGAGCTCATTGATGAGCTACATGGAGCCAAGTTCTTTTCAAAGATCAATTTGAGATTGGGCTACCACCAGATTCAGATGAGAGGATCTGATGTTGAGAAGACAGCTTTTAGATGTCACTATGGCCACTTCGAGTTTCTAGTCATGCCATTTGGGTTGACTAATGCTCCTGCTACCTTCCAGTCTTGTATGAACAGAGTCTTTCAGAAGCAGTTGAGGAAGTTTGTATTGATATTTTTTTATGACATCCTAATTTTCAGCAAGACATGGGAAGAACATCTCAAGCACTTGGAGGAAGTGCTTAGCATCCTAGAATCTGAGAGCTTCTTTGCCAAAGAATCCAAATGTGAATTTGGAATGAAGGACCTACTTTACCTTGGTCACATAATCAATGTTAAGAGAGTGAAGGTTGATCCTGAAAAGATCAAGGCAGTTGTTGATTGGCCACCTCCTGAGAACTTGACTCAATTGAAAGGATTCTTGGGTCTTTGTGGATTTTACAGAAGATTTGTGAAAGGCTATTCACAGAATGCTGCTCCCCTTACTGATCTCACGAAAAAAGGGGCTTTTCGTTGGTCAGAAAAGGCTCAAACTATTTTTGATAAGTTTAAGAGGATCATGAGCTCGTGTCCGATCCTTGCCATTCTAGATTTTTCCAAGCCTTTCGAGCTACAATGTGATGCATCCGGTGAAGGAGTTGGGGCTGTTTTGATGCAAGACAAACATCCCATTGTATTTGAGAGCAGAAAACTAAGAAGTGTTGAGAGGACCTACTCCATCTATGACAAGGAAATGCTTGCCATTATGCATGCATTAGCTAAGTTCAGACAATATTTGGTGGGAAACAAGTTCGTGGTCAAGACTGATCACAATAGTCTCAAACACTTCATGCATCAGAAGGATCTGAACGAGAGGCAACAAAAGTGGGTGAGTAAGCTTCAAGCTTACGATTTTGACATTGAGTATGTCAAAGGAAAAAATAACATTGTGGCTGATGCTCTATCTAGGAGACCCCATTTGAGCTCATTGTGTGAACTTACTGCTGATTGGAAGGACATGTTGCTTGCTGATTATGCCAAAAATCAGTTTGCTACCAGCATCATTGAAGGTACTTTTCATGACAAAAGGTAGAAAGGTGATTGAAGGGCTGATACACTACAAGGGTAGAATCTTTTTGGTGGCTGATTCTAAGCTCAAAAAGAAGATTTTGTTGACATTTCATGACATTCCGCTTGCTGGTCATCAAGGGTTCTTTAAGACATATAGGCAGATCCGGGAAAGATTTTCTTGGAAAGGGTTGAAAGGGGAAGTTCAACGCTACATTCAGGAGTGTCCCACTTGTCAAATGAACAAGAATGAGCATACTCTACCTGCTGGTCTGCTGCAACCTCTCCCTATTCCCAATCAAAAATGGGAAAGCATATCGATGGACTTCATCACGGGATTGCCCAAGGTCCAAGGGAAGGACTGTATCTATGTTGTAGTGGATAGACTAACAAAATTTGCTCACTTCTTCGCCATTACCAGCTCTTTTTCAGCAGCCCAAGTTGCAGATCTGTTTTTTCATGAGGTGTTCAGGTTACATGGGTTGCCAAAAAACATTGTGAGTGATAGGGACAGCAAGTTCCTAAGCACTTTTTGGCAAGAGGTCTTTAGAATGAGTGGTACTGTGCTTACTCCAAGCACTAGTTATCACCCCCAAAGAGATAGATAAATTGAAATAGTGAACAAGTGGTTGGAAGGCTATTTGAGAAACTATGTGTCGGAGCAGCAAAGAGCTTGGGTGAAGTGGCTTCACATAGGCGAATACTGTTATAATTCTTCTTTTCACATGTGAATAAGGATGTCACCTTTCTTGACTTTTTATGGTTATGAAGCTCCTAGCTTTGCTGATTTGGTGTTTGGTGATAGCAAAGCCCCTCAAACAAAGGATTTGTTGCAGCAGAGTCAAGATATCATGAAATCATTGAAGAACAATCTTCAGATTGCACAGAATCAACAGAAAATGTATGCTGATCAGCGGCGTGTTGAGCGGTCTTTTGAGGTTGGAGATATGGTTTATCTCCGACTACAGCCTTACAGACAGTCTACTCTCAAGAAGAGTGGAGCTGAGAAGCTCAAACCTCATTTCTATGGGTTGTTCAAGGTTATCAGAAAGGTGGGAGTAGTAGCTTATGAGTTGGAGCTACCTTCAAATAGCAGAGTACACAATGTCTTCCACGTGTCTTGCCTCAAGAAGGCACTTGGACACAATGTTGTTGCTTCATCACAGTTACCACCATTGGATGAAGAAGGACAGTTGGTTTTGATTCCAGAGGAGATTCTTGATTCCAGAGAGCGTTCTTTGAGGAAAAGAACAATTAGAGAATAATTGGTGAAGTGGAAAAACTTGCCTATGGAGGATGCGACTTGGAAGAATGATGAGATTCTGCAACATCCAGGTTTGCGATTGTTTGAGGACAAGCAATCTTGGGGAGGGCGGACTGTAATGTCCCCTTCTCGAGCATGATCTTTCCAGTTGACCGTTGGCCTATTCCAGAGACCCGTAGGCTACTCGGAAGGTGAAATTAGGGTTTCGTGTTTTGGAGGATGCTTTTGCTCGAGGTTGGTTGATTTAATGGCAGATTCTTTCTGGGTTTTCAAAGAGCTTCGCAGTGGTATCTTTTTCTTGGCATTATGAGCATCTTCAGGAATTTACTATTTTTAGTAAATTCTTTTTTTAGCAGTGGTCCAGTCAGCATCAACTCAGTCAACTTTCCTCTTCTAGCAGTTCATTGGGTAATTCTCATTTTTGGCTTAAGTGGTTCATTTTGGAGAAATAAGTTATTTTAAGTCAAAATGTTTTATTTTAAAAATACCCCTTGGCCTAGTGATATAACTTCACAGTTGTTTTAAAGAAGGGGACTTTGAGGGGTATTTTCTCATGAAGGAAATATTTTAATATTTCTAAAGTTTATAATTGCTCAAGGGAAAATGGACGCCTTTTTGAAGGAGTTTATATTTTATTTAAAAAAAAGAGAAGTGATTATTATCTCTCAAGGAAGGTACGCCATTGGGAAGAAAGAGTTTGGGTCAAAGTTTAAACCTAAAAGCAGCTTGGGATTAGGGCACACTTTCTAGAAGCCTCTGGAGTCTTCTCTTCATTCTTTAAAGGAGGTTCCTTCTCTTCTTTCGAAGTATCTTTTGTCTATAGGAATGTTATGTGGCCAGATTGGCTATGGGATTGCTTCGAGGAATGTAAACCTCCTAGCTTGGCATTGCTTCTCGCTTGAGAGATAGCGACTAGTGGTGAGATAGTGTAGTTTGAGTGATTTGTAGTGAGATTGTTGCATTGTAGTGTTGTTCTTTCATTTGGAGATTAGTTATTTGCATTCATGTTATTTTCTGGAGTTGCTGATAACACAGCAGATTGTAGTTTTCATTCATAAATCAAAAATACCAAAAAATATCGTTCTGGGTACTGCATATTTCATATTGTCTAGGAAGGGCGACCCTCTGCTAAGTTGTAGATTTTTTAAGAAAGAATTGGATTTTTAAAGTGAAATCGCCCCTTGCTGGGCCGTACCATCTGTACTTTCTTGGGAATTGTGTCAGAAAATATTAAAGGTTCTTTGTGGGGGTTTTTCAATACAAGTTTGGTTGCCATCCTTCTAAGGGTGCTTTGCATTTGATTTCACGTCAATAGGGTTAGAAATGAGTGAGATATGATCTTTTCAGTGTGGTGTTAGGTTGCTGATTTACATTTTGAAAGTGCAGATCTATCTAAAACAGAATATTCAGTTTGGTATTTGAGTGAAATAAAGGGTCTTGGCATTCTTGTTAAGCAAGGAGAATCCTCTTAATTGATGTACGTTGTATTGTTCTAATTCTATGCTCTTGGCAGGCGATTGCTCTTCATATTATAAGCTGAACAGTAGTACTGTCAACACTTCTCTAATCTTGCTTATCATGTTTTGTAATGATTACTTTACATTCTGAAGCTGCATTGTATTTTTTTATATCTTTGCCATATGGTCGCCTCATTTCCATACTGGATTGGGTAGCACATACTTGGTGTTGAGTTTGCTTTCAGCATATTAGATGGTAGGGATCCTCTGACCACATGCTCGTCGTTCTCTGACGCATTTCTTGGTTAGAGTTCTTGTATCAGCATTTCCATTAAGATCCTCTGACCATATGCTCGCCATCACTTGGCGCCATTCTTAGTTAGAGTTCCTTCCAGCTCTGTTCTGCATTCAGATCCTCTGACCAATGCTCACACCTTGCCCACATCGGGATCCTGGTGTACATTTTGGTTAGAGTTACTTCAGCATCATTTTGATTTAGAGCTAACCCTAACGATTGTGTATTGCTCTGCTTATTGTAATTTGAAAATTAAAAAAAAAATTGGCTCGGAATATTTCATTTCCCCACGTCTTTTTCTGAGGTTGAGCTTTCTTCATGGTTGCCAATGGGGTTTTGGTTTGTTTATCTCTCCCTTGTATCTCTTGCTTTTCCTCTCGCCTTGGAGATACAACACACGCAGGTTCTTCATGAATGAAACTCGTTTTTGTGAATGAGAATCACTCACATAGACTCCAGCGCCGTTTTTGAAGGCTTTTACATCAAAACACTAGTTCTACATTTTTCTCCAAGTGACATAAAGTCCTCATACAAGGGCGCGTTTTTTGATCTACATTGCACATTTTCTTCCCATTTGCCAAGGCGCTCAAATGTAACGCTTCTACACTTGCATTTGAGTCTTGAAGAAGAAAATGTCAGGGCATTGATACCATGGAAACTTCCTCACACTACCAAGTGCAAGTGCGCTGAAAATCAATGCCATTGCACCAAGCTGAATTTCCCCTACGTGCAAGGGTGCTGATTTTCAGCAGCCTTAAACTTTTTCCTGTTTTCCTTAAAACACTTCAAATCTTCCCAGTTTCACTCCGAACCTCATTTTTTCCACTTCGTGCATCATTTTTTGTGCTTCATCGCCCGTTTCATGCTTGCTTGACATCATTGCTCGCTTCACACATCCCAATGTTGTTTTCCGACTAACATTTGTTGATTCCACATCTTGCAGTTTCCTTTCAAATCTCATCAGAAGATCCTCAAAGTTGTTTCTTGTTGATTCAATTGCTCTCAGATGATAGCCCAGAAACCTCCATTGTCTTCAAAGGCTAGAAACAAGATGAAATACAAATATCAAGGTGTTTATCCGCCAACAGTGGTGGTCTCAAAGGTGGATGAGATAAAAGACACAGAGGTCGGTCATCAAGACTTAGTTGATTTTGCTGAAAGAACTGAGAAGAAGCCTCTTGAAGATTCTCTAAGAGCAATCGTGCACAATAATTTGCATTTGGTGTCTATGTTCCCTACCTCTGCACATAATACAGAATTTGTCCTTCAAGTTGCATCCCATTACATCAGGGAAAGTAGAAGTGTGATTGATTCTTCTGGGCATGAGATATGAGACTTGACCCTGACTTCTTTGATATTGTTTTCAAAGTTCCACAGATGGAGAAGTACAATGACATCTCAATACAACAAGCGCAGGAGGTCTTTGACTCAAACCCTAGCAAGGCCAAATACCTGATAAATAGTCAATGGTTGAAAGAATCTAGGCACACTATTTCCAAATGGCCGAAGGGACTTCCGCGAAGTGACTTCAAGGAAGATGTCAGAGATATGATCACACTTTTGAGCAGAGTGAAGGGGTTGCCTAAATCATCCTATTTTCATGATTGGATGTATGAATACATCAGAATCATAAGAAGACAAAAGGTTCATATTGATTGGGGCAAACAAATCAGTGATGAAATACATGAACAACTAATCAATGTGCCATCCACTTTGAAGTTTCATATGACTTCTTACCTGGTGTATGTTGTAGCCGTGATGAGGCAATTTCCGGGTCTATCTACAAAAGGAAATACGCACATTGTACCTGTGTACAAATTTTTCTATCAACTGGAGCTGAAGGAAAGCTTTCACCATTTCAGGAGGGTTACTGATGCTTTCTTCGCGCCCCTACTTTTCAGCTTTGATCCGACTCTCAAAAAGAAGAGAGTATCTAATGAGGCCTACAAAGTGGTAAGTAAAGTCGGATGTATATTTCTACAATTCCCAACTTTTACTTACTTAAGAGTAGGGTGCTACACTGGATGCCCTTACATGTTGCCCAAATACTCCTCAGACAAGTGGGTTCTCATGGAGTTGTGCAAACAGCTGATTTCAATGCACAAAGAGCGGAGAAAGATTCACAAGCCGGGATTCAAGTTCCCACTGACAATCGGTAGGTATACTATCAAGACTATACAAAAGGCCAAATCAGTCTATGCAGAAATGCAGGTCATGACAATCAGGACTTATAAATACAAGTTTGATTTTGACTACCGAGATGTCAGGAAGAAGTTGCAAAAGGGTCGTCAACACAGGTACCGCTTTGAGGACATCTGGGCTGATTGTAGAGATGAGGAGGCCATTCGTAAGATGGATTATTGCAGGCTAACCATACAGCAAATCAGAGATCTTGGTGTTGCTGACCTACCAGAGGATTTCACAGATCCTGGTGACATCATGAACGCTGCCTACGATGAACAAGAAATAGCCAAGAGGTCGTTGCCTACAATTCAATGGTCCAAAAAAGAAAGTGTTTCCATCAGGGAAAGATTGGCACAAATTTTGTCTAACACTGCAGAGTGGTTACACAAGCACGACTTTGAGATGAAAACTTTCAAAACAGATTCTGAGGGACAAGAATCTGAAGCAAAAGTCGGCCGACAGCAAGAATTCTGCATGAAAGATAAATTTGCGGCTATTCCCACTTCTTCGCAAAGAGGCCCGAGGATCAAGTTTACTGTCGGCAAGGACACACTAGTCGTCCCAGAAGGAGAAACTACGAAATCTAAACCATCTAGCTCCAAAGGAAAAGGGGTTGTTTCTGAAGAGATAGATTCTGATGAAGAAGGAAATTCCAGTGATCGATCTGCTGAAGAAGAAGATTCAATAAAAGTAGACTCTAATGAAGAAGAAGAGTCTGAAGGTGAACAAGAGTCTGAAGAAGAAAATTTTGAAGGTGAATCAAAGTCGGAAGGACGAGAGGATGATCAACAAGAACCAGGGCATGATGAAAAAAGAACTATGTCTCCACCTGAGAATGTAATTGAAGAACTTCCCAGAACATCATCACTTGTAATTTCAAATGTTCCTCATACACCTCCAAATCCGAACACTCCGCCACCTGTTCCTACATCACCTATTCCCACCACTGTCATACTCGTAGTGGATGTTTCACCTACCCCTGCAACATCAACCATACTTGATACTCCTTCAATAACAAGTATACACACAATTGATATTTTGTCAAGTCCTCCATCATCTATTCCTAGCCTGTCATCGCGATCATATGATATCACTTCAGAGACTAATTTTAATCAGTTCATGAATGAATCAATGCGTGATCAGCTCAATGTGCAGACTACAGGAGCAGTTATGACAGACACTATGCCCATTGTCACGATACCAGTTGTTACTTCAAAAGTGACAGTGACAACAGAGTTGACGGTTAATCCAAAAGCTCATACCTCCTCTCTTCCCCCTTGGTTGATATCTCAAGTGTCGAAACGAAAACAGAAAATGATTTCTCCAAAAGAGCTCGACCTTGAAGAGATGGTCCCTCCAAAAGCTAAGGGGGAGAAAAAGGCGAAAGTGTATTCACAGTTGAATGTTGACAAGACTGGTCATAAGTATGTAGAAATTGGCATACCACCTTAGGAGGAAGGAGATGTCAACATGGAGGATTACACAATGACAAAGGTCCAGCTTGGCAAGGTTACAAATGAAAATGCAAAAGCAGATGCGCAAGTGACTTTGGATATACTAGCTGAAAGACTAGACAAAATGGAGCAAGCTCGAAATATGTACAAACAAAGGGCAGAGCATTATGCCATTGTTGTAAGGAGACTTGCAGGATCTTCAATTAATGCACAACCGTTAGCAATGGTCAGTGTTGAGGACCCAACTGTCAAGAAAGCTGAGAAGTTTGCCTCTAAAGGAAAGGTGTTATATGATTTCATCAAAAAGATCGTAGAACATGGTTCTCAGATTATAATTGTTGCGGATGAAAAAGCTACTCTGATAGCCAAGCTCAAAACAGAGGTTGATAAGGAGGAGAATGTACTTTCCCAAGAGCGCAGAGAAATGGAAAAATGCATGTCATCATGGTCACAGATGAAACAAGCAAAGCTTAGTAAATTGGTGGAAGCCGGGGTAATTCCTGACAAGAAAAAATTCATAGAGGTAAGAGAATCATTGAAGCATCGTATTCAGGTGATTGAGTCTCTTACAGAGGATCTCCACCAAGTACAGGAAGATGTCGAAGGGCATTGTGTGATTCTTGAAAGAGGAATCAAGGAGTTACCAGGGCAGCTTCTTGAGGAGAACTGTATCTTCCTCCTGGCCACAAAACTATCCCAGATCTTCAAAGAAGCCATCATGAAGTTGGTTGACAGTGCAGACTTTTCAGAAGCCTCTCTAGATGTCATTTGTGATACAAGGCTTACATTGGATAACCTTAAAACGCATCTTGACAGGTGCAAAAAGGTTCACTCATCCGCCATGAGATCGATCACGAGGATTCACACCATTTTGGATTACACCATTGGTCCGGATGAGAAGTTCATGCAGAAGACCAGGAAGAAATATGAAGACTTTCGCGCCCAAGCAAGTAACCATGAAGATTCCTAATCTCCAATGTTAGACTTTTTGATGCTTTCCATTATGCATCTTGTAAATAGTTTTTGACATCTTAAATGTCTTTTCTCGAAATATAATTGCACCAAAAATCTAAGATGTAATTTCTTGAAGACAAATTACACTTTGACTTTGGTCAAAGTTAGGTGAGATTTTCCTTAATTAGCTCACCTAACTTTCCTAATTTTACTCATTTGATTTCCTAGACTTGCTCATCCCTCTCCTCTATATATATGAGGGATTTCTATTGTAATGTTTATCTTTTATCTCTAGCAACGAAGTGCTGCTCATTTTGCAACAAATGTATGAAACTTTGAGTTCAACTTTGTGAATCTGAATCTTATCAATAAAGAAGAAAGTTGCATACCAGACTTTGCATTGGATCAATCGTCTTTTGGAGTTGATTAAGATTGGTGGTAATTGGTGTGTGAGATCTACAGGCTTCAAGTAAATCTATGTGAACTTTGTGTTACATTCTTTACTTTGAATTTAAGTTTATGTTTGAGTAACCTTTGGTGGATAAACTGCAAGACTTTGTGCTTGCATTTGTTTGCATTGTTCATGGAACTATTGTGGTGATATATCTAGAAGACTTTGTGCTTCTAATATAACACTTGTTACGTATCTCAAGGATCTACAGTTGGAAAGTTACGGAATGACTTTGTGCCTTCGTAAGCTTTCCTTTCTCATTTCTATTGTTATTGTTATCATGCTGGTATCTCTACGCTTTGCTTTGTCAAGATAGAGATATTGGAATTACTGCTTTGTTCTTAGTTCGAAGTTGCACAGAATCAAAACTATCAACCGTGGAGCATTGTAAAACATCTTCTCTGAAAAAAGAGAGAAGGATGAATGTGACACACCCCGAATCCATTAATTGTAGTGTACATGTTCTAAATACCTAGTTAGTTTTACTTGTTTCTGAAAGCAGTAAGAAGGGCACCTCCCCTTTCTAAAAGGAGAGATTACATCTCACATAGTTGTGGCTGAATTCCTAGTTGTATAATCTATTGAAAAGTTGATTACATAATTTTCACCCAACAAAGATATATATTATCGAAGATCTATATGTGGTTATGTGTTTATTTTGTTTGGTGGAGTAGTCAATCGAATGAGCAAGAGGCAAGCAATTGTTGCACTTTCAACAACAAAAGTTGATTACATGGTAGCCACTCATGCATGTAAGGTAGTCATGTTTAGATGTTGATTTTTTATAGAAATTTGTAAGGATATATTGTGACTATCAAAGTACAATTTGCTTGGCAAAGAACCCTATTTCTTATGCTTGAACAAAACAAATTGATTTGTAATATATTTTTGTTAGAGACATGGCTGAAGACAAAAAGGTATTGTTGGAGATCAGTAACACCTTAGAGAATGTTGTTGACTTGTTGAAGAAGTCAGCTAGTAGCAGGAAGTCTTCTCGGTACAAGAAATCAATGGGCATGGTCACTCTTAGCAATTCATCCATGTGTGCATTGCCCCTATGCAAACTATCAACAAGTGGAATATTTGTTGGATATGTTTTGTATAATTTGCATGTCCTACACCCCACCATACCTAGTAAGGCCCAAGGCTGCAGCCCAGCTAGGGAATGAGGGGTCATGTTTTCTAGGCTGTTATAGGTGGTTTTTTGGCCCATGGTTTCACCCAAAGAAGCAATAATTGGCAAAAAATCGCAAAAATCACCAAAAAATGTGAAACTTTTAGAATGCCAATTTTCTCCCCAAAAAAACTTGCGTTTTTGCATAAAATTGTTGACCAACAATTTTGACCCCTTTTTCTGAGTTTAATCGCAATTGAATCGCATAAAGATACATAGGTTTGACAATTTGTCATCAGTAGGGTTTATACGGAGGGTTGTCGAATTTTGTAGTGGATTTCAATTTTTTTCCTTTTTTTTTAACAGCTTTATGCAAAATTTCAAAGTTTTTTAAATAGATTTTGACATTTTTTGCATGGGATATATAGTAGGGTTTACACCTTTGTTGGTAGAAACGCAATGGGAGGGTGTCGTTTACACCTTTGTTATTGGAAATGCGATGGAAGGGTGATGGGAGGGTATTACCAAAAAAGTGATGCAACTAATTTTTATTAAAATATTAAATGTAATATTAATGGTCATCTTAGCTTTAGTTAGTCTTTAGTTAACTTAGTCAGTTTTTAGTAACTTTTGTTTACGCTTTAGTTGATTTAGCATCTTTCTGATTTTTGTTAACATTATCTTGTAAATTTCTTTATAAGGAGCTTTCGTCTCCTTTTGTAATCACGCAATCATGAATATCAATTATCTTTTCATGGTATCAGAGCTCAGACTCGAACCTAATTAGTTTTATTAAAAAATAAATCATAGAAATTCTTTTTTTAGAAATTTTTGAGAGTTGAAGGTTTTTTTTAAGCCAATTTTTTTTGCTGGAGATTTCGTGAGAATTTTTTTGTGGATTTTTGTGAAGGTTTTTTAGAAGTTTTTGAGGGTTTCAAAGTGAAAATTGTGGCTTCTTTAATGAGAATTTTTTAGGGTTTTTGGAGGTGATTTTTTGAAGTTTAATGGCAGCCTGAAGGGTTGTTTTTTCAGCCAATTTTTCACAAAAAATTTCTGCGAAAAATAAAAAATTTCTGCAAAGAGTTTTTGAATTTTTTCTAAAAAAAATTGCTAAAAGAGTTTTGAAAAAATTTCTATAAAAATTTTGCAATTTTTGGAAGATTTTTTTTGAAAATATCTTACTTTTACAGAGTTTTTGAAGGGTTTTCTGAAAAATCTTAAAGTTTTTGAGCCTCTTTTTAGACAATTTTTGAAAAATCGTGAGTTGTGCCAGCGAATTGTCTAGAGTTTACACCAACTGATCATAGAGTTACCTCGTTTTTCGTGCATTGGAAAAACGGAGGGATGGTTGCTTTGTCCAACATCATGTTGGAAAGTACCCAGAGGTTCAATGGGAAAAGTTATACTACCTAGAAGCAGAGGAAGCTCATAGTTTTCGAGTGTCGGTGTCTAGATTTGATTGTTCTACAAGAAAGGACCAATAACCATGAGACGGTTATGCTTCTCCAGTTATCAGTCATCGATGATATGTTTCCAAAAGAATATGGGTAGACTAAGTTTTTGTTTATACGATGACCATTAAGGGAGGGTATTAAAATATTAAATGTAATATTAATGGTCATCTTAACTATAGTTAGTCTTTAGTTAACTTAGCCGGTTTTTAGTAACTTTTGTTTACACTTTAGTTGATTTAGCATCTTTCTTCATCTTGTAAATTTCTTTATAAGGAGCTTTCGTCTCCTTTTGTAATCACGCAATCATGAATATCAATTATCTTTTCAATTTTGTGTATGTTCCGCTTGCAAAATCACCGAGCCCTTGTGCAGCAAGGTGTGTGCAACAGAGCATCGACCTTGTTTGCCTCACCCTTTTTTTTGTTTTCCTTAATTTTTTATTTTATTTTGTTTTCATTCTTTTTTAATTTATATTAAAGCTATAATATAATATAATAATATGGGGTTGATGCCATAGTGCGATGGTTAAGTTGAAATATGCCCCTTAATTTTTTCTCAATGTTTTCACAAACATATCGGTATCAAACCACTGATTAGCGTTAGCTCCAAATGCAAATCAACATGGAAAGTAACTCTAGCCAAGAATGTGCCCTAAGACCACTAAAGGAGGAGGGGCAGACATATGGTCAGAGGATCCCTAGGATCTAAAAAACTCAATAACTAAAATTGATTACAACTGAAAGTAAATGATAAGACTCAATGCCAAGAATGTGCACACAAGATCCTTTTGAAGGCGGGGTGCTAACATATGGCGGATTACTTATTACAAATTGAAAAGAACTTAGGCAAATAACCAGCCATGAGAATTTCCATGCTACCACTTGAACAGTGGGGGGGCAAAAACATTACAATGCAAAACTAATTCATCTACTGCGGCGAGCATCCACTTAATAGTGGGAATTCTCCACTTTTCAATGGGTAACAAATGAAAGATAAATTTGTTATTTTTTCCACACTGGCGCTAAACCATCCAGGGGTTACAATTATGAGAGATTAATCACAAGAATTTGCAGCTAATTAAATGACTGGAATAGTACTACTGTTTATAGTCTTACAATGATAAACAACTGCAATTTACAAGAGTTATTACAATAACTTCAAAGCACAATGAAATAGATGATCTCCCACTCTAGAATCTCTCAATTATTGAAGAACAAGCCAAAATCTGAACTTAAAGCAATCTGATATAGAAACCCAGCTATAGAAATGTATTGAACCAGCAACTACATTCAATCCAAAATGCATATATCTACCTCAAATCAACTTCAAAGCTCACCAAAACTTAGAGTAGCATTCAAGAAGGATAGGCGACCAACAACCATGAGTTTGCAAGTGCCAAACAATCACCAAACAGCAAGTTTGAAACCCAATGCAAGTTGCTCATTAATGGTACGGCCCTAGGAAAGGTACGAGCTTCCTAGAAAAATCCACAATTCATCATAAATTCAGATTTTCTACAAATAGCATCGCCCTTAGCATAGAAATGGTTAGCTCAAATACCCATAATGAAATAAAATTTACTCATGGAGTTGTATACAAAAATCATCTTCAGCTGTATGACAACCAGCAACATAGAATACTAAAAACATCACCAAATTTCACCAATATTGAAGCTCAATCTGCTAGTCTGGATGAGAAGCAGCCATAAACCAACTAGGTGTTATCTTTCAAACACAAAATTGGACAAATGCTAGGAGGTAAGCATTCCTCAAAGCCAAATTCATGAAGTCATTTCGATAGCATAACTTTAGTGTAAAACAATTAATGCTGGACTCTCTTTTATAGAATTGAAAGTGACTTTTCAAATTCCATAACTCCTTCAAGAAAGGGACACCAAAAGCTCCTTTTTGAAATATTTTACTTTTCAAAATATTTAATTCTCCCTTAATATGGCGTCCAAAACCCAAGGCATATTAAAACAATATAAAATATCAATTATTCCCTCCATGAGGCATCCTCCCTTTATGACCACCTTTTAAAACAACTTCAAGTCATTAAACTAGGCCAAGGGGTCCAAATATGAAATACAACATTAATGACTTAAAATAACTTTTTTTACCCAAAATGAACCTGAAAATGCTGAAAACCAAATATGCTCCAAACTGCACTGCCCGAAATGGAAACTGAACTGACTGCTGATGCTACTACCCAAGATGGCACTGCCAAAAATAGAGCCTACTAAAAATAGTAAACTCTGAAAAGTTGCCCAATGCCTTTGCATGACATATCACTGCGAAGGTCTCAGAAAAACCCAAAACTCCACCAAACATGCATCAGAAACTCATACATGCAAACCTTCAAGAATGCATCAAAAACCTCCTATAAAATAAGAAACCCTAATTTGCGCTTTTGATCAGCCTATGGATTTCCAAAAACAGGCTATCAGTCATAGAAGAGCGTATGGCCAAAATGGGGACATTACAGTCTGCCCTTCCCAAAATTGCTTGTCCTCAAGCAATGCCACAACACTTCAAACTGATCCCACCAAACATATAGGATCCCGGGGTCTCATGTCCATCTCTGCAACCTCAAAAAGATAACATGCTTGAAATTCAAACTAAAAAACATGGAAGGAATGGAATCAAAATCTAGCAGCATTTCATGCCCAATAAACTCTGAGGAATTAACATCTGCAATGTCAATGTCAATCACCATTTTGTGAACCAAAAAGAATAATTTAATCAACTCAAAAATATTGTCATCAACATAACTCCTCAAAGCAACAAACTGAGTCACAACAACAAGTGTGTCTCCATCATAGCTAATTGCAAACGGAAGAACGGCTCTTTGCAAAGGCATAGCAGCCACATCCTCAAAACTCCACAAGGATGTATAATGCCTCCTCTGAGTAATTCTGACATATTCAAGAAATTTTCTGAAAACTTCCACCAATCTCTCCCCAAAAGTCTCAAAAAGTTGAACCCAAACAATCAAAGGTTCGCTGCCCCAAACATAGTGCAAGAAATTGTACAGAGAAAACCACTGGATAGGAACTTAAGCACCATCCAAATCTGATCCAAATCACTATGAAACACAATTTCCCACCTTTGGGACCAAAAACCATCATTGATAAGAGATTGTGAAACGAAAAAATGAGTGTACCAGCTGCCCATGAAATCTGAAATGAACCACTTAAAGTCTGATTTTAGGAAAGTCAGCGTGCAAGGAATTGAACAGCTGCTGCAACACTGAAAATAGCGTCCATAATAGCACAACTGCTCATGCCCAAGGCTGGAAACATCCTCTCAAGAAACTCCAACCTAACATGAAACCATCCTTTGTTCGAAATATCTCTCCAATTCACTAGTTGATGAGCAAAAAGAACCATCGAATGGTTGGTGAAGATGGGAACAGCATCAAAGAATCTGAAAATTAAATCCTTGTTCCCCCAAGAAATCACCTTTCCACAAGTGATTAACTCCATCAACCCATGTTGAGGATCCCAAGCATGGATACCCAACTGAAAGTGTTCTCCAATGCACTGGAAAGAGTACACAACACTTCTCCAAGTCCTAAACAAAGCAAAATGCAAACTCAAGAAGTTAGTATCTTCTTTGATAAACCCATGTAGCCCATCCATGAAAACATCAACATCAATGGAGCACAGAACAAATGTTATCCTCAATTCCCATTCCCCCAAAGGACTAGGATGAGCCAAAACATCACTCAACCCAAGAGATGGATTGTCAAGAAAGTAAATAATCTATGTTCCACGGCCTTTTGGGGACGGGGACGGGGGGACGGCTGGGGACGCGTTTCCGGGACGTTTCCTAGGGGCAAATTTTTAGGGGACGATAGGGGACGGCGATATACAAATTACATATATATATATGATTTTTTCAAAAATTATTAATATATTATAGACAGAGAGAGGGAAAGAGAGAGATATATGTCAATAAATTAATAATTGATAACAACAATATCAATATATAAATAAATCGCGAGAGTAGTAGCATAACAACATATGAACATGATAAATCATAAATGTCATTAAACTTTAAACTTTAAAGCATTATAAAATTTATCACAGCAATATCAAACATAAATAAAACCATGGTCTATCAATATCCAAATGTTTCAAACATGCATCCAAAAGTCTCAAAGTTCAAACATGAAAATCAAAATACTAAATACATTGTCCAACAGTCTATGAAATTAAGCCTCATTCGGGCTATGAATATCAAAAGACTCAGAACTATCTGAGTCACTATCATCTTCTGGCAAGAGTGGATCATCCAATGGTAGTCCGACCAATCCTGGTTGCACCTCATCCTCATCAATTTGCCTAACGTCCTCAGGATCTACATCCCATCGTGCTGCTGGAGTTTGCCGATACTCAGTAGTCTGACGGTCCTGAAGTCTCAAGGCACTATGAACTGCAACTAATTTCTCAGCTCGTTTTGAAGTAAGCCTGTTCCTCTTAATGGAGTGGATGAAGCCATAGGTGGACCAATTCCTCTCTGCAGCAGAGGAACTAGCAATCTGTGAGAGCAAACGAATGGCAAGTTGTTTCAAATCCGGTGTGTCCTTCCCATGAAATTTCCACCATCCAATGGGGTTGTTTTGTGCAATGGTGGCCCTATCTGTCCTAGCCTCTGGTTTGCTGAATGTAGGACCCTGAAGATCAGCAAACATAAGCCACTGCTCTCTAATAATGGTTGCTAGCTCATTGGTATATATTTTACGAAGGGCTGTTGTAAGCCCCTCTATCACCTCGTCATCCTCAGAAGGAAGCATTCGGCCAGGTCTAGGTACATACCACTTCGGATTAAGAGAATAGGCAAGCATATGAAGAGGGGTATTCATTGTGTTCCACCTCTTTGTCACAATAGGCCTAATATGGTCCTCATAAAATCTCAACTTAGGTTCCTTTTGACGAATAGCTTGCTTCATTTGGTCAAGCATGCTATCAAAAGTCTCATATATCTCTCCCAAGCTAGGAGAGTCTGTATCTGCATACCGGATTACCCTCACAGCTGGTGATATGAAAGAGCAAATATACCTACAAGCAACAAATTAAATTTAAATATTAGAACTTTTAAAATACAAACTACAAAGTAAAACAAAGTGTAACAAATTCAAAATTTCAAAAACAATTTAAATTTTCAGATTTCTTACTTGATAGTGGCCCACCAAGTTTCATTAAGTACTCTATCTCTCACTTCCTTGCCTTCATTTGTCTTCGACAGATTCCACTTTTTCCAATCTGCACAAACAACCATGGCTTGTAGAGCATCTTGGACATCCAACATCCTCTCCAGCAAAATATAGTAGCTAGCATATCTAGTCTCAACTGGTTTGAGGAATTCTTTCTTTGAATAAGACCGAAATAGTGCGTGTGAAGTGTGATGGTTGCATACAAACATTTGTATGCCTCTAGCCTCTACAACTGCTGCCCTCACCCAATCTATTTTTCCAATGTCTTTCAAAGCATTATTCAAAGCATGTACACAACATGGAGTCCAGAAAATATGTTTGTAAGCATTCTCAACCATCAAACCTGCTAGCTTACAAACACGAGCTGAATTTGTCACAACCTGCACAACATTAGAAGGCCCAACCTCCTCTATGGCCTCCCTCAAAATGCCAAACTGAAAATCAGCATCCTTACGCTTCCCAGAACAATCAACAGCTCGAAGAAAGTATGAACCAGCAGGGCATGTAACAATAACATTAATGAGTGGCCTATGTCGAATATCAGTCCACCCATCCATGACAATGGAACAACCAGTCCTAAGCCATGTTTGCCTCATCTCCTCCATCAACAAGGTAGCTTTTGAATATTGTTTGTCAAGGAGGGAGGTACGCAATCTATTTTCTCCAGGGGGGGCATAAGAGGGTCCAACTGACAATATTTCTTTTACCATAGTTTTGAAATAAGGTGACCTTGCCAAATGAAATGGAAGAGCATGAGCATAAAAGAATTTGGCCACTGCATCATCAGCTTGCTCTCGTTTTTGTGAATTCATCAACCCCATGATTGAAGTTTTCTCACTTGCTTTCTTCTTCCCTCTATCACAATTCTCTGAAACTGATATATTGGAAGAGCCTTGCAAATCAGCTAATGGTCGTTTTTTATTTTGAATGGTAATGATTTGGTCATCACTGCATCCAGCCAACTTTGCAAATTGAAGCTGCTGCTCCAATGTTATTGATGTACATACTCTAACACCCTTTCCACAGTCACCCACTAGATGGCCTCTAATCCTAGTATAGCTCCCATGGTAATGAGTTTTACAAACATGACAAAGCCATTTCTTGCTGCCCCCTGAATTTTTTTGCTTGTTGACAGTCACATCTGTGGCAAACTGACGCAATGGTTTGTTGCGGTTGAAAGGGCCTTTTGCAAACCTTTGAAGAGAGGGTATAGGGCATGCAAAATAGTCTGAAGAAGCAGGGGTTGGATTTTCAGAGGTAGAAGAAGGGTCTATTGACATTCTTTGAATTTCATTTTCACTCTCACTACCCTCACCCTCATGACTGTCACTGCCATTGTCACTGCCATTGCTGTTGCTGCTCATTTTGAAATTTGTATGGCTTTTTTGAATTTTTCTTTATTTTTTTAAAATATGAAGTTTGTATGCTGGTTGAAAATCTGTAATTTTGTAAAAATGATACAAAATCATTTAAATGAAAATAAAACTAAAAGCATTAAGCAAAAATTAAAAAAGTTAAAAACTGATAAAGATAATACAGAAGCAAAAAAATTATTTAAATTTAATCTCAAACCTGAAAGTGGTAGGAAATGGAATGAAGTGCAACGCCCAGCTCCTCAAGGCGTCCAAAATACAAACAAAATGCAGCTTGAGTGGAGAAAACGCAATCAAATAGAGGTGCCCAGTCGCGACTTTAACCCTAGGCGTGTAAAACAAAAACTTGAGAAATTTGTTTCATGCGTCCTTAAAATGCAAAAACGCCTCTGTCAAATGCCCAAACGCAGGAGTAAAATGGTAAAAAAATGATGCGGAGAGTCTGAGACAAATTTCTGTTTGCTGTGAGAGCTGGGAGTCGTCGCCCTTTGCCGTCGCTGCTCTTTCCGTGGGAGCCAAAACAAAAAATATTAATGTTTTGAAACTTTAAAGTTTCATTTAAGTTTTTGTTTCTGACTTTACTCATTCGCCTTTCCTTGCTGTGGGCCCACGTCAAATTTAAAAGCAATAAAAAATGTTTAAAAACCAACGATTTAATGTTATATG